>SNQJ01S0004962.1:108557-139771 GCA_010110895.2 Picea sitchensis
AGATAATCAGGCTCCACAACCAACAAAGGGTAAGCATAATAAGTTCCAATGGCTATGGATTGTCCCTTACCATGTTTTGAAAAATGTATCCTAGGCACATATAGACTGTGAATCCTAGAAAGAGAAGTAGACCTCCTTCAAGTTAATGGCCAAATCCTAAAAAGATACTTCAATTAGCTACCTCCTAAGTAGTTATCTATTATATAAATAGGTTTATTTCTTTCTTGTCTTCAATATTTCATTTGAANAAATTTATGGGGGGGAAAGAACCCCCACACCCACCATTAGGGAATGGGGTCCAAGTATAGTTGAAACAAACCTTTGAATCGGGAAGATAATCAGGCTCCACAACCAACAAAGGGTAAGCATAATAAGTTCCAATGGCTATGGATTGTCCCTTACCATGTTTTGAAAAATGTATCCTAGGCACATATACACTGTGAATCCTAGAAAGAGAAGTAGACCTCCTTCAAGTTAATGGCCAAATCCTAAAAAGATACTTCAATTAGCTACCTCCTAAGTAGTTATCTATTATATAAATAGGTTTATTTCTTTCTTGTCTTCAATATTTCATTTGAAATTGTATCTTCTTTCATTTATTTCACTTAGAATTCTCATAGTTTTCTTTTACTTTCAACTTTCATTATTTGATCATTTCTTTTTCTTACTTAGTTTCTTTCAAATAATTTTGCTTTTCATTTTTTTTTCTCAAAATTGATTGAGTGTACATTTCAAGTGTTATAATTTCTTTAGGATCTCTGAGCACAGTTGGTTAGAATTATGAAAATCTACTCTAAGACCAATGGATACAAAATTGGTTCACAAAAGTCTCTTTAATCAACACCTCAAGTTTGGTATTTGAGCTATTAGTTGGGTGGTATAACACTAATTGAGCAACCGATAGTTGTGAATAGCTCAATTTTAGTTCAAAGTAGATTACCAATTATCTCCAAGGCTCCATCCATATACATAAAATGGATGATGTTTTACTTAGAGGTTGATGTAGTGCCTAGGGTTATACATATAGGGAATATGCTTATTATTAATCTATGAATATCTGAAACAGTTCTCAGATAACATGTATCATTCCACATTCCTTTAAAGGTTTACTAAGATCCATCATGCACCTATCTCTCAAAATGAAATAAAAAGGTAAATGCTTGGGAAAGGCATTTTATATCATGTGGAACATGCATGTATCTCCACCAAGGATATGGACGTTCTCTAGTGTTATAGTTCCAATTGACATCACATATTCTCATGATGACTCATTGGCCTTAGTTACATACCTTTCCCTGTGTACATGAGACAAATCCCATATTTCATCTTGAAAGATATCTTAAAAAATAGCATTTTTATTTATGTACACGACTCTCCTTAAAGAAACTTGCATACATACGGGACTTTCTAGTTAGCAACCCGCATACATATTTAATTGGATCAAAAAAAATAATAAATTTAGATATTTCAAGTGAAGTTGACGGATTCCTTAGGTTCCCGACCTCCTGTAGCCCGTTCATAACTACTCCAATTGTCAAAAGAGAGTCTTGGGATGGAGTAAAATCATATCAAATAAATGCACCCTCATGCTAGCATTTTCCTTATAGCCTTGCAAGCCCTTGTTTCTCTTTTTTTTTGAGATTGTCCTCCCCCCCTGAAAACCCTTGTTTTCAGGATTTTTGTTTTCCCCTATCTTGTTAGGAAGAAATCTATTGATTCCTTGGACCTGTTGGAACACAAATCTTTGGAGGTGGTTCTTTTCATCTCAGGCCTTGAGTGGAGGAACTTGGAGCCTAGTTCTGGGACCGTGTCGCAATGGTTACAGGTTATAACCAACTTCTATGTTGTTCTTAATAAAATATATCTCATTCCCATCCATTTATCTTTGTTGATTCATGATTTTAATGATATTATTTGTATATTGTTTTGAATATAACATACAAATTGAATTGATTATATATAGTTAGTTAGCAAATAACCACCTATTTGCAGTTGCATGCTTCTTTCTTTGTAGGGTTTTCAAAGGATCGTTGTGAAGGAGTTCTAGAGAGAAATTCCTTGAGGAGGATAGAATTCAAATGTTGGGTTCCAGGTATGTTATCTTTCCTATCTTCCAAAAGTTAGTTATTGGAAGTAGTTACTTTTAATTAATTTCCTAATTAGAGTATGAGAGAAGTCTTTTAAGGAACTTCTTTGTTGTGGCCTTGACCCATAGCCATAGGACTTATATTTCCAGAACAAAATTGGTGAATCCACTAGGGATTATCCCTTTTTGGTTCATTAATGGTGATTGTAGTTTTCATTTCTTTTTGAATATTTTTGTTTGTTTTGAACCTTGGTTCAACATTCTCTTGATTTCTCCAATCCTTTTTCAGTCTTCCAACCCTCCTCCCTCAAGTTTGAGGGGTTTTTATTGGGTGTATGCAGGTTTTCTTGAGTACATTCATGTACATACGTGACTTTCCTTGACCACATTTGCATATATAATCTTGTATGCGTGACCTACAGTGGAGAGAGTCGCATGCACCTAAAAAAAATGACTTTTTTGCTTTTTCAGCCTTTTTTCAGCCTTTAATTGGCTAGTTTTGGGGTCCTTTTTGTGGAGTTTGGTCCTAAAACATTTTGTATCCTATAGTAGGTTAGAAAGGACTTAAATTGGATTGGAAAACAAATTTTTTAATCCATTTTTTTCTCCCTTTTATCCCTTGGATTGCATGACTATAAGACTAGTCTTGTTCTCAGGATCTCGGTTTCGTGGTCATTGTTGTGATCATTTTTTAAACTTGAGTTTGTATTTTAGTTCGATATTTTTATTTTATGATTTACTTGGATTTTTCAAACACAAAACAACAAAATTTTATTTCTTTTAGCATCTTTTGTTAGCTTTTTCTTTGGTATAAAGAAGAAGAAAATGAAAAATCCCTAGTTTGTTGCTAGTTAGGTTTCTTTCTTTATGTTGCTTTGTTTTGCTTTATATTTGAAAAAGAAAAATATATTAGCATAGTATTTTGTTTTCTTCTCATCTTGAAAGCATTTCAAAGGAAAAATAACAAATAAAATCTTTTTTTTTCATCTTTTTTTTTCTCAAAAGGTTGCACTGCGCATTTTTCATTAGAAGGAGAAACGATTGCATTTCAACGTTTGAAAGATTGTTAATGCATTTTAATTTTTTGAAACTCTTTTTCATTGAATAACTAGTGTAAAGTTTTCTTTGTCGGTATTCTTGTAAGTTTCATTTTTTCAAGAGTCTCAAAAAACATTAGTTTCACTTCCATATCCTTTGCGTAAAAAAAAAGAAAACAATGAACACTAAACTTAAAATTTACTAGAATTTGTTTCTAGGATTCATAAGCAAGTTTAGGGTTAGGTCCTTGGATTAAAAGTGGAGAGATAACTCTCCAAGGCCAGTTAATAAACATATAATTTTGAGTTGGGGAGATTCAAATACAATTGTTGTATAAGTGTGTTCGGGAAACTCCTCTCACACAGGAGCCAACCACGATGTTGTGTAAGGAAGAGCCAAGGATAAAACCCCTCGGAAGATTGACCAAGAATTGTGGAGAGATCCTATATTGGGGGTTTAATTAGTGCCCATACCTCCCTGAGAGTCGGTGATTTCAAGGATTCAGACTTTGTTACCCTCCCCATATGTCAGATCCTAACTTTCAACTATTCCCCCAGACGCTAATTGCGATTTGGTATCCATAGTTTCTCTTCCTAGGGATCTCAGAGGTGACTATAGAGGGTTTCCTTTGGTACCTAGGGTGAGCTTTGTATCACACTTTTTCAGTACTACTGGAGGGTGCCCAACAAAGCGAGAGTACTTTCACCAAATAAGGCTAGTTAGTGGAGGTCAAGGTAACTACTTCTCACTCCTTTGTTCATTGGTCTAGGGACTTGATCGAACTGTGTCGGTATATGAAAGATCCCTTTCCACTTTTTTATTCATTCAGACTCAGGATATTATCCACCTGGGTTGAATTTTTCACCTAGGGTGATCTTCGTATCACACTTTTTCAGTACTACTGGAGGGTGCCCAACAAAGTGAGAGTACTTGCACCAAATAAGGCTAGTTAGTGGAGGTCAAGGTAACTACTTCTCACTCCTTTGTTCATTGTTCTAGGGACTTGATCAACCTATGTCGGTATATTAAAGTTCCCTTTCCACTTTTTTATTCATTCAAACTCAGGATCTTATCCACCTGGGTTGAATTTTTGGAGAAGTTTTTTTTGCGATGTTTCTTTTAGGACTTTTTAGTGCAGTGTTACTTTTGATAGTTGGCCTTAGGTTGTGTCTGTATCACTTCTTTTAAATACTTGATTCAAGTTGGTCAACCAATCGCTCTGTTGGTTGGGAAAGACTCTTGGTCTTTCTTTTGAAAGTGTGGAGACACCTCCTAGAAGGCATGGGTTTTTATACCACTGGTTCACTAGATTCAACACGTGAGACTTTTATGGACATGAAAAAACCCGTAAGGGATGAAATTGTGCATAAGAATGATATGGAAAAATTTATTGAGGATACCAACAAAGGGATCCCTGATCAAGGGAATTCTTGTGATTTTTCGTTCTTTGGAAACGTTGGTTCCCCCTTGATGGCTACTTTAAACATTCTTGGGTTGAATGTAGGACTATTAGTTTTGTTGTGGACCACTCAGAATATCCTGAATTCTCTTAATGCTTCTCAGATAAGGACCTTATGTCATGGACATCATATTGATGTTGATCCTTTAACTTATGCATCCACAGAGTCTACTCCTTCTCTTTCTCCCTCTTCTGGTGAAGTTCTTGATATTATTAACTAAAAGTCTAAAAGGAGCAATAAGAGGAAGAGTAAGAAGAAGAAGTCACCAAACTCGACTAGTCACATTGGGGATGTACCACCAACCAATGCTAGTCATGTTGGGGGCACGAGTCTAGTCTCTGCAATTCATACTGGCATCTAGTTACCAAACTCTACTAGTCACATTGGGGACATGCCACCAACCACTTCTAGTCATGTTGGGGACATGCATCCAGTGTATGAAATTCATACCGGTGTCCAGTTACCAACCTCTACTAGTCATGTTGTATTTATGTCAACAACTTATGTGAGTCATGTTGAAGACCAGTTACCAGCCTCAGATATTCATGTTGGGAGTGAAAAACCAACCTTTGCTAGTCATGTTGGATTTATGTTAACAACCTCTATGATTCATGTTGAAGAGAAGCAACTAGCCATTGGAAGTAATGTTGAGGGAAATAGTCTGGTCACTACTAGTCATACTAGAAAAATGTCACCAACCTTTGCAAGTCATGTTAGAGATCAACATCTAGCCACTGCAAGTCATGTTGGGAGTAACCCACCAGCCACTGCAAGTCATGCTAGGGGATTTGATATTTTTGAGAAACCTAGACAAATATAACATAAGCCCAAGTTCACTTGCAAACTCTGCAATGGAGAGAACCTTACTCATTTGTGCCCTATTATTTATGTGGTATGAAGAGTGTGGTCCTTGTCTGAAGGTTATTCTAGTTTTGAGACATCTTTGGTTTCCCAACAATATTTTCAACTAGTGGTTAAGGAAGTGGTTGTGTCGATGCAATCTTCGGCCGATACCACTCTCATTTTGGGGGGTGATGCATCTCTTGACCATGTTTTCTTGCATCCTATTCAACCGATGGTTGAGAAAGTGGTCTCACTAATGCAATCTTCAGTTGATCCCACTCTTATTTCAGGGAGTGATGTGTCTTTCGATTGTATCTTTAACATTTCCAGTTTAGTACCTTATGAACAAGGGGGAAATCCACTCTCTTGGAGTCTACTCCCTCTAATTGCAGGGATAGTTTCCTTTCATTGGAATGATCTTGTTGAGTCTCTTCTTCCTTCTTCTGCACCTTTCAGATAAGGTTAAATTCAATTCAACGGTAATTTTTCGATGTCTTGTAGACGAAGGATCCTATGCATGTATTTTATCCTCATCATCTTGGGAAGTGTTGGGTTCTCCCAAGCTTGTGTCAGCTACCAGTGAATTGTTGGATTTCGATAGAAGACCTGGTGAATGTCTGAGAATTCTTCCTCAATTTCCTATCACTTTAGGTGGGAAGACTTTCCTAGTCGATATGTTAGTGGTTTCAGACCCTTTAGACTTCAATATGCTTCTTGAGCGTGATTATGTGTATGCTATGAATGCTTTGGTGTCTACGCTTTTTTGTGTGATGTATTTTCCTCACAATGTAAGTTTTTTCACTATTGATCAACTTTCGTATGATAATCACCATCCTAGTTCAACTTTAGATTAGATTTCCCTTTTGTAAATTCTCAGTGTTCGAGTAGACTCTTCCTTGCCACGGGTGAATTATGTGGTGTCATATACTCGATGTTCAATTTATTCTGAGAAAGGATCTTTACAATCATTTTGGCCTTCTCAATACAAGGTATTGACAAATGATCAGGTTTTATATCCTGTGGGGGCATGTGATCCTTTTCTTTCCTCTTTTGGCCCGAGTATTCTGTCGTTTCCTCTCAAGTCTGATATTATTGTTTGTGGGACCTTGAGCCCTAGTATATGTGTGTCATCGAGTTCTGGTTTCTTATATGTTGAATTTCCTTCAAATGAGGCTATCCTTGAAGATATGATTATGGATCCTCGACCTCTTCCTAAACTGGAAGCTTTACTGCTTGGTTACCAATGAAACCCTTAGTTTGAGCCTAGCAATGGGATCTACCTGGATAAGTACTATGCATAAGTCATAAGGTTGTGCGGTACTTGGTACATATTGTACTTTTAGGGTTTATTGTTTTCAAGTTTCGTGTTCCATAGAAAATGTTTTTTTTAGAGGTTTATGTATTAGACTTATTAACTTCTAGGTGAGTGTTGTTGGTATTATACACAAGAATTTGGAGACATTTTTTTTGGTACCTTCTCGTTCCATGTCGATCCGTTTTGATAAGTAATGATATTCAAAACGACATATAGGTTAGATTTCCCCCTTCATGCATTTTTTCATTATCCGTTTCTTGTTTCATTTTTCTTTAGGATCGACCCCACTGAGTTGCAACACATAACCTTCTTTGTTGTTTAGAAGTGTTGTAATTCATGTGGTATAGCATATCATTCATGGGTTCCCTAGTTAGAACCTTGTTCACATTTTGGCACTTATGCTGAAATACCTTCATAGGCTTGTGATTTTTGGGCTTAATTTCGGCTTAAGATTGTTGTTATATAGCCACTTGTGTATGCATTCTCAAAAAGTTACCAGCCTTGAAATACTAGCCTTTGCGACTTAACACCTTTTATCCATGGAGGAAAATTCCACCGAGTGTCCATATCGCACACATGTTTTCCTTGCATTGAGCATAGGTATGTTCCTTGTACTTGGAACTAGTTGGATTATCCACGACACTCATTTCCTCTATTGTACTATAACATTCTTTTGTTCTTTTTCAGGATTTACAATATGAAAAGACAAAAAAATCAAAAAACAAAAAAGAAGGATGGGAATGAGTCTCATTTTTTATGTGGAAGATACATGTGTCTCCCTTGAACATAACACAATATGATGAGTCATTTACCTCATTTTTTAGTTTAGTATGGCTTTAGGAGGCCTTTTTTTTCTCATTTTTTAGTATTATCTCCTCTGACTGGTTATTCTTCCAGTCATATGGAATGTTTGTTGATTCCTCCCGTTTAACAAATGTATCCCAGTTTATAGTCAATGTTTCCCAAGTCACACTTTGTGTCATGTTTATGTTCAAAGGAAGTCAACCTATTTTGACTATTTTGCAGAAACCTTGAATTTTCAAGTTTTCCTTCCTATGTTTGTAAAGTATTTCTCAATTTCACAAGTATCTTCGGATCCACTCATGCTAATATAGAAGGTCCCCATTGACTTATTGTTGGTGGGTCTGCTCTTATCGACTATGACACATTGCTCCGAGAGTATGACCTAGAGTTTCACCTTCGGCCTATTTACATCATTGATAGGTGACCTTGTGCTCAACAGATGAAAAAACATCATTGGTACTTGACAAAGTGGTTTCCCTTGTGTTTGACGTCAACAACCATTATCACACATAGGGATTTATGGGGTAACTTGGTTTCCATTTGACCCCATTGGTGGATTCCTTGTATTTTTTAGTAGTATACATTATTGGCTCCTATTTAGAGAGTCTCTTCCATGTGATTTTCCATCTAGTGCATGTTGGAGTCATACCTCAGTGTGGTCCTTTCAATGTTTTTGTCTGATTCCTTCCAAATATTTGTCTTTCTACTACGCCTTGTGCTGGATGATGGAGGATGCCTTAATTCCTTCCTTCCATCAGATATCTCCCCATAGAATTCAACACATCTTGCTCTAGTATAGGTATCTAGAGTTATTTTTAGTACCTTGGGGCTTACAGTCATCAGTGGTAGGTTCCCTTGCTTTTGACAGTGGGAATACATCAATGTCCCCTGCTCAATAGATTATATCAAGTGTTCAACATCAATTCCTTTATTCACACTTGATAGATTGTACTAGGTACCTTGACGCCCATTATCATTATCAATGGTTTGTATCCAATTTGTTAACGATATACATCAATAATCGATAATCAAATGGTGTCTCACTGTGTTCGAATCCGACACATTTATTCACATATTGTCGACTCGTGCCATGACAAATTGTTTTGAAGAGTTCGAGTGAAGTACAAGCATCACATCTTTTGTGCTCCTACCTGAATTTTATTGATTGTACCACCCTCTTAGACATTGGTACTTGCAGAGGATCAATTTTTTTCACTCCATTGGTTCTAGATATCCTTAATTTGATTCTGATACATAGCTCCATTGTGTATCCATTCATGGCTATGATCTACGTTTTTTCATGTATCCACTGTGTATTTTCTCATGGCCATGATTGCTACTTCTATATATCACATGGATCCACTGTGTATAGCTTTTATGGCCATGGACATCAATTATTATTTCATTACTCATGGGTTCACGGTTTATTTGATTTGGTGTCCATGATTACATCACACTCAAGCATGGGAATGGATGACTTGAGAAGAGAGTATCTTACTTGTTTATGTTGTAGGTATTGTTTCAGGATTGGTCTTCAACTACTCCTACCCAATGGCCCCTCCACAATCTCATGACTATTTGTATTGTATTTCAACCAAAAGTTGTTCTTTTGACCTCACACATTAGAGGGACTATGTTATAGCATAATTTGACACCACATATGCTAATTATGACTCATTTTCCTTAGTTACATCCATTTCCCTACTTGCAAGAGAAAATTCCCCTTTTCCTCCCAAAAGATACCTTAAAAAATCCCATTTTTCTTATGTACGTGACTCTCCTTAAAGAAATTCGCATACATATGTGATTTTATATTTAGAAACCCATGTACATGTTTAATTGGCTTAAAAAATAATAAATACCTATATTTTGGGTAGATTTGACGGGTTCCCTATGTTCTCAACCTATTGTAGCCCGTTCATAACTACTCCAATTATCAAATGGGAGTATAAAAGAGAGCCTTGGGATGGAGGAAAATCATATCAAAGAAATGCACCCTCATGCTGGCATTTTCCTTATATCCCTGCAATCCCTTATTTCCCTTTGCTTTTGAGATTGCCCTTCCCCCCTAAAAACTTTTTTTTTTTTTTTTTATCTTCAGGATTTATGTTTCCCCCTATCTTGTTAGGAAGAAATCCATTTCTTCCTTGGATCTATTGGAACACAAATCTTTGGAGGTAGAAATTTTCATTTCAAGCCTTGAGTGGAGGAACTTGGACCATATTTCTGGGACTGTGCCACAGTAGTCATAGGTTGTAACCAGCTTTTATGTTGTTATTAATAAAATATCTCTCATTCTCATCCATTTCTCTTTGTTGATTCATGCTTTTAATGAGAATATGTGTATCTTGTTTTTAATATAACATACAAATTGAATCTATTTAGTTAGCAAATAACTACCTATTTACAATTGCATACTTCTTTGTTTGTAGTAGTTTCATAGAATTGTTTTGAAGGAGTTCTAGAGTGAAAGTCCTCAAGTGGGATCAAATTCAAATGTTGGGTTCCAGGTATGTTCTCTTTCCTATATTTCAAAAGTTAGTTATTGCAAGTAGTTACTTTTGATTAACTTCCTAATTATCATATGAGAGAAGTATTTTAGGGCATTTCTCTGTTGTGGCCTTGACCGATAGCCATAGGACTTAGATTTTTGTAACAACTAGCAATGAAGAAATGCATGTGATACCGGGGTGACTCCGTCGAGATTACAAACACTTTCCAATAGTAGAGAAACAACAAGAGAAAAATAATAAAATAGCATAAATAAACCTTCAACGTCCCTTTTTTTAAGTAATCGTATGGCACTATACTAGAATTTGAGGAAGAACCAAGTCAGGAAATTAACTCCATCTTTTTTTCTTGTATCTATGACTAGTAAGTTTCCCAATATTGAGGTAGGTTCTCATTTAGAGAATCTGAAGTAAAATATTAGAAGAAAATTCTTTCAAGATCCATATCACGACTTAGAAACATTTCATAACTCCCACTCTTTTTAGAATTCCGTCAAGTTTTCAATATTTTGATCTAACCTTTATTAAGAAAATTCATTGTAATGCATCTTTGAAACTTTTTTAGATTGTGCTATGTTGCAGTTATTGAAACTTTCCATCTATGCAATACATCAAAACAAAAATATTTTTTGTGCGACACAATGCAAAGAGAGAAAAAATTTGTGCATGCAATGCAATAGACTTAAAGAAGGAAAAAAAAAAACTGTTATGAAAATTTTCAAAATTGAAATGTTTTATGAAATTGAAATATTTATCTTCTAGTGGCATTTCATAGTTTGGAAAGACTTCTCTGGTAGCATTTCACAACTTCAAAATTGTATTTCTCGTGACACATCAAATCTTCAAAAAAAATCTCTATCACAATACACCGCATAGGAAAATACTTAATTTGTCAACATATCACATGCTTATAAATTTTCCATCCTTACGAAACATCATGAGAAGAAATATCTCCGTGCGATACATTTTAAAAATCAAATACTCTTATCATGTGATACATACTAAATCACAAATTTCAATGGTGTGATGCTATCACGTTGTTGCATCAAACGAAAGTTCCTGAGAGCACAACAAACTACAAGTTTTAAAGTTTCTTTGAGCATGATATACACCAAGTGCCCCTTTTAAAGGGGTAAAATGGTAGCTAAAGGAAAGTCAAATTTTGTTTATAAAAAGTGACCCTAGACTAAAATGATATTGATTTCAAGCCTAGACTAAAAAAAACTCTCAACCTTTGTTGGCTTTGAATTTGACCCAAAACCCTAAATCCTAAATCTTGTATCGAAAAGATGTGGATTTTTTAATCAGATATATATGGGCTATGGAAGAAATATAGTTACCGATGGTTTAGGGCCTCAAGAAAAAAAAACTTTATCTCCTTCTACTATGCTAGTTTCTCTCCTATATGATTGATCCATATACGTCAACTTGAATTTGGGATACACATTAAAGTGATTAATTAAACTCTAACCCATGACTCGTATCTAACAAGAGGTTGAACCTCCCCTCTTTTTGACTAGAAAACATAAAACTAACACTAAAGAGAGAGCCCAAAAACCTTTTGAGCATGAAACATTTGAAGAAATATAAAATTTGAGCATGTCAGGACATAACCTTGGTGAACCATCCTACTATCCTAGATGTATTTAGAGAATTATTTGGTTTTTACATTCACTACCTTATCCACTCAATTTTGCATTGTTATCGTTTCCTTCTAGTCAATACTAGAGATGTGCAACCCACCAACTCAATGAAGGACACTAGTGAAATGGTTGGATGAAATAAGTACAATGTTTAGCATCAAATATATGAAACCAACCAGGAAAGAAAAGATATAATTAAACACCCACACTAAACCAATCAGGAAAGAGAAGATATAATTAAGCATAAAGACACAATGGAAATCACAAAGTACACATATATTTTACCCTAGAAACCCTTAACCGAGAAAACCAAATTTCCTTGAGCATCTCCTACTCACTTTTTGTCTTATTCATTAAAATAATAAAGAGTTACATGACTAACCTTGGTCTACACCTAAGACACAATCATCATCCTACTCTCTTTCTCTACACAAGAACAACCCCGCAGCCAAATCAACTTACATCTACATGACCATTAATATTCTAAATATTCTAACAATTATCTTTTATAGTATTACAAAACAAATTATTTATAGGATTTACACCATGCAAAACCATAAATCATGGTTCCCAAAAATAGTTATAGATCACACGGATGATTGGATGAAATCATATGAATATTGGGATTATATTACAATCGACTACTCAGTAGAAATTCAGTCGGCTACAAACCAACCAGTCTTCAGTCAGTTTCTATTTGACATCCTATCGGATGACCTCTTGACCTTTCATTCGATCACTTAAACCTTCAAATTAACCATCGACTTGACTTAACCATCAGTTGATATTTTCTCCAGTCAATCCGCCTCGACTAGCCAATTGGTTAGATTTTTTTCCATTACAAAGAATATAACAAACCAACATTCTCCCACGTGTTTTCTTATTTTTTGATATAGGAGAACATGAAATCTTGTTCATTGATCCATGGAAACAATTCCCATTTCCTTTCCACACCAGGAGAACTTCACAACACTCATAGACTTGGTCAAAAAGTATACTATGTTTTCCAAAGTGTCTACCTTCTCCAACAACGCCATCTTGTTTTCCACCATGTCTCTCACATAATGGTATTTCACATCAATACGATTTGTCCTGGAATGATAAGTTGGGTTCTCTTCCAAGAAAATTGGACTCTAATTATTGCAATTTCTCTTCATAGCTTTACTCTCAAACCCAATCCATGAACACAGTTGATGCAACCATACGACTTCTTTGCTTGCATGGGTGGCTGCCATGTATTCATATTTTGTTGTTGACAAGGCTACTATCGTCTGTCGCTTACTCAACCAACTGATTTATCCTCTGAATATCTTGAACACATATCTTCTAGTCGACCTTCTTTATCAAAATATCTAGCCCAGTCAACATCGACAAATCCATGTCACTACTACATATGGGCGGATTATTCCACAAAATGTTTCCACGTTTCCATTATTTTCATGTTTTTTTTAAATAGAGCGAGATTTTCATCGATATTGCTATGAAATTTCGTCGATATAGCCACGAATAGGTTTTTTAACTTGGTTGGTATTTTCTTCGCTATTGCCATGAAAATTTTGCCTATCTCATTGGTCGGTGTTAACGGCTAGTTGACTAGTTGATCTATATATACCTGACTTTAAGAGACTTTGCGATAGAATTGCTATAGTTGCAACACTATTCGTGGCTTTTGTTTGAGCTGTTTATTTTTTCCGTCACCCACCGGTTGAACAAAACCAATTCTCGATCTACATAGCTCGGATTTTGAACTTGCAAGGTTGGTATGTTTTTTTTATTGATGTACTCATTTAACTTGTAATTTTTTGTTCAAATGTCCAAATTTCATGTAGCTTATTTTTTCCTTGATAATATATTATATGTGTAGTACCATATTTCATGTCTTTGGTTTTTTTATCTAGTTAGTATATTCTATGGAAAAGAGTATGTGGATTCCATAATATTCTAGGTTTATGGAATCCACATACCCTTTTCCCTTCAATTGTAGCTAAAATGTCTCTCTCTTTTCATAGATAAATATATGGAAGTGCTCTTGAAACTCAACCCTAATCGGTGAAATGATAGTAATTGATTGTCATTTTCTTCTCTCTTTTATTTTTAAGAACTAACAAAAAAAACACCAACAAAGCTTGATTGAAGCTTTGATACCACTTGTTACATCCCTAGTACCCAAATGGGATCACACTTGCATAAATTGAAAAAATATAACAATGAATATAATGGTTGGGATACTTGCACACATAATGGTTGGCTAGCACTTACTAATTCAATTAAATGAAGGAAGAAATCTCCATGAATAAAATCTTGAAGTTGATTGTTATATTGATAAATGATAAGTTATGGTATATATAAGATAGGGAGAAAACTCATATTTATAACAATAAGATACATAAACACTAACCCTAAACTTATGTTAGGTATATATGTTGTTATTATATAAAAGGAAACATTTGTACACATATGACCTTATTATAAAGATGTTATCTATGTCGTGATTAGGCACATAACAATCACTTTTAACTAACCACCTTCAACCATCTTAGCTTATGGTTAGCCACCTTTAAATTTCTTGGCCTATGACTAAGCACCTTTAACAAATGAACTTATGATTATATACCATACTCTTCCAATATAAATAAAGTATATTTGTTTCAACTTTCTCAATAAAATCCACATACCCTTTTCTTATATGTGATGCTGTTTCTCTCAATTTTTTATAATCACACGCAATTCTAGATGTAGTGATTAAATTTAGTTTGTAGTCGATGTAACTTGTTTATACACTATTAATAAGGAGTATCTAAAATATAAAAAATTCATGACGAAATCTACGATAACATGATGAAATCTACTAGTCAGACAATGAAAAATGAGAACATGTCAAAGTGTCTTAGAAAATAAAACTGTGACCATTGTAAGTAGCATAAAATTGTGACCATTCTATGTAGATGCAAATCAACACGTCATAATTTAAACCAACCCAACCCAATTGTGGATGACAAGTGGTTGGCATTCCTTTTTTAGTGGTGAATTTCAAAGATTGGCATTTTGTCTACAAAACAACTTAGAGGCTAGTGTATGGTGTTGAGTGATTCGAGTTTGAGAAATTTTTACCACTTTCGTTAAATGGTGTGTAATTATTTTCCATGGTGATTCAGTACACACTACTCTAAAGTACAAATTGAAGCATATCAATCTTAATAGTTAATCGATAATAATAATAATAAAATCATGTCAAAATGTCTTAGAACAAATCATTGTGAGGATTGTAGGTCACTGTAAATAAACATATCATAATCGAAAGGAGTAGCTAAAATATAAAAATTTGACAACTTACTATTTGGTATGGTGTAGGTAAGGCAATTACTTGTCAGGACAAGGATTTTTCACTATGAACTAAATTGACAGGAAGCTTGCTCGGTTTGCTCAATTAAGAGTGGCATTAGAGGCGAGGGGCGATGGAAAATGTTATTGCCCTTGCTATGATTGCAGAGGCTTGCAAAGAAAAAGACTTTTAATAACAAAAAATGAAAGACATTGTAGGGAGAAGGGGCATACAGAAGGGGGTTATGAATATCGTCCCTTGGTAAGAGGATTCAATATTTAATGTATTCTCTGTAATAATCAGCCTGTCATGAATTTTAGTAATATTTCTTATCGGGATTTTTATATTTTCTATACACACTAAATTTTCTATGTTGTTTTTAAATATATAGACGATGCCCCCAAAATGTCGACCTCCAGAGAGTTATTTTCCAAGTACTAGCAGAAATACTCCTTTATAGGGTGATGAACTTTGAGATCAGAATATTGAAGATGTTGATCAAGTTATTAATGATGATTTGGATGGAGATAACGTTAGTGATTCAAATCAGGAAGATGAGATACATAGATTGATCCAAGACACATTTGCTCCAATGGATGAGGACAACCAGGATGATAGTCATGATGTTGATCCTCTACTTGAGAAGTCATGTCAACCTCTTTATGAAGGCTCAACAAAAAATCTTTTATCTGCTATATTTTTGTTGGTGAAACTAAAGTTTTTGAATGGTTTATCAAACACATGCCTCACACAGATACTAAGGTATTTAATTTGTTAATTATTTATGCCTGCATGTCCACAAATACTTAAAAGGTTCAATTTTTTCCTATATTGATATTGTTTTCTAATTTGTAAATTAGTATATTGGATGTGATATTCATGATTAATATTGTTTACATTGACTTATTGTTTATAAGTTTGTAGATTGTTAGGTGAATTTATATTACCGGCGTCAAATATTTTTCCACGCACATATCGAGAAATATCCGTGATTATGAAAGAAATTGGAATGGACTATCAGGCTATTGATGCATGTCCTAATGATCATATCATATATTATGGACAATATGCATTAGAAAATGAATGCCCACAATGTCAAATAATTAGATGCTCAGTGATAAGCGTCAAAGAAAGGTGTCATAAAGTTCTTACGTTATATTATGATAATTCCATGTTCAGTGATTTGTTCAGTGCAAGTATATACAGTTTATGGATTTCCATGCAAAACGGAAGTTGAAGGCGATGTTCTTCGAATGCAAATGGTTCTTCATTGAAGTACATCGAAGAAAAGTGGCCAATTTTAAAGAAGAACCTCATAATGTTGAACTTTCATTGTGACGGATAGATTGTCAATCCATTTGGAGAGATTAGATATATTTACTCGGTGTGGCATGTTTTTGGTATAAACAATAACCTTCCTCATGGATGTCGTTTGATCAAAGAGAGGAGAACACAATGTGTTGGCAATGATTGTTCCGGTATTTAATTATCTTTTATTTTCTTTAAAGTATGACAAATATTTCATTTCTTTGGGTGCGTGGTGGTGTTGTTTGTAATATAGCGACGTCTAGATCAGTGTAGTCGTAGATTATGTTGAACCAATTAGGTGGGTACCAGGTTAAAGAGATATGGATGCATATATTGAGCCTCTTATCAATGTGTTGTTGAATTTATGGGCTGACATCACTATATATGACATCTATAAACCAATCAGGAAGAAATTTCAATTCCATGGAATACTATCATGGACAATTCATGATGCTCTCGAGTTAACACATTTTTGTGGTATATTGTTAGTTTATTTTGTGATTTAATATTATATATATTTATTGAAAGTATCATGCATTATTTTTAAATTGTAACTCCTAATTTGATGCTACATTAATTCATATATCTTGTAGGTCTTCAAACAAGGGTAAGTTTGCATGCCAGGTTTGTGGTCAGGGGATAAAATCTTTCGTCGTTCAGGAGTTTAGGAAAGGAAGTGTTTGATGAGGTTAGGCACTACCTAGAACCATAGTTATCCAATTCTGGACAAAAAGAAAAAATTCAATGGTAAAGAAATGGAAAAAACCACGAAGAATGACACCACAAAGCCCTATGGAAGTTGGAATATATTTAGAAATCGTCAAAGATGCATAGAATTATTTATGTATGACATTATATATAAATATTTGGTTAATTTCATTAGTAGTAAGTTCATTTTGTCTCATTAATTGAGTGTTAATTTCAATTTGTTGATGTCTCATGAATAATGGCATTAAGGCACAAATGGGCTTCCACGAGGATGAAAAGTTACTCGATGCAATCAGTAGATTTCCATACTATGAGAATCTATAAATAGTTCATCTATTTGATAGAATGCATATCAGGAAGAACAACACAACATAATTGTTATGGAAAATATTAGATGGAAGGTGACAAAGAGGTGGAAAGATTTGTTGTGACATCGAGGAAGCTAATCAGCATTGCAAAGTGTTATTATTAATTATAATGGCGATGTTCATGAACAAAATACTAGTCTTCCTTGGTTATTATTGAACAGAGGAGAAATGTGTAAAGGAGTATTTGAAAAATTAGGTTTCTGACAGGGGTTTCGTCGAACATACAAAAATATCTTAACGAAAAAAGATTGATTTTGGTGGGGGTTAAAATTACATGTTGACATACATTCATTAATGTAATTAGTAGGTTATAATGTATTTCCTTATTGGTATGCATTTTTGGAAACAAATAATAATTATTTGTTTTGTTCTGGAATATGTTCTACCTTGCTCTCAGGCGACTTTAAAACAAAATAAAACAAATTATTTATGTGCTTGGAAGATACATGAGGAGGTAAGTATTGTTTTATAGGGAAAATGGGCTTCTTATGTGATTTGTTGCGAAATTATTGACATATTATGTTTATGCAAATTATGTATGCCTTGATATTATTTTATTGCACCAACATTTGTAGGTGGCTATCATCAAAGAAATCCATAAAGAAGATATAAGGTATTGGAAGAGAAATTCACAGACTAATGTGTCTTTAAATATCCCCGACCAACCTAAGGTTGAGTGCAGCTACTCGGAGAAACCACTCATGCTTTCCGGCGCCCGATTCGGTAACATTCCAACCATCGGTCAACCACTCATGCTCTGACGCCAGTCGGTAACATTCCCAGCCATCAGGTCGGGCCATGCTACTCTAGGGAACACTTTTGTTCCCATACTGGGGAACATACAGTAGCATACCCAATAGTAAACTAAGCAATGCCACCTAAATTTACTCTTTAGTCTGCATGCAACTAAAACATATACATATAGCACACTCATGGAAGCTTTACATATAAACTTAAACAACAATTAATTTCTATAACATACAAATTTTATATTAAAATAACAGTAATTACCGATATGCATCATTTACAGGAAATTACCCATAAGCACAGAAGCAGTCATAGTCACATATATGATAAAATCGTAACATGGGCATGTAAATAGAAAAACAACATATCCATATATCATACAATTGATACTTATCTTTAAAAAGACTGTCACCAACTGCTTACAGACCATCCACGAACCTCCCAGCCATAGATTACACTGTTCATCACTCTCAACAGTGAATCACCCCTGAGATGGGACTGAACTCCACCCAGGGTAAAGGGATTCCTATCTAGGCTAAGGCTCATGGAAAACAGGAAAGACTCTGTCTCAGGTGCTCACTCAACTAACATCCTACATCCTCTCATTCCCCACATGCCTTTCCCACCCAAGGAAGTGTGCCCCTTCTCTTCTCAACAGTCCCTCGGTTGCCCCACTTCCCTTCCAGGACTTCAGCAACAAGCCGGACCGGAAGTCTCAAAGCATTGTAGCTGCAGTTTAGCACCTACAGAAATCAATCCCCAACAATTCTCTTGCCCAGAGAACTGCTCACGAGCCTGAGAACTCACTTCTTCAATCTCGCTCCAAGCTAACCAGGTACACCAACCAAAAATAGATGGGGAAATAGGCTTCTGAAAGGTGAAATGGTTGTCTCAAGGATAACAGAATGTATGAGTGAAATGGTCATGGACTCATTGACTGGATAAATGAGTGTGTTTTTGGAATCACTTTGAACTCTTTGTTCCCCAAAAATGATGGTCCGTCTGTTGGTTTCTCTTCCCCCTCGTAAGGTCTCTCCCTCTGTTTTCCCCCATGTTTCTCCCCAAAAGTCCCCCTTCTGAGATAATTTTCCCCACGATATGAATGCATGTCCTCAACTTGAAACTTTTCATATCGGAAGTTACTTTTGTCCACTTGTCCCCAACTTTAGAACTTAGGATAAACTAATTATCCATACTTTATGTTTTAGGAAATATTAATATAATATTCCCTTGACTTTTGTCCCTCCCTTTCCCTAACTAGTGAAGTTCAGTCCCCCATCTCTTTTATCGTGGTTGGTCTGTACAAAATGATGTATTTTATATTAATCATAATTCATGTACAAAGTAGGCGCTCTAGCATTTAACATCTAGGCACACTGGCCTAATTCCAAGACATAAGCATTTCGGCTTATAATACTGGCTCACCAGCCTATAATGTATATTATATACAAAAAGTTTTGATGACCTTAATATCGCGCAAACTTTTTTACTACACGTTGTATCCTCTGTCTTTAAGGTTGCGCGCACCTTAGTTACTGTGCGCGGTATTCAGAAATGTGCACATTACATCCCTTTATTGCACAGTATATGCGTGCACCATGCCATGAAAGGTGTATTACAAAAATGATGTCTAAACAACTCACTAGCTTAAATATAATTGGATTATATTTACATTTGGGTTGGGCCGAGGGATATTACAATCCCCTCCCCTTATTTATGCACTGTCCTCAGTGCATCATGTATCCATATACAACAAAATTCTCAAAATTCTTCAAAAAGATGCGGGTATTTTGTCTGCATTGCATCCTCATGCTCCCAAGTAGCATCTTCAGGTCCATACCAGGTCCATTGGACCTTTACAAGCCCTATGGCTCGATTCCAGAGTTTTTTGATTTTTCGATCCAGGATGCGCACCAGATGCACTTGGAAAGCGCCTTCTTGCTCCACTTGAATGACATTCCAATCAATAACATGATTAGCATCAGGTATATATTTCTTTAGCAATTATACATGGAAGACATTATGAATAGACATAGATGCAGGCAATGCAATCATATAAGCAACTGGACCAACCCTCTCTAGGATTTCAAATGGTCCACAAAATCTAGTTGCTAACTTGGCGCAGCTTCCCAGCTTTAGGGAGCTCCTGTTAGATTTCACTTTCATGAAAACATGATCACCCACTTTAAATTCTATGTGGATTCTATTTTTATCAGCATAACTTTTCTGTATGTCTTGGGCAGCTTTCAAATTCTGCTTAATTTTTAACATTTGGTCCTCCATCTCCTTGAGCAATTATGGCCTGACTACTATTCTATCAGTTGGATTATCCCATCTTATTGGAGTATTGCACCTTCTGTCGTAAAGTGCTTCAAATGGGTGCATTTTCAATGATGCCTGATACCCATTATTGTAAGCGAATTCTACCAAGTGTAGGTAGTCTTCCAATTTCAATGGTTTGTCCATCACATACATTCTCAACATATCTTCTATCACCCTATTCACTCTTTTTGTCTGTCCTTCGGACTCGGGATGATAAGTTGTACTAAAGTTCATATTCGTTTTGAATCCTTTGAACAATCCTTTCCATAAATTCGAGGTGAATTTCGGGTCTCTGTCAGACACAATCATTTTAGGAATTATGTGCAATCGTGCCACTTCCTTCATGGAAATATCAGCAACATCTACTACTTTGTGAGTAGTTTTTAGTGGAATAAAATGGGCAGCTTTTGTGAGCTTGTCCACCACTACCATAATCGAATCATGTAGCTTTTCTGTTCTGGGCAATCCCATAATAAAATCCATTGTCACCACTTCCCATTTCCATTCAGGAATGGGGAAAGGTTGCAGCAATCCTGCTGGGTTCCTATGCTTTGTTTTAACTTTCTGTAACTCCATACACCTAGCGATGTATTATGCAATTTCTCTCTTCATACCTGGACAAAAGTATTGTCTCTTGACCGATGTTACAGTTTTGTGATATCCAGGGTGCCCTGCATAAGGAGCATTGTGCATCTCATGCAAAATTATGCGTTTCAAGTCCTGGACATTTGGTATAAAAAAATTGTTCTTTGCAGTAGTATTCCATCTACTCCCAACTTATAAATATCCATCTTCTGTGGTGTCTTACCTTGTTGTAGAATTGCTACCAATTCTCTATACTACAGATCTGTATTTGTAGCCCCGAGAATTTTTATTTTAACATCAGTCTGATACATGCTGATGGTTGTAGCATGAAGCTCATGCATCCTCCTGCTGAGTGCATCAACCACTTTATTTTCTTTCCCTTTTATATG
Organism: Picea sitchensis; assembly: GCA_010110895.2. NCBI lineage: Eukaryota > Viridiplantae > Streptophyta > Pinopsida > Pinales > Pinaceae > Picea > Picea sitchensis. The sequence goes on from SNQJ01S0004962.1 coordinate 130,006, forward strand.
CTTTATATCAAATTTATATTCTCTTAGAAATTCTAACCATCTGCTTTGTATAGCATTTAGATTTGGCTTATCAAATAAATATTTCAAACCATTTTGGTCTATTCTTAACTCAACCCTTTTCACCATGAGGTAGTGTCTCCATTTCCTCAGGGCATGCACTATGGCTGCCAACTCCAAATTATGAGTGGCATAGTTTCTTTCATGCTCCTTCAACTTCCTTGATTCATAACATATCACGAATCCATTTTGACTGAGGACTCCACCCAGTCCTTCATTACATGCATTTGTGCATACAATGAAATCTTCATTTGGGTCTACAATCCATAGTATTGGAGCACTTGTCAATAATTGTTTCAAATGTTGGAAACTCCTTTCACAGTCCGACGTCCACTGAAACTTCATACCCTTTCTTTGCAAGGAAGTGATTGGGTGTGCTATCTTCGAGAATCCTCCATTGAATCTCCTATAGTAACCTGCAAGGGCCATGAAATATCTGACCTCTTTCACATTCTTTGGTGTTGACCATTCTCTAATGGCTTCTACCTTCTCTGGGTCGACTGTTATCCCATCTTTTGAGATGATATGCCCCAAATAATGAATCAGTTTCTGAAAAAATGAGCAATTGCTCAATTTGGCATACAATATATGTCCCCTTAATACTTGCAACACCATCCTCAAATGATTTTCATGCTCTTCCTCTAACTTGGAATATATAAGAATGTCATCCAAAAAGACAATGACAAACTTGTCCAAATACTCTCGAAAAACACCATTCATTAAGCACATGAAAACAACTGGTGCATTTGAAAATCCAAATGGTACCACTATGAACTCATAATGACCATACCTTGTCCTGAAGGCAGTCTTGCTAATATCTTCTTCTTTAATTCTTACCTGATGGTATCCTGATCTGAGATCTATCTTTGAAAATATCCTTGCATCCTTCAATTGATCAAAGAGGTCATCAATCCTTGGTAGAGGATATTTGTTCTTAACAGGCACTTTATTCAATTGTTTGAAGTCAATGCACATTCTTAACATTCCATCTTTATTTTTCACAAACAACACTAGGGCACCCCAAGGTGATACACTTGGGCATATATACCCCTTCTTCAGAATTTCTTCAAGCTTCATTTGCAATTCTTTCAATTCTGGTGTACTCATTCTGTAAGGAGTTTTTGACACTGGCACTGCTCCAGGCATCAAATCTATAGAGAAATCAATGTCTCTCCTTGGGGGTAGTCCTAGTACTTCCTTGAATACATCTTCAACCTCTTTCAGGACTGGATAATGCTCCAAATTTGGCACCTTGTCTTCAGGTGTCTCCTCCATATGAGCTGCAAATATTTGACATCCTCTTCTATAACATTTCTTCAACTGTAATTCTGAAATTTCTCTAACAGTTACTGCCCTGGGAATTCCCTGCACTTTCCTTTGGTTCCCTTCTTCATCCAATAAAGTGAATTCTTTGTTATGACAATCCAATAGAGCATGATGTGGGTCCAACCAATCCATCCCAATTAAACAGTAATAGGAACATAAGGGTAAGATGTTCAAATCTTCCCTGGTATTTGGTCCATTCATGTCTATGAGGCAGGACTTAACCATCTCATTAACTTTTCTTCTGGCTCCTGTAGCCAGTTGCACCAACTAGGATTTCCCATGCTTTCTTCTTGGAAATTGAAAACTTTCCACCATCTTAGGGTCTATATAACTATGGCTAGCTCCTGAATCAATTAAAATAGCAAGGGTTTGGTTGTTGATCATACCTTCCACTTCAATGATGTGGGACTGATACTCTACTTTCTTGTTGTCCAGGGCTGCATAAATCCTTGGCACATTTCTGTCGATGTCCTCTACTGTCTCGAATCGTTGTACATTGTGAAAAGCCTTACCTTTTTCACCTCTGTGAGGACAATCTCTGAACCTATGGTCTCCTTTACAACCCCAACATTGCATAGGTGGTTGTCTTGGCCCTTGACTCCCTGTGTCAATCACTTTGGTTTCCTTATGCATTTGCTTCCATTGTGGATTATTTATGAAGAATGGTGGCTTAGCTCCCTTCTTCCTCTGATCCATATTGAATTTCTTATTGTCTTCCCAAGCCTTTTGGAAATTTGGTCTTTCTTTCAGCTGGTCATATAAACATTTAGCTCTTCTTATGGTCTCTTCTAATGTCTTTGGATCATCATACTATATTTTTTCACTGATGAACGTTGGCAATCCACTTAAGTACCATTGAATCTTGACTGTCTCATCCTTAATGAAAGAGACATACTTCAATAGTTCCAGAAACCTTCTCTCATATTCATATATGGTCGTACTTCCAAGCCTGAGTTCAAAGAACTCTTTCATTTTCTTGTCATAGTATCTCTTGGTCAAGTACTTATTCTCAAAATGCTTCTTGAATTCTCTCCAAGTAACAATTTTCTCTACAATGTATTGTACCTGCACAAGTTGATCCCACCACATGGAGGCCTTTCCTTTGAGTTGATAAATAGTGATTCTACCTTCAGCATGAGAAGAATAATTATGCAATTGAAAATACTTCCTCGTGCCTAGCAACCATGTTTCGGCATCTTCATCCTTCTTGTGCTCACCATCAAATGTAGGAGGTTTGATTTTGTTCATTTCTCCTCGCATCTCATCCACCCCAGATCTCTTATACCTTATGAAAGGGGATAGACTTGATTTGTTTCCTGCTCTCTTATGGGAATGCCTATGGGGATTATGGTGATGTCTACTAGCACTTTTTACTTCTCTCTTCTCCTCTGAATATTTGTGACTCTCAGATCTACTTGAGTCACTCTCCTTAGCCAATTTCTTCTCTATTATATTCAAACCTTCCAATAGTTTCATGTTGAAGTCATTCTGCTGCTCTTTGTCTTTCATAAGCCTTTCATTATCATCTTTATGGCTTTGGACATCCTTCTGCAAATTCTTAATGGTCTCAGCCATATTCATATCTTCATTCCTTTCTTCTCCATGTTCGTTGAAGTTCGTTCCTTCCATGCCAAAATGGACATCCATCCCTCTGCTCTTCTCTGGATGACTGTAATTCCCCTATGCCTCTTCCATTCCTATGGAATCTGCACTGGTCTGTCCTGACCGAGTTGTTGTTAATTCTGTAAAACGTGCAGCCATCGAAACTAATCAGACTAACCAATCAACAATTCATGAGAATATGCACCATTTCGATTCAACATACACATCAACATTATCACTCCCAGTTTACCTGTATTATCACCATGAAAATTATAGATAAGACCCAAGTCTTGATAATGCTGATGCGCAGTGCCTTCCAAGATACACTTGCATAAGAAGGTGGTATTGTCGAAACCACTTTTGCCAAGACACAGTATCATGTGTCTCAACATGTCAAATACATCACTCGTGGAGCAGGCGGCGGCTAGTCAGATCACCCTGCTTCATTCATTTGGTACTTCACAACCATGTGACGTCAGTTGAACGCCACCATGTAACGAACTCAAAAGCTAATCATTCGAAATGTATTGGCCGAGCATGGAAACCCAACGCTCTTTGTATGTAATTTTTCTATGCTTCATAAATGGAGTTCTATAATTACCACTCCCCAAGTATGAAGATATATGTGTATCCATAACCATAGTAATCTTCAAGCTACTCGACTTCCTGCTCTCTGTAAAGATGTGTTTCGGTATCCCCAACCTGAGATACATGGACAAATCTAAGTCGAGTGAGACTGGTTATTCGAGCAACATGCTAGGCTTTCTTGCGAATAAGGAGGAAAGGGTCCTCGCGCACCTTCTAGCAACTAAGTTCCACACAGAGCCGGTTATAGACTCACAATTGGAAGTCAGGTTGAATCCCATTATAAAAGATTTAATCATCAACAGGCCAGTCACTAATAAGAAAAGGATTAAGTGGCATAAGAAGGAGGAATCTACGGTTAAAGCGGCCGAAAGTGTTAGAGAAAATCAACCGATCTAGTTAGAATCCTCTTTAAAGGTGGAGATCGATAAGTTGAAGTAAGTCTTCAACTAAGATAAGCATGTCTCAACAAATTTTCAACAGCCAGTAGTGGAGGTAAAGAGTACCAAAGATGATAGGCATGTTCTTCAACGGCCCTTTTTACAACAAGCTAACTGATGTCATCACCCTTTTGTAATTAATATGATTATATAAATACAAAAATGGATTTTAGACTGTTTTATTATAATTTCTATCTGGTGATGTTATGACCCTTGTTTTCTTTTATAATATTTTTTTCTTGTAATCTTATATTTTATTTTTATCTGTCTAAATCGGAAGAAATTAAAATTCAGAATTCTTTTTAATTAATGCTTCAATGCGGTTATGTGTTTATTTTTCTTTTATTATTATGCAATTTAAACTCAGACTCCTCGCCTTCCAAGTGACTTCACGTGCATTAACTTGTCCTATTCATTTATATTATCATGCGTAGCAATATTACAAGATAAACGCTTCTTTGCGCTCCTAAATCTACTGTGTGTTTCTTCTTCATCATACCGACTACTTACGCGCACTACTCTGGCGTTGTGCACCAATATCCACTGTGCACAGTTCGATAATGTGTACTGATATTCCACATGCATTTTCATCCTATGCATGCACCATGTCAAGTTTAACATACTCCTTCGTGCTCAAATATTTGTGCATACTATTGAATACACCATCGTGAAACAACTTATATTCATACTTATGCGCATATCAACAAAACGCCTATGCATTAAGCAATACTTGTGCACCCCATGTGCACCTTACTATGTGTGTGCTTACCGCGCAAGGCTAGTTTCAGCGTGTGCATCTACACATAATAATCTTCTGCGAGGCGCCACAATTTACCGCGCACACTGGCACGCCACGGTTTCCCGTGCAGTTCCAAATTTACCATGCACACCAGTATGCCAACCTTTTCCAAGGACACTCTATGACTCTAATTTTGGTCACTTTGAAGTTACTTTTCTATGAATATTCACTTCAATTGTACACTTCTGGTCCATCCAATCTTAGTGTTGAACTGAGGCTCTGATACCAAACTGTAACGATGCCCCCGGACCAACCTAAGGTCGAGGTATGCTACTCCAGAGCAACCACTCATGCTCTGACGTCAATTAGTAACATTCCCAGCCATCAGGTTGGACCATGCTACTCTAGGGAACACTTGTGTTCCCATACCGTGGAACATACAGTAGCATAACCAGTAGTCAACTAAGCAATGCCACCTAAATTTACTCTTTAGTCTGCATGAAACTAAAACATATACATACAGCACACTCATGGAATATTTACATCTAAACATAAACAACAATTACTTTCTGTAACATACAACTTCTATATTAAAATAAAATTAATTACCAATATGCATCATTTACAGGAAATTACCCATAAGCACACAAGTAGTCATAGTCACATATATGATAAAATTGTAACATGGGCATGTAAATAGCAAAACAGCATATCCATATATCATAAAATTGAAACTTATCTTTAAACATACTGTCACCAACTTCTTACAGACCATCCACGAACCTCCTAGCCATAGATTAAACTGTTCATCACTCTCAACAGTGAATCACCCCCGAGCTGGGACTGAAATCCACCCAGGGTAAAGGGATTCCTATCCAGGCTAAGGCTCATGGAAAACAGGAAAGACTACATCTCAGGTGCTCACTCAACTAACAGCCTACAGCCTCTCATTCCCCACATGTTTGTCCCACCCAAGGAAGTGTTCCCCTTCTTTGCTCAACAGTCCCTCAGCTGCCCCACTTCCCTTCTAGGGATTCAGCAACGGGTCAGACCGGAAGTCTCAGAGAGTTGTAGTTGTAGTTTAGCACCCACAGAAATCAATCCCCAACAATTCTCTCTCCCAAATAACTTCTCACGTGCCTGACAACCTGCTTCTTCAATCCCGCTCCAAGTTAAATATGTACACCAACCAAAAAGGGATGGGGAAATAGGCTTCGGAAAGGTCAAATGGTTGTCTCAAGGATAACAGAATGTATGAGTGAAATGGTCATGGACTCATTGAATGGATAACTGAGTGTGTTTTTGGAATCACTGTGAAATCTTTGATCCCCAAAAATGATGGTTCATCTGTTGGTTTCTCTTCCCCCTTGTAAGGTCTCTTCCCCCTTGTAAGGTCTCTCCCCCTGTTTCTCCCCAAAAATCCCCCTTCTGAGCTAAGTTTCCCCACGATATGAATGCATGTACCCAAATTGACACTTGTCATATCGGAAGTTACTTTTTTCCACTTGTCCCCCAACTTTAGAACTTAGGATAAACTAATTATCCATACTTTATGTTTTAGGAAATATTAATATAATATTCCCTTGACTTTTGGCCCTCCCTTTCCCTAACTGGTGAAGTTCAGTCCCCCATCTCTTTTATCGTATTCAGTCTGCGTGCATTGATGTATTTTATATTAATCATGATTCATGTAAAAAGTAGGCGCTCTAGCCTTTAACATCTAGGTGCACTGGCCTAATTCCAAGACATAAGCATTCCGGCTTATAATACTGGCTCACCAGCCTATAATGTATATTATATACACAAAGGTTCGTTGACCTTAATATCGCGTGCACTTTGTTATTGTGTGTTGTATCCTCTATATTTAAGGTTGCGCACACCTTAGTTACTGCGCACGGTATTCAAAAATGTGCACATTACATCCCTTTACTGCGCAGTATATGCGTGTACCATGCCATGAAAGGTGTATTACAAAAATGATGTCTAAACAACTCACTAGCTTAAATATACTTGGATTATATTTACATTTGGGTTCGGCCGAGGGATATTATAGTGTCAAATGCAACAGTATCTACCTCCAGCATTTTTCAATGCACAAGAACACTACCTCATACACCAAGTTGAGGAGATCGAATTATGTGGACCAGTACACACAAGGTCTATGTGGATGGTGGAGAGGCAGTTGAAGTCATTGAAGGCTTTTGTTAGACAAAGATCACGTCCAGAGGGTTCTATGGTTGAGGGATATATGGTATATCAATGCATGGTGTATATTAGTCAATACCTACCTAAATTAGCAGAAAATATGAATGTGCCTCGCATTTGGAATCTCGACTCCATCAACAAATTTGAAGGGGGGGTCTTATTGGGGAAAGGTAAAATGAGGATTGTGAAAGGTAATTATTAGATGTTGACGTAGATTTAATATATTACACATTTATTAAATTATTCCTTTATTAACAATAGCTAATTAATGATATTAAATTGTTATGTTATCATATAGTTTCTCGAGAGTGGGATGCTTTACATTTATACATTGCAAACAGCCTTGATTGGATGGAGCATTGGATAGCATATATTGAAGAATACTTTGGTAGGTTATCATGGGAAGGGGTGAGTAATATGATTGAAATAGCGCATCATCATTGAGATCAATTTCCTGATCTTACATCAAGGGAAGTTGATTTAGCCTTTGGTTTAAAAGATAAACAAGCAAGTAAAAAATTTTACCCACATTTTCCTAGTTTTTTCCCAATTTTTCAATGTATTTGGTTTGTTTAATTTTTGAAATNTAGGTACTATGGCCATTTGGAGGATATAATTGAGTGTGATTTTAATTCCTTTAAAATAGTTTTGTTTGAGGTTAAATGGTACAGGCTACGGATGCATGAATGTGATCCTGAAAGAACTATTATTGAGCATGATAATGGATTTATCATGGTTAATACAAGGGCATTTGAACTGGGTACAGAGCCTTATGTTCTTCCAAGTCAATGTGAGAAAGTATTTTACTCAGAGGTACCTAGTAAAGCAGGTTGGTCATACGTTGTTAGATATGATCCAAGAGGAAGACCAGTAAAGTATAATCATGTAGCCGAGGATGAAGATAATAACGAGGAAGAAGATCATGATTATGCAGATAAGGAGCAGGTGGCTCATGTAGTCGATGTTTCAGATGAAAAAGTTGAAGAATTTGATCATCCAAATGTAGGAGACGACGATCTCATTGATGATATCGATAACTATATTAGCGAAAATAACGTTGACGATGATGTTGATAGGAATGATCCTTTCACCAATATTGATTCTAAACCAGATCCTGATACAGATGTTGAGCTGGATGAAGAATAAGATGACTGGTATTTAATTGTTGAAAAGAAGAGGTATGTGTTTATATCTTTTATATGATCTTTATATGTTTTTATTTTGTATAATATAGTATATGATACATGTTCTTTAGAATTTCAAATTAGGTAATATGGGGAAATTGAGACTGATGTGAGGGGGGGGCATAATTAGAGCTTCCACCTTCACATGGTTGCCCCTGTTTATTAAACAATGAATTATTCTTGAAACCAAGAGGAGCTCTATGCGACTGCCCCTAATCATACCAACGATGTAGGTATGTCCATCATCAATTCAAACTGTGAATGGGGCCAACATTGAAATTTTTTCAAATCGTTTCTGAATGCAACGAAATTTGACATGGATAGAATATTCGCATGCCTTAACGAAATGGGAGGGTTTCTGCACTCAAATTTGACTCACACACCCACTTTCTTCCATCATCAATTCATCATGTAAACCATAAACCCTAATTTAGTGGATTCATCGATTTGTCGAGTTTTAGTGTTCCCAGTGAATGGATGCATTGTTGTTGACATGGAATGGGACAACACATGTACCTTCTTAATTTTCTTCCTTCACTTGATGTGGGCATGGTCATTCCTAGCCTTGAATTGAAAGTTGCCCCTAGTCTTAGTCATCACCCTTCATGACACTTTTCACCCAATGATCATTAGATCACAAGGTTGGAGGCATATGGGCATTGGGATCATGAAGCTTTATAACCCTACATTAACAAGAGACATTAATTGAACTTTGACTAGATTGAAAGGTGCATTGAAATTTTGTCAAACTGTTTCTGAATGCATTGAAATTTGACATGGATAGACTATTTGCATGCCTTAACGATGTGGAAGGGTTTCTAGACTCAAATTTTACTCACACACCCACTTTATTCCATCATCAATTCATCATTGAGGTTCTATATGTAAATCCTCGTAATACACATCCAACCTCAAGGTTTCATGCAACAAATGGATTATTAGAGTACTATAATAAAACAAGGTCTCGAACTATCGATGGAATACAAAGTCTCATATTTGGTTTGTATTTTAATGAATATTCATTATGGTGATCCTCCATCCTTTGCACGAAGGAAAAACCTTCATCGAGACAACCTAGTTCTCAACCCTAAGAGGCATTAACATGATTAGAGATGTTTTTAGTCTCTGAGACTTGGGACAATAGTATGTGTATGATGGTATCTTTCCCTAGGAGATAATGATTCCACTTATTCAATACTTGCACAAAAACAAAGAGTTCTTTATCATATGTGGGGTAGTCCAACATTGCTCCATGAAACAATTTTGAATGGTAACACAACAATCGTCCTTGCAGAAGAATCACCCCTAAAACATACTCGCTTGAATTTGTTTCTAGTTCAAATGGTCATCGTAAATAGTCTCCAAGCACATGTTGTAGGTGCACTACATAAACCCAAATTAATCACTAACCATTCATACAAACCTTGTTTCCTTGTCTTGAATGTTATTTTCCACATATTTTTCTTTGATCCTTAATCCAAGTATTGTCTCACCCTGTTAAGCCCTAATATTGGCTCATTACCCCTTAATTGGGGCATATTAGATTAGTAATGCTATTTTATTTATGTCGGCTCTAGGCCATTAGTTGTAATTTAGATTAGTAATGTTATTTTAATTATGTCGGCTTT
>SNQJ01S0004962.1:172930-225423 GCA_010110895.2 Picea sitchensis
CATCTTGTACTTGAACATTTAAGTGGGGTAAAAGGAGGTTGCCCCCTCGAAGAGGCTTATTATCTTAAATTATCTCTTTTTCAAGGCGTTGAGTACTTTTCCTGAGGTTTTTATATGCTATATTGATGTTTGGTTCTTAACAGCTTGATATCCAAAATCCATGGTGAAATTTGATACATGCAATAGGAATCAAAGAGAAATGATTGCCTCATACTCTACAATATTAGATCAAACAAATTCATCTACAAATATTGAAGTAATAATAGACAAGAATATGCAAGAATACACAAGATTAAAGGAAATAGGCCAAGTATATTCAAATGAGAACCCAAAGAGAATACTTATAGACCAAAAATGATGTAGCAATAGCCTCCCTAATCTCCCCTCATCCATCCCTTGCATGAATCTACCAAGATCAAAATGATGATACTATGACTGATTACCTCTCTTTCACCTTGAAAAGCCCTCAATATATAGGCTTGAGAGGCACAACAACCATGAGGAAATGAGGGATATGGTTAAGGATATGGCTCCTTGACCTTAGGATATGATCATAGGATGAAACCCAAGAATGAGGGTCAAACATAACCAACCCTGTATCAAAGAGTTGGACCATAGATTAAGGTGGAGGAGATCCCCCCTTTCTCTCAACAAGAATGGCGCTCCACTCCAGTGAGAGACAGGGTGTTTCCTTAGTAGTGGTTCTCCCATAGTATGGCATATGGGGCACCATGGAACTCCCCGAGCATGGCCACGGGAGGCCACCCTTCATAAATTCTCAGAAAAAGGTTGAATTTTCCAAGGAAAATATGTGTTTTGACCTAGAAATGATGGGTTTCCTCCTCCCATATGACTTAGGGGTCATGAAAATTTATTTTAATGGTTTCAAGGGGTTTCGACACCTCACAAAGTGAATGTGACACTTGGGAAGGTGCAAACAACACTTGAGAAAGTGCATGCAACACTTACCAAGGTGCATACATCACTTTGAGACACTTGCGACACTTAGGGTGTGAAACTCAAGTGTGACATTTTGATGTGTAACGAGTGTGTTATGCCACATCGCTTGTAGAACTGCTCAAAATCCTTACCAGATAATTCTCCTCCATTGTCAGTTCTCAACACCTTGATATTCTTATTTTTATGGTTTTCCACAAGAGACTTAAACTCTTTAAAACTTTTTAAAACTTCTGATTTCTTCCTTAGGAAGTATAGCCATGTCTTTCTAGAGAAATCATCTATGAAGGAGACATAATATAGAGATCATCCTAGTGAAGGTATCGGTATTGGCCCAAACATGTCACTACATATCAATTCCAGAAACCTTCTTTCCTTTATAGCTCCAGATGGGAATATAACATGATTTTCTTTTCCATAAATGCAATGTTCATATAAATCAACTTCTAAATTATAATTAGGAAAATATTTGACCATACCTTTATTGTGCATAGATCGAAGTCATTTTATGCCAATATGTACCATCCTCTGGTGCCATATCATGTTCAATTAAAATTAACAAATAACAGTCAAGTCAGTTAAAGTTGATTCGATCTGAATCAATTTGAGTCGAGTCATAGTTGAGTTGACTTCAGAAACGACAATGTTGTTGCATGGAGCCTAGTCAGCACTATGTAACAACTTGTCTAGGGTTCCAATTCAAACTCCTCTCATCAAGACCATCACTCCCCTAACCCTTTTGTATGTATCCTTATTAAATAAAGTGTTCACACCTTCATCACTCGTTTTGCTGACAAATATCATATTTATTTCCAAACTTGGAATAAGTAGCACACCTAGAAGGTTTCTACTCCTCCCGTCATGTAGCATCAATAGGACTCTTCCTTGTCCAACAATTTTTGTTTTCAAGTCATCCCCCAAGAATATGTCTCCTCCTTCATATATATCATACTCATAGAACCAATCCCTATGAGGTTTCATATGGAAATATGCACCTGAGTGGATCAACCAAACGTCATGCTTCGACTGTAAACTAGTCGACACTAGATACACGTCTCCTCCTCTATGTAGAGTATTGTTTTTCCTAGTCAACTACTTTTTGTCAGATCCTAGACCGATATTGGTCACTTTTGAATTTTATTCTCTCTTGTAATTCCTAAGTTTACCACATTCCAACACCTTCTCATCGACTGAACCGAGGATTTATATCTACCCTTCAACTTAGATCATTGACTAGAGAATTCACCTTTATCTTTGTCGATTAGTTTCCCTCTCACCATCAATACATCCTTGGTTGATACTTCCATGTTATTCCACCTCATTTCCTCTAACAATATATATGCAACCATGTATTCACGTATTAATGTGGTTTTATTACTCCCAATATCCATTACTAAGCTATCACATGAATCTAGAAAAGAACACAAGAGATTGATACATTTCTCCTCCTCGATGGTTTTAATATCCATAGGAAATAACTGACATATCATAGTATTGAATGCATTCATGTGATCTATTATTGATATCACATCACCCATCCTCAAAAGATACAATTTCTTTTGAAGGAACAACTTGTTTACCAGGGTTCGATCAATACAAGATTTCCAACTTGTCCCGCAATTTCTTTGCAAAGTCTTTTCCCTAGACATTCAATAATATCAAATCTATAAGAAAAAGTTAAATCATACTCCTTTCCCTCCTTTCAATTTTTTCCCATTCTTCCTTCGACATACCTGTCAAAAATATTCTGGACTCACATCTACCCACTGTTCTCAATCTACAAGGAAATCTTCCATTTTAAGCTTCTAGAACTCAAAATTTTGGCCATTAAAGTTTTCAATCTCTATCCTTGAACTGCTTGTCATTATTTTAAGCACAAATTTAAAGATCGTTCCCTTACAACTCCCATTGGACCAGGATCTATTTTACCTTTCTATGATACACATTTTACATAGAAACAAAATGAGCTATGATACCGCTTATAACATAACAAATCTAATACCACTTGTACAGAAATAAACAGTCACACTTAACAAACCAGGAAACAAAAGACAAAATTAAATAGAAAGAAACAATGTAAATCACACAATACACAAAGATTTTACCCTGGAAACCCTTAATCAGGAAAACCAACATTCATTGAGCATCTCCTGCTCGTGTTGACTTATTCATTTAGATAATAAAGAGTTACATGACTAACCTTGTTATAAACCTAAGACACAATCATCATCCTATTCTCTTTCTTTACACAAGAATAGCCCTGCAGCCAAATTGGATTACATCTACATGACAATTATGATTATAAAGATTCTAATAATTATATTTTATAGTATTACAACACACCTTATTCATCATCTTTACAACATGAAAAACCCTAAATCATGGTGCCCAAAAATAGTTACAGATCCACGCAGAAGATTGGCTACAATGTCGCAAATATTTGGATTATGTTACAGTTGAACTTCAGTCGACTATGAACCAATCGAACTTTAGTCAGTCTTGAGTCAATTTCAACTCAACCTCCTATAGACCTCCTATCATATGACCTCTTAGCCTTTCAGTCGATCACTTCGACCTTCAACTTAACCATCAACTAGACTTGATCCAATCCAAAAATACAAAGGAATATAACCTTCATTGGTAGATTTCGATTTTATTTATCAGATCTATTGTGAGAAAATATTCCATTGGAATATCCATGACAATTTACAAATCATATAGGTATCAGAGAATATTTTTCTTTAGGGTATTTGTGGGAATTTGCAGGATCCAGGAATCAATGTAAAGAGAAGTTGCAGAAACCCTAGCCATGGCGGATGATTATGTTCATAACAACCCTTGATATCCATTAGAAGATATTTTTGAGAGGTTGGAAGTGCAAGTTTCTTACATTAGTCGCAATATGAACCTCCTCATGGTGGCTCTAGAAAGGAAGATCAAAAAATTTGGAGATGATAGAGGCTCTAACTTATAGATCAGATCGAAGGGGAAATTAGGAGATCAGGAAGACTCACGAAAGGAGTAGCGAAAGGAATCTAAGAAAAAACAATCGAGTTCGAATGTCGTTAACCCTTCAGAGTCCCTATTCAAGATGGAAGAAAAAGTGGACACAAATCCATACCAAGGTGAGATCAATGCATTAAAATTGAATCATTAGTTGCAACAACTAGAATTTTTTTAGCATTCACAATATAGATGAAGATCAGAAGATTTAATTTGTTAGATTGAAGTTAGAGGGACATGCTTTAACCTAGTGGGAAATCCATATGAAAAAAATTAGGATGGAGGGTGATCTGCCAGTAACTAGGTGGGAGGACCTCAAAATCCTCATCAAGTCCTAATTATACCCTATCAAGTATGTAGAGGACCAATTAATCTAGTGGCACTAGTTCAAGTAGACATAGGGGAAAAGTGTATAGGATTACACCACTGAGTTCATAAATATGGCCACCATTCTAGGAATCTCTCGCAAGAACCAAAATGAATTTCTAAAGTATATGGGGGGTTTACATAGCCATCTAAGAAAGTAGGTTATGTTATTCAATCCAAGTATAGTGGATGAGGTGTCTGTACAAGAATAATACCTAGAAAACATAAGCCAAAATAAAGGGTAGCCAAGTGGTTAGAAGCATAAAGAGTACCAAGAATATTCCAAGCAGGGGAATAATAAGTGGGAAGGGGGGGGATATAAGAAGACAAGATCCACTACAAGTCAATGCAAGGATCCCAACAACCATTGCAATCATTGCAACATTGATGGCCACACTAAGGAAAAATGTTGGAAACTGCATCCAGAGTTGAACCCGGAGAACTACAAGAAGGACAAAAAGAAAAATAATATTTTAGCCATATATTCAAGCAACGAGTTTGGAAGTAGCTTGGATGTGGATTGAAATATTGTATGAACATCTTTGCGGGAGGAGGTGAATATGAATATCCTTCATCACCAAGAAGAGAAGGACATGATCAATCTCTTCCACATTAAGATTTAGGTCAAGAAGACCAAGATAGATGTTATGTTTGACTCTGCTTCACAAGCTAATCTCATAGAAACATATATGGTTAGCAATATTATATTGGAGATTCACAATCATCCTAGCCCCTATCCATTGGGTTGGGTAAACAAGGATGCAAATATAAAGGTAATGAAACCATGTAAGATTGGATTTTCTACAAGTGTTGATTTTATTGATGAAGTGGAATTGAACATAGTATCCCTTGATTTATGTGGAGTAGTGTTTGGAAGCCCTTACATGTATATGAGGGATGTAGTCTTCATGTGGAGAGCCAACCAATATTAAATGATCAAGGATGGAAAGTCATACATCATCAACGGACATAAAGGAAAGTCAAAGATCTCATGGGTAAGTGCTAACCAGGCCAAGAAGTTGATTAGTTGTAATAAGAAATATGTTTTTCTTTTATTAGGATAACATCAGTCTGATGATGAGTCAATGAGAGTGAAGGAATCTGTTGTAATCTAGGATAAAGTAGGGAGTGTTTCTAGTAGAACCTTACATATCCATTATGGAGATACATGCATACACATGGACATATAGAGAGACATACATAAGTAATGACATCTGAAAGAAGAGTCATTTTATTATATGATAGATAGTACAAAACAATTACATATATCCTCTCCCATGAAGCTATCTAAGCCTTCATGTGATTATCTATTTATACTTCTAACAGGTCGTTGTAACTACTTTGTTGCCTGGGTTGGTCAGTTAACAGAGAATCCGACCAAATTCTACTTCTAACTACGTCAGTCGACCGATAGATTCTAAATCGATCGCCGAATCTAGTCGATAGGGTCGACTAGCCCCTACAACATATCCCCCCACCTCAATTCCTTGCTTGTCCCGAGAAAGTGGGGGTCATATACAATAATTTTTTTTCATATTTTGATTGCAATATTACAGTATGGAGAAGTATAGATGAAGAGAGAAAGAGTAGTATGTAAGAAGAAGAGAAAAAATATTTATGTGGACGGCCGACTTAGGGTACTATTTCCGACTGAGATGTTGTTCCTGGAGTTTCACTGCTAGCTTCGTCGAATGCCCTATTCTTTTCACTTTTTGTGTTGACCTTGAAAATTGTCCAAATAATACTAGGAGTTGAATTCTTTGTTTGTTGGATGAAGTCGCACCAGGTGCTCATCTTCTGTTGAGCTTCAATATTTAGAAACTTCGACTGGGTAATCCATTCAACTTTCTCTGCTATACTTGATGTCTGAGAAGTTCCCGATTCTTGATCAAATTGTTGTTATGTATGTTTCATTTTCCCTATGAGTTGGCTCACGCGACTAGCTTCCTGGTTTGTTTCTAGCGGCACTCTATGTCCCTCCTTCTGCCATTCCTTCTCCTATTGTAATAGTTTTTTTTTATTTCTCTTTCTTTTTCCAACTGCATGGTGAGGGATTATTTTACTTTTTTATCCATGGTTGAGTTCCTTGACCTTTCTATACTATCGAATGCAGCCCTTTATACCTAAAATTTACTGAATGCTTCCGCAAAGTGAGTCGGCCATTCGTTTACCACGGAGCTTAGTGCGCTAGCTTCTTTGGTTAATTTATGTATGTTCTTCTTGAATCCTTTCAGATTCTATTTTTCTACTTTTACTACCATGTTCATTTGTTCTTGGTGTGTTTGAACTTATTTAAGTGCTAAGTCACATTGTTTCTTGACTTCTTACTTTTCTTTCTTTAGTTCTTGTACTTGTTGTCGGTCATTTTTGTTGTTTTCAATCATTCTGTCGATCATTTCCTTGAATCCTTCTAAGGGGTTCTATACCTCTGACGTATATTCTATCCCTTCATTTGGCCTGAATGTTTCTCTATATCCTTCCACAATATTCTTTTGTTCTTTTTTCATTTGTTTGACTCGGCTTCCTTCTTTCAACACCTTCTTCCATCTCCTTGTTTATTCCTTTGAGATAGCTCCATGTAAGTCGAACAAATGTTTGTCGGAAATGGCGGTTGGGTCGAATGAGGTTTTGACTGACGACCCTGGTGGAGTTGCAGTTCATCATTGGTCTCTTGGTTGTTAATGTCTCCATTCCAGTCGAATGAGGGCATCGACTTCAATGATCCCATATTTAAATAAAAACTAATATCATCATCAAATTACAACAAACTTGACAAGAAACGGCTACCATGAAGAAGATATACAATTCCTCTGTCAGACCACAAATCGATTGTTGCGGTTGATTTACCTATGCAGACTGGTATGCATGGGTGGTACACAATAAGGATACTTTGTAGCAATAGAGACTCATAACTTTGGTGCACTCTTTCTCGGGATGAGAAAGGAATTGAGTGTGGGGGAGATGTTGGGAGGCCTCTTAGGCCCTTGTAATAGTCATCATACTTTAATACATAAGTAAATATAGGAATACATATGTAACACGGATAAATACGTAAGTAAGTACAATAATGTAAGATAAAGGATCTTAAGGAATGATTAGTTGGAGTGGGTACAACTGCTCCAACCATCTCTCATATGTATTTATACTCATGAATAAGGAAGAAATAATGGATTGGTTAACCTTCCCAGTTACTCTCTTCTCTAGTGAGTATGTGTGTGTTGTGCATATAATGTAGTCTCTCTGTGAATGTCGTTGTAATATAAAATATTACAACATTGGCACTGTTGCCTCCTCCATTCAGATGGGTGACAACAACAGCAGATGGGGGTGGCCTGAACTTGGAATATAAGAGGATCCATTGTTTTTGGTTGAGGTTCCAAGTGTCAACAAGGTTGAGTACCATCGGGAATTTCTAGGGTTATCACCACCCTCTAAATTGTTGCACAAGAAACAAAATGGTGATTGTTTTGATTCCTTTTGATTGCTTAGAATCCCTGTTGATAAATGTTGCGATGTTCTACACAGACAGAGACTGCAAGAAATGTTGATATAAAAAAGGAGTAACCAAGATTTCATGTTGAATGTTACAAAGGATCTATTTATTGTTATAAGGAAGACCAATTATCCCACCAAATATTGCATTATTGTTATAAGGATGCTAGTAAGAAGGATGTCAATGGAGTAAATTCCTTGGAACCTCATGAAAGAAGTAGACCATTGACTCAAACGGTGGAGAAGCGAGAAACGACATGAGAAAATATTTGTATTCCTCTGCAATTTTCATCTGTTATCATCATTCTAGAAATTAACCATTTAAAAAAAATTCTAGACTCGAAAGGCTATGGACGGATGGACGAAAAACGAAAAAATCAATGAGTGGAAGAAGAAATTCCAATGTCGATTCGACATGAAAAAGAAACAGTTGGTCAATGCCTCTGGTCGAATTGAGGTCATTAAATCTTTCGGTCGAAGTCGAGGTTGATCTATCGACTACCACATGCCCCATTCTATTTCTCAAATGAAACACCAGACGAACAAATGGTGTGAGGCGCTAGACCGATAGATAAATAAAACACAAAATCCCCATCACCTTCAATTTGGGAACTACACAAGTCGACCAACCACATGAAGGGTCAAATCGACTATGGAAAATTGACTCGCACCTGCACATTTCACATTATCTCTATCTTATATTGGGATGATTATTTCGAAAAAACAAGCATGGAATGTTAGTTGAAAGGTACCTTTTCATTGTTCAATCATCAATATAAAGGCTAACCAATGTGAATGAAAGTAAAGGGAGTCGAGAGAGTGTGTCTAATGGTTGTAAAAGTACATGAAGGAATATGGAGTAATCAACCTGCAAAAAAATAGTTACATGAAGAATAGTAGTGTAGAAGAGTTGATTTTATCAGTGAAGTCTAGTTTATAGTTGAGTTTATCTGGAAAAGAGAATGAATGAGAATAATGTTGTTGATCTAGTCATCTGTTATGATTTAAAAGTCAAGGAAGGGGTTAAATGTGCGTCTTCTTCTTTGAGGGCAGGCGATCCCCTCCATCTCTTTAATGCAAGTCGGGTTTTCACCGACGAGTTTGGTTTCTCATCGACAATAGTCGATACCTAGTCGACGACAAGAATTTAAGCCCTACACAAGAAAAATCTATGTATTTTTGTTTTACTAAGTGTTAGAGTTGTAATTAAGTCATAGTCAATCATCCTTCATGTAATGTAAAAATGAAAGACTCCATACATTTATATAGAATTGAAGTGGATCACCCATGTTAAAAAGAAGCAACCTGACACAGACACAGAGCATATGAGCATGAATTTATACTTTTGCATTAGTAGATGATGAGCAACAAAGTAGTGACTTAGCACTTGAATAAAAGATCAAACATTGACAGAAAAAAAAATTGAAACAAGAGTTACCTAGAGGGGTGTACTAAAGAAGAGAAACATCATTTGAAGGAGTTGCTATAGGAATATAGAGGAGTGTTCAATGATCCTAAAGGGATACCACCCAATATGGATGTGGAGAAAAAAATATAGTTATTTCCATACTCCCCACTGTCGAATATTGGGTTGTATAGACAATATTCTCTAGAAGCGAATGAAGTGAAGAAGCAGTTACAACAGTTGTTGGAGAAGGGTGTGATTCGACCAAGTAGCTTACCTTGTGGGTCAATCATCATAATTATTCACAAGAAGTATGGGACTTGGAGAATATGTATCGATTATAGGGCATTGAACAAGATTATATTTAAGAATCGGTACCCTCCACCAATGATCGATGATCTATTGGACCAACTACAACATGCCAAGTACTTCACTAAGCCGGATTTGAAATCAGGATATCACCAAGTACGAATCAAAGAAGAAGATACCTTGAAGACTTCCTTCAATTCAAGACAAGGTTTGTATGAGTGGTTGGTTATGTCATTCAGTTTATGTAATGCACTGGCTACAATTATGAGACTAATGAATGATGTTGTATGCCCTTATCTAGATTCATTTGTTATTATTTATTTGGATGATATATTGGTTTATAGTGATACCTATGAGGAGCACATATCACATATTATGAAGGTGTTAGAGACTCTAAAGAAGCACTAGTTGTTGGCCAATATCAAGAAATGTGAGTTTTCTCAGCAGTCTTTGGTGTATTTGGGGTATGTGATTGGTGGAGGGGAGCTCAATATAGATCTCGGAAAGATGGAGGCCATCATGAAATGGGAAATTCCTACAAATTTCACTAAAGTTAGAAGTTTTTTTGGGAGTAGCACAATACTTTCAAAATTTCATAGCTTCATTTTCAATGGTAGCAGGAACACTCCATCCCATAACCACCAATGGTAAGATTTTTTAGTGGGGGGAGAATCAACAAAAGGAATTTGATGAGATGAAAATAAATATCAATCAAGAACCAGTGCCTGTGCTACCAAATTAGTAAAATCCTTTTGAAGTGGAGGCAGATGCAAGTGGGTATGCCATGGGAGCAGTCCTAATGTAGGGAGAAAAGGCCATCTATTATCATTCTGAAGTATTTCATGGGGGGGTTCTCAACTACCCTAACTATGACAAGGAGATATATTCCTTGGTACAAGCTGTAGAAAAGTGGAAGCACTATCTAATGGGAAAGGAGACCATCATCCACATAGATCACTAGTTGCTCCAGTATTTGCAGAACCAGAGTAAGCTATAGAAAACCAGACACTATAAATGGATGGGGTTCTTACAAAATTCCACTCATTCATAAAGTATAATAAGGGTAGTGAAAATAATTTTACAGACATTCTTTGACGACCACCCACATCCAATATTATAGCTTTGGAAACTCTGATGCACATGGAGCCTTTTACCCATGATGCATATAGAGAGACATACAAAGAAGATGAGGAATTCAAGGAGGTTTTTTAGTAGCTATAGGTCCAAATTCATATACAAGAAGCTGACGAAAAGGATGGCTATCATTTCCATAATGGTTTAATCTACAAGCTTGACAAGCTTTGTGTCCCTAAAGGTGAATGATTGCATCTTATTAGAGAGGCTCACACCTCCAAGTTTGCAGGAATTTTTGGTGTTGGGAAGACGGTTTCCAATTTTCAAAGGTATGTGTACTAACCCAAAATGCAAGAATATGTAGAATGATATATTATAGGATGTATACTTTGTTATACCAACAAGACTAGTAATATGAAGCAAGGTCTATATAATACCTTACATGTACCCATTCGACCTTGGGAAATCATTTCCATGGATTTTGTGGGAGGTTTACCAACCATACAGAAGTGACATGACTATTTATTTGTGGTATTTGGTAGGTTCAACAAAATGTGCATTATCATGCCTTGTAAAAATACCATCAAGGGATAAGAAGAAATAAACGTATTCTTTGAACATGTTTGTCTACACTTTGGGATACCAAGGAGTATCATCTCATATAAGGATACTAGATTTCTCACTGCACTTTGGAATACATTGTGGGAGAAGATGGACACTAAGTTTAAGAGGTCTACAACATTCCATCCATAGATATATGGGAAGACATAAGTAATCAATAGGAATTTGGTGCAAATTTTGATGGGTTACAATCAGAAGCATTTGAACACCTAAGATGAAAATTTGATCTATATACAACACTGTTATAATAAATAAGTCCAAACTTCTACTGGTAAGTCACCTTTTGAAACTTGCTTTGGGTATCTTCCACCTTCACCCTTAGATGTTGTATATGGACTGTGAGGAGGACCTCACGGGAGATGCATTAAAAGTATAAAACTTTGTGGAGAAGTCAGGCAGATCCATTTGCAATTACAAGAGATACTGAAGAAGTCACAAGAAAAGTACAAGGATAGGCATGACCAACGTATAATATAGAGAACATTTAGAGTGGGAGATAGAGTATGGTTATAGTTGAATAAGGAAAGGATCCGCAGCATGGTCCTTTTGAGGTATTGGAAAAGGTGGGAGATAAATCCTACAGACTCAGTTTACCCCCATACATGCGCATTTACTAAGTAGTGAATGTGGAGAATATCAAACTCTATAGGCCTTCCATGTTGGATTTTGGTGTTGGGAAGACAGTTGTCAATTTACAAAGGTATGTGTACTATCCCAAAATGAAAGAATATGTAGAATGATATATTAGAGGATGTATACTTTTCTATACCAGCAATCCCAGTAATAGGAAGCAAGGTCTATACCATACCTTACATGTACCCACTCGACATTGGGAAATAATTTCCATGGATTTTGTGGGAGGTTTACCAACCACACAGAAGTGACATGACTATTTATTTGTGGTAGTTGGCAGGTTCAAGAAAATGTGCATTCTCATGCCTTGTAAAAATACCATCATGGGATAGGAAGAAACAAACTTATTCTTTGAATAGGTTTGTGTGCACTTTGGGATACCAAGTATCATCTCATACAGGTACACTAGATTTCTCAGTGAATTTTGGACTACATTGTGGGAGAATATGGACACTAAGTTTAAGAGGTATACAACATTCCATCCACATATAGATGGGAAGACAAAAGTAGTCAATAGGACTTTGGTGCAACTTTTGAAGGGTTACAATCATAAGCATCTGAAGACCTAACATGAAACTTTGATCTATATACAACATTATTATAATAGATAAGTCCACACTTCTACCGGTAAGTCACCTTTTGAAACTGTCTTTGGGTATTTTCAACCTTCACCCTTAGATGTTGTATATGGACAATGGGGTGGACCTCATAGGAGATGCATTTAAAAAAGAAAACTTTGTTGAGAATTCAGGAAGATCCATTTCCAATTACAAGAGATATTGAAGAAGTCACATGAAAAGTACAATGTTAGGCATGACCAACGCATAATATAGAGAACATTTAGAGTGGGAGACAGAGTATGGTTATAGTTTAACAAGGAAAGGCTATAGGGTCATGGTAAGAAGATCAAGGCTCTACAGCATAGCCCTTTTGAGGTATTGGAAAAGGTGGGAAATAAATCCTACAGACTTAGTCTACCCCCATACATGTGCATTTACTAATTAGTGAATGTGGAGAATCTCAAACTCTATGAGCCTTCCATGTTGGATCAGGAGGAGGAGTAGGTCCTACCTTCCATAGAGTAATTAGCATCAAATTCTCAAGCAAAATTAGTAAAGAAAACATTTTTGCAGAAGTGGTCCAGAACTAAAAGACAGGGGAAACATAACCTTTGGTAGATTGGGTTGAAAGGACAACTTCCAGGCAAAGAAGAGTGGTACTTGAGGGAGAAGGTATAGGAAACTTTTCCCCACCTCATTCAATAAATATTTTGGGGACCAAAATCCTCTCTAAATGGGGAGGTATGATCTAGATTGGATCATAATATTATTTTTAATCTATCTTGATTCTTTCAAAGTGGAAACAATTTGAGAAACTAGCTTGCAGGGTCATTTCAGGGGCATGTCCCAATTTGGAAAATTGGGGTTTAGAACCTTTCAGAGCCATTTTAAGGAATTAAATGACATTTTTTGAGGTTCTAGTGTTTGAAACTCATGTACACCCATTTGGCGATTTTCTACACTCTGAGACCTTTCCAATGGTGCAGGCGATGCATCAATCAGAGTTCATATGAAAAAGTTATGCCTCCCACAAGTTGACCTATTGTTTTGACCACCATGGTATGAGAAGATGCCACATCATCCCCTCTTACTCATGCATATGGGGATAGCCACGTATGTAACTTCAAGAGGATTATATAAGGTCCAAAATCCTACCATAAATGAGGGTGGAGAAAGTAAAAAACTTACCCCTAGAGGGATATCAGTCTATGTTAAATACTGGGCCACTAGGAGGAGAAGTGGTTTCATTATTTTGCATTGTATCTTGTTCTATAGATGAGAAAAAAATCTGAGAGTGGTATTTTGTGAGCACAAAAGAGGAGGAGAGATTTTGTAGTAGCCATACAGGTCAAAGGAAACTCCATAGAGAGTGTCTCTTTCTTTTTACTTGCATCATTTCTATACCAAAGAAAAGAGAGCAGAGAAACCTCACCTTCTAGTTGGGTTTTCTCCCATATTGGGTTTCCTAGATCATATATTGTGTTTATTAGTTGATGGTGTGTGTATTTATTTGTGTTCTCTATTTTTCACATTTGAACTATTTCATACATTTTTATTTTAAGAAGAAAACCAGTAATCAAGAGTGTTATATCCTTGTTGGACCTTGACCAAGTTTTGAGGAACATTTGGTCATGTTTGACCGTTTTTGGACATCGACACCCTGTCAAAGATGGAGCGTCGGGTGAAGCAGATATCACAAGATCTCGGCCCACTTTTGGGGCCCTTTTAGGGTTTTGGGTTAATGTAATGGGAAAGGGATGTCATCCCATGGGTTTACCCATGTTTAGGCCTATGTTGTAAAGTATAAATAAGTAGCTAGGAAATGTAAGAAGAGTCGATGGCTTAGTGCTAGTTATTAGATCTGTGTGATTAAATGTAAATTCTATGTGCATGATTTTAAGAGGCTTGCAGGGATGAGTGCAATTGTTGTAAGTGATGAGTGCATGGATTGTAGGAAGGCTCTGTGCTAGATCTACTTGGGGAAGGAGTATCTGGCGAGGTGCGCGCAGATCTCTTGTCCTATGTGGAGTACAAGTTGAACTCTGTGTTGTAATTGGATTGACCCAAGCTAATAAAGAATAAGAAGACTTTGTGGATGTAGCCCCAGGGTGGGGGTGAACCACGTAAACCTATGTGTCATGTTTTTTGTTGTTTCTTCCTTGTGTTTTCATTATCTTGCTAAGTGTTATGCCACGATTATATAGATTTTCTTATGCTTTGTGATTCACTAGATGTATATGAATAGTATATCTGATGTGTATGAGGATGCTTAGTGTTGATCTATAGGATCTAATATGTTTTGTTGTTGCTAAGCACTGAAATATCTTATATCTGAGAAAGTACTGCGATGTTTTGTCTTATCTGCGAAGTACAATAAGGGTGAATAATGATGAATGAACGGTGCTAAGTGCTCTATAAAGGATATAATCACAGATCTGTGTCCCAGCTAAGGTTGCAGACACCTGAGTCTTGCAACCACCCCTGCCTCTACCTCGGGTGAGACTTCATCTACTTCACAGGTGTTGCCGAAAGGGCCGGTAGTTAGGGATTTGTTGGTGCTCTCTTAAGCGTTGAACCCTGGGTCTGCCCCTGTGCCAACAAATGGTTCTGTTGCTGGGACCTGAAACTGTGATTGTTGGGAACTAAGGAAGAAGAAACTTTGTGCAAAAGAAAGCTCTGTGCGTAGAACTATTGCCTTAGTCCGTATCGTTTTACTCGACCTGTGAAGCTTTGTGCCAGGAATAAGGTCAGATCTGAAGAAAGGAAGATTAGATCTGAAGAAAATAAGCGAGATCTGAATGCTATGTGCTTTAAGAAAAGTAAAAGTGGAAATTTATGAAAGAAAGAAGTCAGATCTGAAGAAAAGAGGTAATATCTGTAAGCCCTGTGCTCTAATAAAGGTAAGAATAGTCAAAAAAAAAAATAGATCTGAAATCTTTGTGCTCTGTAGGAGTAAGATAAGTGAAATTTTTTGTTTCTAAAGCATGGATCTAGGTATGATTGATAGATTTTGTCCTAGCTTCAAAACTAGGGCATTAATAGATGAAAGAAAGTTTGATATGAATAGATCTGATAAGTATAATGATAGATATGTTATACCTATGCATAGAAAGAATGTCTGGACTAACAAGTGGATGCAGGATCCTAGAAAGAGTCTTTTGCGTTCTAGCTACCGTGATCCTGATGCGCAATACAAAAGAAGTTGGGGAACATTTAAACGAAAGAGGGGGTTAACCCTATGTTACAGTTGCAGAAGACCGGGACATCTTGCTAAGGAATGCCCTGGTGAAATACCTAGTTGTCTCTGTTGCAGAGATTTGGACCATGAAGTTTTGGATTTCCCTAGAATGATTGTTAAGCTTGAAAGAATGAATCTGAATGAAGAAAACCCTAAGGTAGATCCAGAAATAGTAGAAACTCAGAAGAAATCAGAAAAGATATTGCTACAGATGAAAGACACCTTGAATGATCACATACATGTTAGGCTATCAAAGATCTTCAAAGAAAAGGAGAAAGTCAAAGCAAGAATAGGGGACTTCTACATTGACTGTATTCTTGATGAAGAAACACAAGTGAACATTATGCAAGAAAGAAATTGGGAAGCTATAGGAAAGCCTGCCACGATCCCTTCCCTAGGAGGAACAAGTTTATTCAGAGGAAAGCTAGTAAACCTATGTGGAAGGCTCACCCGGATACCTATGACTGTCAATGGAACTTCGACAGAGGAAGACTTTGAGATTATTAAATTTGTTGAAGGTAGCGCACCGTTTACCATGCTCATAGGAAAACCTTGGATTGATAGAGAAAAAGCCAGACGAAAAGAGGAAGAAGAAGTTTTGGAGCAGAAGAAGCAAGAGTTAAAAGACTTTATGACTAGAAGGATTGTGCACTTGATTGAAGAAAAGAAGAGTATATCGTAGATATTTAATACTAGAAACTCCGATGTTGAGGCTAAGAGAACACTAGAGGATCCACAGAAGATTGAGTTACCTATTTTTGATACAAAAGAAGTAGTATCAAGGAACCCTAGGAAAGACTTTCAACAGCGCGAAGTAACTAAGACCACATAATATAAGCATCAGAATGGTAAAATCATTACTGAGACGAAGCTCACTGGGAAGAAGGCTAGAAAGTTAAGAAAGAAAAGGGATAATACTATAAGGTTACAAGAATTTCTAGAGGATACTTCACAGACAGAAAAATTGTAGAATTGGAACTTCGCCAAGATATCAGAACAACGACATAGAGTACTTCTCCATGACGAAGTAATATAGCCGTTAGGGCCGATATATTCGTTCGAATTTCGCTCCGAACGGGCAGAAAAGCAATAAAGGTTCATCATCCAACCATTGAAACGTGCCATAACAGGTCGAACTGGAGTTAATGAAGGATCATAACTGTTGCCAGCAAACTGTTACTAAGTTTCCCTACTTACTCCATCGCACCACGCACCGAGAATACTTTTTTCTAAGTGAGAATCTAAGCATGAAACCTGAGATTAACCCACCCTGAGATCATTTCCTTGTTCCCAAATTATTAATTGTAGTTTATGAATTCCTTTCGCACCCGAGCTAGCTGACCCAAGTTTGTATGTCAGACGAGCTCAGCACTGCTGAGAAAATCATTGAAGAAGTTCTAATTGACTTAATGAATGAGAGATTAATGTCAGAGAGAGGAATGTCTACAGGTGTACAAGCATCGTCCTCGGGAGAATTTCCATCTTCCCCCTCCACTGCTCGATCAGGACCATCCCGACTGCCTTCAGAAAGACGATCTAAGCTCAGAAACGACTTCACCACTGTGAAAATGATCCCAAGTATATTGCCTAAGTATATCCCACCATTAAGCGGCACAGTGAATCGAGACACTGTACCCAGAGACTTTGACTATGTTGTGGTCACTGCGTACCTCCCGAAAGGGGTGCATGCAGGTCATGCTGACCAGGATAAGCTCATAGCACTAAAATTTAGTGATTTTAACCTTAGAGATCGCAAGGTTTACAGTATGTTAGCCCCGCACAAGTACTTAACTATCACAAAAGGGAGGAACCCAAATATTATCCCTCAGCAATGGACCCATAACCTCGTGCAATCAACCCTCCTCAATGTAATGAAGATTCCTCATTTCGGGAAGCATCAGGAAGTGAATGCATGTGTCAGATTGTTGTTGTCCTACTACCATGGAGGATACTTATGGTTGGAGCGTCGCATCAATGTGGATCCAATTCTGATCAATCGAATCATAGGGCTAAGCATGCAGGGCCCTGACCCGCAAGAGTTTTACCCTGGAAAGACCGCAGATCGCGCTCTCGCCCAACGAATAAAATACACATATGGCGATCTAGAGAAGAGAACGCAAGGTTACAAGGTAGCCTCCATTGAGAATTCAGCAGTATGCCTCAGTTTCCAGTTGATCGTAGGGAAGTTAGTCCGCAAAAACAGACCCACACAGGTGACCAAATTTGTAGTTGACCTCGCAGGGAAGTGCGCGGAGGGACTACAAATGAACTAGGAAAAGTACCTTGTAAATCAGCTAGAACTTGACTACAGACAAGCGCAAGACCAAGGGTATGAGTTCCACTTTAGTTGGTTGCTCATACTCATCGCTTTCATCGCTTGGGAGCTACCAGAAGGTGCCACTTTTCCAGATATCGAACCCTTCGAACCATTGGCCTGGAAGTTCTGTACGCTGTGGTACTCCAGCAACATGAACAAGCAGTGGCAGTCCAATGCCATCTTCCACACTTATTAAAATCAATTGAAGAACGTAATCCAGCCTACACCACACATCACACTAAACACACTTCATAGGTTTAGACCTTTGATCAAATTCAGCGTAGACTGCCACTTCACCTATATCACAGCGCGCGTTGATGAGCACAAACAACAACTCTAGTCGTACCACAAGTTGACAGAATAAGACTTGGAGAAGATTACCAAGGAATGGTCGGCGGACCTCCTTGTTCCAGCAGACCCCACAGAGATTTCTGACGTGGATAGCCCTGAAGCTATGCTAGATACACCTGGACCGCGCAAGACTAAGAAGGATGTGGAAGTTCAAGATATCCATAGCACATCCACGAAGACTACTTCGATCTCACCTGTGAAGGGAGGTGATGGTGAAGAATTAGGTGGCACAAAAGTTGAGAAAAAAATAGGAAGATTACTCTGCCTAGAGAGGAGGAGGATCCCTCCAAGAAAAGGAAGATTACCCCACCAAAACACTCATCCCGAAAGAAAGCTAAGGCCACCCGGACTAAGTTTAAGACTACCCTCACACAGGACAACTTCGACTTCTTGATCGTTGCATTGAATGATACCTCACTAGAGATCGCAGAAAAGTAGGAAGCGAAGAAGGAGGAGGTATTCAGTCGGATCAAGGGTGAACTTCAAGAAGTGCAGTAGGCACTCTAGTCCAGCAAAGAAGTTTCTACGGTGCCCGTGACAATTGAAACAACAGGAATAGCTGATGAGCCCACCCAATTATGCCAGATCGTCGAGAAAGTCTAAGCTCTCCTTCAATGATCTAAAGAAGACACAACGCAAGCCACCCAGGCTTTGGCACAAGTACAGAGCGCACATAGAGTACAACAGAGGAAGGCAGAACAAGAGAAGCTTACCTTACAAGTGAAGTGGGAGGAGGAAAAATCACAATTACAGCAGAGCAAGGACAAGTTGCTAGTAGAGCAACTTGAAGTACAAGAAAGAGTTCACAGAGCACTTCTCTTTGTGATGGTCATTGAAGTGAAAATTGAAGAACATGTCCCACAGCAGGTGGCACAACTTGAAGAAGTAATCCAGCAACTTCAGTAGTGCATTGCAGATCTGGAACTTCGTACCATGCCTGAGACTCCACAAGAAGTCAGAGATCTAAGGGAGGAAACTTCCCGTAGCGCAATTGACAGATTAAAAACCTTGGCTTTGGAATGTAAGCAGTTGAGCACTAGAAGTTCCCAGACTTATGAGAACCTCATAGAGAACACAGAATTGCAGAACTTAGAAGTGCAGCTCCAAGAAGAAAAACAACATCCAGATACGCTACAAGCGCAGCTGAAGGCCTTGACCCCAGTTGAAAGAATGAAGTGATTTCCAGAACAACGCACCACCCAACAACATGTACACATGCTGTAAAGTAAATTGATGGAAGTCTCTCAACGACTTCAACCAATCCAAGAGAAAGCATGCCACCTGTTCACTGAAGTTGAGAGCTAGGCAGCCGAGCTTGAACAAGTTGTCATCACCGTAGAACAACGCATGGAAGGACTAGTAAATGACACAGTGATCCAGGAGTTCACTTAACAAGAGGTTGTCACACTGCAGTAGATCAAAGTAGCTCGAGCCAAGCTCGAGACATTCAAATTGGAGTTGATCAGACCAGAGTGACTCGGGACGAGTCAAATGTGAGTGTTGGGGGCTTGTTGGACCTTGACCAAGTTTTGAGGAACACTTGGTCATATTTGACCTTTTTTTAACATCGACACCCTGTCAAATATGGAGCACCAGGCGAAGCAGAGATCACAGGATCTTGGCCCACTTTTGGGGCCCTTTTAGGGTTTTGGGTTAATGTAATGGGAAAGGGATGTCGGCCCAAGGGTTTACCCATGTTTAGGCCTATGTTGTAAAGTATAAATAAGTAGCTAGGCAATGTAAGAAGAGTCGATGGCTTAGTGCTAGTAATTAGATCTGTGTGATTGAATGTAAATTCTATGTGCATGATTGTAAGAGGATTGCAGGGTTGAGTGCAAGTGCTCTAAGTGTTGAGTGCACAGATTGTAGGAAGGCTCTGTGCTAGATCTACTTGGGGAAGGAGGATCTAGCGAGGTGCGCACAGATCTCTTGTCCTATGTGGAGTACAAGTTGAACTTTGTGCTATAATCGGATTGACCCAAGCTAATAAATAATAAGAAGACTTTGTGGACGTAGCCCCAGGGTGGGGGTGAACCATGTAAACCTGTGTGTCATGCTTTGTGTTGTTGCTTCCTTGTGTTTTCATTATCTTGCTAACTGTTATGCCACTATTAGATAGATTTTCTTATGCTTTTTTATTCACTAGATGTATATGACTAGTATATCTGATGTGTATGAGGATTCTTAGTGCTGATCTACAGGATCTAATATGTTTTGATGTTGCTAAGCACTGAAATATCTTATATCTGAGCAAGTACTGCGATGTTTTGTCTTATCTGTGAAGTACAATAAGGGGGAATAATGATGAATGAACGGTGTTAAGTGCTCTGTAAAGGATATAATCACATATCTGTGTCCCATCTAAGGTTGTAGACACCTGAGTCTTGCAACCACCCTTGCCTCTACCTCGGGTGAGACTTCATCTACTTCGCAGGTGTTGTCGAAAGGGCCGTTAGTTAGGGCTTTGTTGGTGCGCTCTTGAGCGTTGAACTTTGGGTCTGTCCCTATGCCAACAAGCCTTAATTTCCACCCTACATACCAGAAGAGAATCCATCAGAGGATGTAATCCAAAATGCATGTTTTGCCTAATATTTGAGACCTTTTTGGAGATCATCACTAGACACAAAATGGAAAACAAGTGATGACCATCACATGGAAACTATATTTCAACAAGCCATGATCCATAAAACTTCTAGATTCGGGGATTTATGAGGCAATGAGCGAGAGATGAGTTGTATATTCATGGTTGGGACCTAGTAACTCACAACATTCAAGTATCTAGTGGTATCTATAAGATATAGAAGCTCTCTCAAGCCTCCTCCAAAGAGATATATAACAAAATAAAGTCTTGGGAAAAAGGGGGGAGAATTCAAGAGTAATTTTATGATGTCCATTTGTAAAGGTGCTTGTCATGTCCATCACATCCAGAATTCAGAGAGCCTATCATGACCAAGAATTCAAAGGGAGAATAAAGGAGCAAGGATTCAATGGAGAATAGAATCTGTTACAGAAATATTTCCCTGCGAACATGTGAGCTTTCCCTTGGATTACAGACCCCTAATACCAAGACATAAAAACACAAGTGGACACTAACATCCCTTTGAATTTAGTTTAACCAATCATAGAGATAGAGAGGGAGAATGGGTGTGATGCACCTTGTTTCGAAGTTTGTCCTTGCTGCTTCCAATCTGAGCTTGATCTCCAAATTCCTTAGCACGACTTGATACCTGCAATGCAATAGGCAACAAAGAGAAAAAAATAATTCCTACTCTACAAGATTAGACAAACAAATTCATCTACAAAGATTGAAATAACAATAGAAAAGCACATGCAAGAATACACAAGCTTGAAGGGAATAGGCCAAGTATATTAAAATGAGAACCCAAAGAGAATACTTACAAACATGGATGATGATGCAACATTCCTCCAAGCTCCCTTCGTGCAGCCCTTGCACGATGCTACCAAGATCATAAGTTTGATATCTCCAAAACTTCCTCTTTTTCACCATGGAAAGCCTTCATTATATAGGATTTGGAGGCTTAACCACCATGGAGAAGATCACTCACTAGATCCATTAAAATGGGATCTCCAGTATTTTTAGGGAGAAAATATATCTCAATGATATTAGGGAGAAAATATCTCTCAAGGATTTTAAGGAGGAAATATCTCTCAAGATCTACCAAATTAGGATTTTGGTTTGAGAAAATATCTCAACCATCCATGAGACTCTCAACTTCTCCTTGAGATTAGGAAACTAAATGTGAGGTGGATTCTTACACTAAATTAATTTCCTTTTTATGAATAATAATGAATAATTCACGTGCACATAGTATTTTGACCTTCATATGATATATTTATCCTCCACATTGACTAGGGATTGTGAAAAATGTTCTTTCATTGTGTCAAGTTGTTAAAACACATAGAAACACATAGAAAAGTGCATGTGACACTTAGTAAGGTGCATACAAAACTTTTAATACACTTGTGACACTTAGGGTGAGGCACTTAAGTGTATAATTTTGATGTGTAACAGATGCCCCCTAAAGTGTGAGGTCATAAGAGAAATTCATGGCTGAAACACTTTACAAATTCTTCAATGCAAGGGTGTTAGAGAGGGATAACATAGTAGAAGTTGCAAACAACCATCAAACGATATTAATATATATTCCATTTTTTAGGCAGGTATACCTATGCTCGGAATATGAGATGACTCAAAGCATGGTTTTCGACCAATACACTATGGATCCATGAAAAAATATTGACTAAGGATATGGCCACCAGAGATACAACGTGGATCCATACCTCCATGACATGAACTAATCACATTCACAAAAAATACACAGTGGAGCTACGAGATGACAAAAAATAGCCACAGATCAATGCAAAATTATCTATGTGACAATATATATATATATATATATATATATATATATATCATCATGTTCAAATGATCTCCTTCACAACATGGGAAAAGAAGATAACATAGTTAACGCCCAACCCAGGGTCTTCGTCCCAATCCCGATGCGGTACGAATCTAGCCATGTGAATAGATGATTTGATGTCGAACATGGTAGAAACCACTTGATTACTGTTCATTGAGGTAAATTGTTAACAAGTGCGAGGGAAATCACCAATGATGTCAATGACTCCCAAGGTACCCTAGTACATTCCAGTGAATGTGAATAAATGAGTTGAGGTCGAACATTCGCGAAATCCTCTAATCAGAGGTCAATGATGTAAACATGTTGTCGAAAGTAAAGAGGCATTCCATTTAAGCATGCAGGTCCCATGGTACTAATTGGTTTCTAAGTCTAATTCCTATATAATGTGTTGAATTCGATAGGAAACGACTCGGCGAAGGAGGGCCTTAATGTATCCCTCGTCATTGACATGAAACTAACACAAGAAAGTGATGTAAGATGGTGAATCGAATAAGTATGGACTAACACATGAAATGGAAAGTGGTATTATTGTAGATGAATGGTTTGAAGTGAAACTTCCCTTGCACATGATGAGGCATGACAACTGACTTGGAAACATTGACTCGACGAGTACAAAGAATATAATGTGATAGCAATAAGAGCACTCTTAGATTGAATGAAAAAGTATGGAAACACATAGAATTGCTATGACTCGTAGACAAGAGGATTACCCAACTGTAAAACGAGACACAAATAGGTTCCATGTTCAAGGGAAACAATAGCTTCCATAAAGGATTCCCAAAAACTTGACCCACTTCAATTTTTTCCACCACCCAGATAGATGAGTACCTCTTTCTTGTTTAACAAGGTCAAGGAGGGTAACACATTCTCGATATAACTCACCTTCGGTAAGTTCCTCCTCCTTTATTTAACGAACTGGGAGAAGTAAGGGTTTGTTCTGAGATGGGTCCTAGAGATTGGACTCACATAGGTCCTTTGATGCATAGTTTTACGAGCCCAAAGAAGGTGAAATCAGTAGTTTTTTCATGTTTAGAGAGTCTGAAAAGAACTTAAAGGTGACTCTATGAATGATTTTTTCATAAATTTAGTCTCCCAAGACCGAAAAAAGTGTAAAACAATACAGGGGAGAACTCTTCTAATCATTCTTGATTAGAGTGTTCATTTTCGTTGTTAGTCTCGCGAGGCCGAAAAAGAGAGAAACTGCCACTCGAAAGATGCCCTTCCAAACCTTTTAATGAGTGTCAAAGGAAGCAAGATCACTAGGAAATATTTTCATTTTTAGGGAGTCTGAAAAGATCTTAAAGGAAACTCCCAAGAGTTCATTTATCGTATAGCTTTTATGAGTCCGAAAAAGAGATAAAAGTGTACTTGGTAACCTATTCTCATGTTTTAATGAGCATGAGAAAGAACAAAGACTAAGATCGTTCCAGAAAGAGCTACTACATTACCATGGGAATGACCCTCAAATCAAGATCACTCCAAGTAGTGTGTCTTTCTAAAGGTAGTTGGCCCCCATCTTGTGTGATATAAGCTAGCGGTTTCACTCCAGCATGATGTCTAGAGGTTGGAGACCTACCCCCAAGCATCGTTTCTGGAGACTATTCATCTTTCCTCGTTTAAGCGTCTGGTTACTAATAGGAAAATTTTCATGAGGTGGAGGAAAAAAGGTTCAAGTACTCGATCCAAAGGAAGATTTGATTTTGATGGAGGAGGGTCTATTTCATTTTTTAACGAGCTTGGAAAAGATGATGAATTGTGCTCGTCGATAGTAGGTACTACCAAAGGATGAGATGAGTCTAAGGATTGTCACACGTAATTCGAAATCATATTTAACGTTGTAACCCTTGGGGTGGCAGGAGTGGGAAAGCACACTAATTAAATCAAGGTTAAGGCACATCAACATAATGGACAAGTGGAAAGTAATTCCAAAGGAGGGTACTAGTATATTAACTGGCCTTTACTCCTCCATTTTTTTATACATTATGTAGGTGGTGATTGTTATATCCCATGAGAGGTTAGGATGATTTCTCTTGTGTTGTAATAAGTCTCAAACATATCATATAATATCTGCAAGTCCATACATTCCTTCCCTCCTTGCCTCTCATAGTCAAAGTCTTGGAGCCTTTTGGAGGTCATATGACAGGTCTCATTTCTACATTCTGGACAATGAGTTGATGCTTCAAAAGTTAGGCTTGTATCTAGGAAAGAAATATAGGGTAATGGAAGGTGGGAGTGTTCACTTTGGTGTGAGTGTTTTACACCTAGTAAATGGGAAGGAAGGCATCCAAGAAGAAATGGAAAACACACATGGCCATCTAGAACATTGGGTAATTTATGAGAAACCTGAACTACATAGGGGTATTCAAAGGTGTGAGAGGCACATTGAAGAGGCCCGAAATTGTTTTCCCTTGTATACTAGAAAATGGAAAGGCTAGAGAAAATATTGGGAGAGGAATGCATTCGAAACATGGGAAATGTAAAGACAAATAATTAGAATCAATCTTCAAATAGAGTCAATGAAAAACCAACAAAGGTAGCATCAAATTAGCTTATAAAACAACACTCGGAGGATTGAAAAGATGGAAAACAAAATGGGCATGTTGCAAGTAAAGATTGAAAATATGGAATTGGGGATAGAGTCTGCTAATGAGGGGAATCAATCAATGGCTCCTTCCCTTTCTGTTGACTCTTTTGGAGTGGAAAATATACTAACGGAAAAGGAGGAATCTACAATGCAATTGGTGTCATCTCTTTTATCACACAATTTGTACTTTCACACAATCCCAAGGCAAGTGGATATAGAACTGGCGTAACTGAGAATAACCTATCACTATCACTTTAATAGTATATCCCTTTCTATTTAGGAGTATGTCAAGACTACCCCAGGGGAGACGTCCCTGGTGACCTGGGGGGTTGAGAAGGCTAAGGTAAGTAATCAAAAGGAAACCCTTCCCCTCTCACAAATCACACAAATCAAGGTTTCTTTATGTCTTGTAAAGATGAAGCAAATAGATAATATTGTGTACCTGCCCAGAACAAGACAACAAGGCAAAAATGGGCACTTTCCAAGTACCAAAATGATTGTTAGTGCTTCATAAGATAATAAACCTTCATAAAGTAAGATAGCTGATATGAATTTGTAGCAATGCAACAATTTATAACAACAATTAATATTTTATAATAGCCACAAGATTTATGCCTTGAAATTGCTTGAAAAAGACAAGAAAAAGTAACTTTGACTAGGCAAATTGATAATAAATTGTCACAAGCAAAGTTGGCAATGTTTAGCTAGATTTTAATATCACTTTTGCAGAGAATTTGCTGCAGTTAGATGGATGTAGCAATATTTTGCAACAACGGCATATCCTAATGGTTAAAAGTGCAAGAAAATACCATACAAAGTTAGCACTTACCTAGCAGATTTACTAGCAATTATCACAATTGAGTTTTGAATGGTTTTAGTGCAAGTTATGTAGGCAAATGTATCAAATCAATGTATGTTTGTATGGCTGTAGCAATTTTTTTCTACAACATCAAGTTAGCTTGGGAGTTAGTCTATTTTAGGGTTAGAAAATGTTAGTGAAAGCTTCAAGGATAAAAGTATGAGTGTTTGTTTGATCAATCAACACTTGTAGATGGTAGTCTAGTGCCTTTCTAGGGTAAATGGAGTCATTAATGGAAGCAACAAATATTAGATAAAATATAGCAATGATAATGATATGTCAAAGGGATGGAGAGGATAAGAAAGATGTTGGTATCCCAAGGCCTGAAAAATCTACCTCCAAGAGAAAAGTGTTAGAAAGTAACAATGGTTAGGCCCTAGCGATTTCTCCTTTCCTTGAACAAATTGTAATAAAATATGCAATTTGGCATCAAAGTAGGGTTACTAGAGTGCTACAATGGTAGGGATATAGTATCTACTTCAATATAGGTGCCTTTCAAGAAATTTTAGCACATGGAAGACTACAGGGAAAATATAATAACATATGTCTTTCCCCTAGGGTTTCAAGCAAGAAATTTCATAATCTGAGACATGAAACAAGTAAAATTAACCATAAGCATTCATTCACAATAAAGAAATTGATATTTTCCACTTACGTCACCAATAATAATCAAGAAAAACACCCTAGTTGAAGATCCTCCACATGAAAATTTCCAAAGTACACCAATAAATGCCTCTTCCAAGAAGTGTGCACCATTAATTTCTGCCAAGAAACCTTAAAGAAGGCCGAATTGCAAACCACCACTTGTGTGATGAGTGAATCGTGAAAAAATAAAAGAGTTTTATCTCTTATTTATACAATATCAATGACCTTT
Source organism: Picea sitchensis (assembly GCA_010110895.2). Lineage (NCBI taxonomy): Eukaryota > Viridiplantae > Streptophyta > Pinopsida > Pinales > Pinaceae > Picea > Picea sitchensis. Next base: position 200,016 of record SNQJ01S0004962.1, read on the forward strand.
AATTATCTTTTAGGTCATAAAAGGCCGACATGGCCAATTTACATCAAAATTATAGTTTTTACATATAATCAATAATTAAAACCCCAATTTCACTTTAGGGATGATGTCATGCCCCTCTAGGGTGATGTTAGAACCCCAACTTGGAACGTTGTGCCTCGAATTCAAAACGTTGGGCCTTCAGAGGCCTCAAATGCTACCATGTGTGCCAACTAGCACCAAACAATATTCATAAATGACAAACCCTAACTAGATGACGTCAAGGGTTGGCATGGTGACATCAAGGGCCTTCAAGGGCCAATGTCATGGTGGAAGGGAAAGACCCGCCTGGGTCTATGCCTGCCAGAGTGTCTCGAGGAAAATTTCCTTATTTCTTCCTGGTGCCATCCTCTAGTGTCTCTCTACCCCTGGTTGGGGTCACAACATCCATCTGGTGGGATTTTATCCCTATGGAGGTCCGAGCTAATCATCTCCCCATATGTACCTATCCACTAGGAATGGTCCTGAAGAAACAAAAAGTACGCCCTCCATGGGCCCATAAGTCACAGGGATCATATAAATTTCAATCACATCCAATAATCAAAATACCCAAACATGTGCATCAAACCCCCCTTTACCCAGACAAATTCTCAAAGATGTTATGCAGTTTAACAAGTCAAGTTTGGAGAGGGTATCGGGATGTCCTATTGGGATAATTCTCCTCAAGTTTTTGGTGGTTCCCAGGTGAAGACCAATCTAGGTCATGTAAGTGTATGAAATGGTGCAAGGGGAATGTTTAGGCAAAGGGTGTAGTGATAACAGGGAAATGTAGGTCTTTCCTGTGGGTGCCTCTGTAGAGGGTGAGTTGCACCTTGTCATGGATGCCATTGTTTCCTAGGCCATTCAATGCCTTTTATTCTTTGTCTTGTTTCTTTTTACTTTCAAGTGAATAGTTGGGGGACACTGTCCTTGCATGGTGACCATTGGTGACAACGTTACCCACATGCACTCCATGGAAATGAGAAAGTTGGCTCGTCATGAGACCCCCTTTCTCTTGGCTATGCCACAAAGAGCCACTACCCTGGTTTGGTGACCAAATAGATGGTAGTGTCATACCTCTACATGCCCATGGATCTAATAGGACGACTCATGATGAGACCTCCCATCCACCAACTAGACCTTGAGTTATATTTTATCTTACGGGTCCCCTTTTCTTACTGAGAAGCCTTTTATTTCTTTCTCGGGAATCCTTGGGAGAAGAATCTCAAAGTTTTTATTTTGGATTTTAACTTTTGCCGGCTACTTTTACCCTCTGGGCCTTTAGCCCCTTCTTCCCATGAGGCAAGGTATAACCCTTACTAGTGTGTCAAACCCAATGCCCGAACAAAGGTAGGGGAAGATGAGAGGGACAATGATGAAAAATGGTAAGTATGGAAGGAATGGACGATGACCTTTCATAGACCCACCCAGTGGTAAATCATCCTAAATGGAACTAGCTTACTAGGGAATTTTGTCACCACCCCCCAGGTATGAACAAGTTAAAGAGCATAGTTTCCAAGAAAACGTTATGAAATAAAGGGGAGTTCAGTGCAACACATTCAAATTCTTTGCAAATCAGAGTGACACATACCATGATACCCAGACTCATTACCTCATGGAGAAAGACCCACTACTACTTCAGAATCGGGTCGGTGGGATGGATGTTGTTGTTGTTGATAGATAGGATACACTAAAGAAAAGATGGGCCCTCCGAGGCCAAGCTCAAGTTGTATGGTTCTCGGTAGTCCATTTCTAGGACCTGTGGGCCTCGAGACATAATCTCCTTAGTTATCCCTAGGATAGGGGATAACATCTGGCTCCATCTCGGGGACATGTGCTCACCGTAGAGCGCATGAGAACCTCAACATATCTGGCATGACCTGTATCTGCTAGATCTCAACAAAGGAATTTGTAATCTTTGGGGTGTTGATATCACCCCTCGCTCATATATGATACAATGAAATGAAAGTAAGCAAGCATATATATACAAATGAAAATGAAACTACAACTATATTACTATAGCATGATATGGAGATGGTATATACAATGAATACAAATTCCTACCTAACTTACATGTACTTACCTATGAAGTCAAGTCTTTTCCCCGTGATGGGGTTTGAGGAGGTATCCACTAACTGGTAATGGACGTATTCTTCCTTCTAATGTGGATAGATAGTAGGAATCATTGACTGACTTCATTCTGACTCTAAAAGGTCCAAGCCAAAACTACGCATTCCCCTTAACATTAGTAGGCTCTCCCTTTTTTGTATCCCACATCCAGACCATATCTCCCTCTTGGTAATCCTTTGCTTTGAACTTGGTTGTTTCTTGTACAACTCTAGTATATTGTTTTGAGGGAGGAGGGTGGGATTCAGTTGTGAAGACATCTTATTGGGTTGGTTTGATCAATATATCATCATTCCCTTTCCTTAATAGATTTAAAATCCCCACTTCTTTGTCCTTGTATTTGTCTACGAGTTGTTGATATTCTTCCTTCTTTGACCATTTTATTTTATCAAAATCGTCCTCTGAAGCGAAAGGCAAATCCTCTGGAGAAAATACAGGAAGGTTTTCCTTGATTGGCTCATGTGTTTCGCTAGTTTCAACATCATTGTCAATTTATTGCACATGGACCCTGGCCATTGGCACATTTGGGAGGTTCTCTATTGTCTCATCATTCATAGGCACATTGATGTAAGTAATATCCATTTCTAAAGTACCTCCCAACATTGCAGAAAAAATCCTGGACAAAAGCATTCCCCATACATCAGGGACATCCACGACCACAATATCCATGTGGATCACTCTCTCAGGATATTTACCCAGGAATGCTTCAACATTTTCAACTACCTCGTGAGTGGGTATGGCCCTGGATTCAAAGCCACCCACATTCATATAAGGTCGTGTGGCCTTTAGGCCTAGCTTCTCCATGACCTTCAAAGACATCATGTTAGCACCTGCTCCTAAATCAAGCATACAATTGTTAAGACATTTTTTATTAACCATTAATGCCATGAAGAAAGATGGGTGTCCATCATACCAAACCCTAAAATGGTCTGCTTGTAACATGATAGGAGGGTCCATTGTCTCATCTGATACTTTGAAAAAAAAAATGAACCTTTCTTTTACAGATGGGACCTTGATGACCTCCCTTATTGGAATGGTTACGTGCATTTTTCCCAAGGCACATTCAAAGTCAAAGTTCAAATCAACCTTGTTATTTTTGGGAGGATTTTTAGGAAGAAGTATGTTCATAGGTGGAGGTCTTGGTTGTGAAGTTATAGGTCCAGTAGAGAGAGGTTGGTTCATTCATTTTTTCCTAGTATACACTTGAAATTCTTGTTTCTTTAACTTTCTCTCGACTCTTGATCAATATTATTTATCACCTCCATCCTAGCCTTCCTAGTTGCTTCCTTTATGCCTTGTTGATGTTCTTCAAGTGTGACATTAAGGAAAATTTGAGGAACCTCAATGGTATGATTGATAACATTCACTTAGTCATGTTCATCATTGCTCAAAGGAAATTCATGCTCCTAATGTGAGTCTCTACACTGTAAGAACCAAGGGTTTTCATCTACCATGTTTGCGGGGGCTAAAGTATTAGGAACTTCTTTATAATTTTTCATACAAACTTGAGTTCCTTTCTGGAATTTCCCTCTGTAAGGAACCCTAGGAGCTTGTTTTTTATCTCTTTCCAAGTTGACAATCCTAATCATCATTAATTCTTGGGTTTTTACCATGCCATCTACAATCAATTTCATCTTTGCTAAGCTAGCGCTAATATGTGGGGTAGGTTCAACATTATGGACTATCTTAGGTTTAGTGTTTATTTTGACCCTTGGGGCAGAGAAAGGTTCAACTCTGGATGATGATAGATTGTTTTCAATCCTTGTAGCTACCTCTTGGGCATATTGGATTGTATTTCTGTTCTAAGGATTTTGCGACCATTGTTTTGATCAGATTGTTTTCATTCTCTTGTTTTGTGATGTTATTTAGCCTTATTAACAACATGTCGGGGTCTTCCTTAACACTCCATCGTTTGAGAAATACTTCCTCCAACTTATCCATGGTTTTAATACTAGCATCAGGGAGATCATTGTACCATCGTCTAGCGCCATCATGGAGGGTAGAAGAGAACAATTTCATAGCTAAATATTCAGCATCATCACTAATGGGATGAAGTTAAAAGAAGGCTCGGAAGTTGCTCATATGATCCTCAGCGCTGACTACATTGTTACCAGTGAATTTAGGTAACCATTTCTCATACCTAGGGGGCATTTTCCTAGGGTATCTTGGTAAGTGTGTCAAGTCTAACGGTTTGAAAATCTTGGATGACCATTGTTTATGGCTATTAACTTGGTTTGGATTAACAGTCTGAGTTCCTGCGCTAGACATTGTGTTTAAAGGAAGATTTCCTCCAAACAATGATTTCACTATAGGAGAGTTTCAGGGAGGTTTTCTTCTAAAGGACTTGGGAGGGTTGTTGTACCTCCCTGAGCTTTGTGGAGTTGTCAGATAATTTTCTTGAAACTATCAAATGGATGAGGGGATCACCCTTAGTGGAGTCACCAAGTAAGCTTTGTAATATAAATGTTTTTGAGAAAAGGCTTACCGAAAGAGTGTCGTTCAAGGAATATTGACTCAGTGTTCCCCGACAACAGCGCCAAAATGTTATCACACAATTTGTACTTGCCCAAAATCCCAAGGCAAGTGGATACATAATTGGCGTAACTGGGAATAACCTATCACTGTCACCTGAATAGGAGATCCCTTTCTATTTAGGAGTATGTCAAGACTACCCCAGGGGAGACATCCCCGGTGACCTAGGGGGTTTGAGAAGGCTAAGGCAAGTAATCACAAGGAAATCCATCCCCTCTAAAAAATCACTCAAATCAAGGTTTCTTTATGTCTTGTAAAGATGGAGCAAATAGATAATATTGTGTACCTACCCAGAACAAGACAACAAGACAAAAAGGGGAACTTTCCAAGTACTAAAATGATTGTTAGTGCTTCATAAGACAATAAACCTTCATAAAGTAAGCTAGCTGATATGAATTTGCATCAATGCAACAATTTATAACAACAATTAATATTTTATAATAGCCACAAGATTTATGCCTTGAAATTGCTTGAAAAAGACAAGAAAAAGTAACTTTGACTAGGCAAATTGATAATAAATTGTCACAAGCAAAGTTGGCAATGTTTAGCTAGCTTTTGATAACACTTTTGCATAGAATTTGATGCAGTTAGATAGATGTAGCAATCTTTTGCAACAACAACAAATTCTAATAGTCAAAAGTGCAAGAAAATACCATACAAAGTTAGCACTTACCTAGCAGATTTACTACCAATTATCGCAATTGAGTTTTGAATGGTTTTAGTGCAAGCTATGTAGGCAAATGTATCAAATCAATGTATGTGTGTATGGTTGTAGCAATGTTTTTCTACAACATAAAGTTAGCTTGGGAGTTAGTCTAGTTTAGGGTTAGCAAATGTTAGTGAAAGCTTCAAGGATAAAAGTATGAGTGTTTGTTTGATCAATCAACACTTGTAGATGGTAGTCTAGTACCTTTCTAGGGTAAATGGAGTCATTAATGGAAGCAACAAATATTAGATTAAATATAGAAATGATAATGATATGTCAAAGGGATGGAGAGGAGAAGAAAGGTGTTGGTATCCCAAGGCCTAAAAAATCCACCTCCAAGAGAAAATTGCTAGAAAGTAATAATGGTTAGGCCCTAGCGATTTCTCCTTTCCTTCAAGAGTTACTAGAGTGCTATAATGGTAGGGCTCTAGTATCTACTTCAAGATAGGTTCATTTCAAGAAATTTTAGCACATGGAAGACTATAGGGAAAATATAATAACATATGTCTTTCCCCTAGGGTTTCAAGCAAGCAATTTCATAATCTTAGACATGAAACAAGTAAAATTAACCATAAGCATTCATTCACAATAAAGAAATGCAGATTTTCCACTTACTTCAACAAGAATAATCAAGCAAAACACCCTAGTTGAAGATCCTCCACATGAAAATTTTCAAAGTACACCAATAAATGCCTCCTCCAAGAAGTGTGCACCATTAATTTCAGCCAAGAAACCTTAAAGAAGGCCGAAGTTCAGACCACCACTTGTGTGATGAGTGAATCATGAAAAAATACAAGAGTTTTATCTCTTATTTATACAATATCAATGACCTTTAATTATCTTTTAGGTCATAAAAGTCTGACATGGCCAATTTACATCAAAATTCTAGTTTTTACATATAATCAATAATTAAAACCCTAATTTCACTTTAGGGATGATGTCATGCCCCTCTAGGGTGACATTAGACCCCCAACTTGAAACGTTATGCCTCAAATTCAAAATGTTGGGCCTTCAGAGGCCTCAAATGCTGCCACACGTGCCAACTAGCACCAAACAGTCTTCATAAATGCCAAACCCTAACTGGATGACATTAAGGGTCAGCATGGTGACATCAAGGGCCTTCAAGGGCCAATGTCATGGTGGAAGGGAAAGACCCCCCTAGGTCTAGGCCTGCTAGAGTATCTCGGGGAAAACGTTTGTCTTTCTTCCTGGTGTCATCCTCTAGTGTCACTTTGCCCCTGGTTGGGGTCACAACATCCATCTGGTGGGATTTTATCCCCATGGAGGTCTGAGCTAATCATCTACCCATATGTACCTGTCCACTAGGCATGGTCCTGCAACAAAAACAAGTACACCCTCCATGGGCTCATAAGTCACAGTGATCATAGCAATGTCAATCACATCCAATAATCAAATTACCCAAACATGTGCATCAAACCCCCCTTTACCCAGAAAAATGCTCAAAGACGTTATGCAGTTTAACAAGTCACATTTGGAGAGGGTCTTAGGATTTCCTATTGGGCTAATTCTCCTCAAGTTTGGGGTGTTTCCCAGGTGAAGACCAATCTAGGTCATGTAAGTGTATGAAACGGTGCAAGGGGAATGTTTAGGCAAAGGGTGCAGTGATAACAGGGAAATGCAGGTGTTGCCTGTGGGTGCTTCTGTAGAGGGCGAGTTGCACCTTGTCATGGATGTCATTGTTTCCTAGCCCATTCAATGCCTTTTATTCTTTGTCTTATTGTTTTTTCTTTTCAAGTGAATAGTTGGGTGACCAATGGTGACAATGTTACCCACAAGCACTTCACGGAAATCGAAAGGATGGCTCGTCATGATGAGACCCCCTTTCTTTTGGCTATTCCACCAAGAGCCACTAGCTTGGTTTGGTGACCAGATAGATGGTAGTGTCATACCGCTACATGCCCATGGACCTAATAGGTCAGCTCATGATGAGACTTCCCATCCACCAACTAGACCTTGAGTTTTATTTTATCTTATGAGCCCCCTTTTCTTACGGAGAAGCCTTTTATTTCTTTCTCGGGAATCCCTGGGCGAAGCATCTCAAAGGTTTTATTTTGGCTTTTAACTTTTGCTAGCTACTTTTATCCTCTGGGCCTTTAGCCCCTTCTTCCCACGAGGCAAGGTACAACCCTTACTAGTGTGGCAAACCCAATGCCCGAACAAAGATAGGGGAAGATGAGAGGGACAATGATGAAAAATGGTAAGTATGGAAGGAATGGACGATGACCTTTTATAGACCCACCCAGTGGCAACTCATCCTAAAGGGAACCAGCTTACTAGGAAATTATGTCACCACCTCCAAGTATGAACAAGTTAAAGAGAACAATTTCCAAGAAAATATTATGAAATAAAGGGGAGTTCAATACAACACATTCAAATGCTTTGAAAATCAGAGTGACACATACCATGATACCCAGACTCATTACCTCATGAGAAAAGACCCACTGCTACTTTAGAATCAGGTCGGTGGGATGAATATTGTTGATGTTGATAGATAGGATGCAATGAAGAAAAGATGGGCCCTCTGGGGCCAAGCTCAAGTCGTATGACTCTCAATACTCCATGTCTAGGACCTGTGGGCCTCGAGACATAATCTCCTTAGTTATCCCTAGGATAGGGGATAACAAGCTCAAGCAAAGAAACAATCCTCAATGATTTAATCATCCAAGGCTAGTAACAATTTAATGTTGAATTAAATTAATAAAGTACCAAGGACAAGTGTTTCTCATCACTTAGGTGCCTAGGGGTGAGAAAGTGTCTAATGTGGTCCCTAGTAATTAATTTCATGAGATATGAAATTAAAAGATACTTTATGAAACTTAAGTGAAGTGGGTGAGTGAAAAGACATTTCATCTCAGCCATCCATATAATTTATCATCCACTGTTAGATTAGATGCCTCTTCGCCTTCCCTCATTAGGTCGAATTAGGGAAAGGGTGCCCTCATTCACTTGGTATTCTTCTTCATGTGATTTGGATAGAGAAAGAGAAGAGAGAGTCGCGCTGAGAAAGTTGCAGCAAGAGTAACAACGAGTTGCAACAAGAGTATCAACGAGTTGTAGTAAGGAGAGAGTAACATCATATAATTCGAAGAGGAAGGTACAGTGAGTACTGGGCAGTACCGTACGGATTCTAAGCAGGACGTACAGCAAAATATTTGCACAAAAATCGATATTGAAGGCTGCACAAATTTCTGGGAGGTATTGGCATAGAAATCGAGAAAGGAAACAAACTCAAATTTCTGCAGAAATTATATTAGCAGCTGGCACAAATTTCTAGGTGAACCATACAACATTTATTGTTGTGAAATTCATACTATGTACGAATTTATGGGCATAAAAATCGAGGAGTTGAAGACACAATTTTCTATGCTAGGTTTTGGGCACAAAAAAAAAGATAAGTTTGTGTAATAAACGTTGAAAAAGGCTATTGTAAGAAATTTTTTCTCAGAGATCTACGAATAATAAAAATCTCCTCTCTCACTGATTTTCCCCTAGTGGGTTTTTCTAAGGTCGAAGTTAGACCAAAAATAAATTTGTTGGGTGTGTTTATTTCTGGGTTTTTTCTATAGCAGACTTCATGTGTTTTATGTTCATGAGCATTTAATTTTCTGCTAACTAATTTGCAGCCTAAATTTGTAATGTGGGTTAGGCATTAAACTATGTGTCTCATTGAAACTTGAAACCGGGTTGGGGTCTAAAATTTCTACATTTGGAAGCTCACAATGGGCATGATCTTTTGGAAATCTATTTTTTTGCTAGGACAACTTATATAGCTTTACATTTTCCAAATAGATAGTGATAGATATAGAATTTTAAATCTAACAAGTGGAGTAGAATGCAATGTTGATATTTTGAGAAGTTGTTCAACATTTTTCACTATGGACCTCCTAATATTTTGTATTATCTTGTTGGATGATTTGGCCACAGAGTTATTTTAATAGAAACATAATTGTTTCTATTTAAAAAAAGTGTATCATATTCACTAAGAATTGTCAAGGGTTTTTATTTTATTTTGAGAACTTTATTTGGAGGTATGGTCCTATAGAGAATTGTCTAAAAGTTTTCAAGAGTTTTTTATATATCGTTGAGATCTTTATTTGGAGGTATGGTCCTATAGAGGAGTGTAGGGTGTGTTGAAATATTCACCAATATTGAGAGGGGGGTGAATCAATATTGAACACTTTTTACCAGTTTTAACTTTAAGCGTGTTATGTAAACATTAACCATTAACAATACCATTCATCATAAAAAATAAACCATATACATAATACAATGATTTTTACGTGGAAACCCAAACGGGACAAAGCCATGGAATGTTTTTCTTATATCATGTTAAGATTACATTCATAGGAAGCACCAACTTCCAAAATTCTCCAACACCAACTTCCAAAATTCTCCAACACCAACTTCCAAGATTCTCCAACACCAACTGAAAGGAGACACCAACCCCCTCATTTACAGGCACCAACCTGAAAGAAGCTCCAACTCCTTGATTTATTAGCACCAACTGGAAGGAGGCACCAACCCCCTAGCTTTACCAACTCCAACTAGAAGGAAGCACACACTTCCTAAAGCACATGCACCAACCTACTGAATGAAGACACTAATCTTCTTAACTGAGCACTAACTCAATAAGATATCACCAATCCAAGATCTTCATACACAAAATACTTTTGACTTCACCTGCATGCTTCATTCTGTAGATAGTCCTTCAAAATCTAACAAGCCTCATAACATTATTCCCAGAGTGTAATCATTGATGACAACATCCACCGATGGTAACATCCATTCACGACAACATCCACTCACGACAACATCACAACTTCATAGCAAAGCATATGGAAGCATCACAACCTTACGACAACATCACGACAACATCACAACTTCATAACAAAGCATATGGCAACATCAAAACCTCGTGGCAACATCACCACTTCATAATAGAGCATACGACAACCTCACAACCTTACGGAAACATCACAACCTTATAGCATACCTTGAGAATAAAAAAAACCTTAAGAGAATCCCTTAGACTTCTCTTGCACACTAGAAAGACACCCCAATACCTTGAGAACACCTCAGACTTGATCTCTTCATTGGTTCCACTAAAAATGTGAAATTCTATCATGTATTTATAGTAATTTTATCCCAAAAATTAGTTGATCCAACCTCAATTTTCTAGCTGGGTTGTCGGACGGAAAATCTCATGTCTCATCATTCCTAGGGAGTTAGAGGGACTTCCATATACCATTGGAAAGGTCTTGGAATAAAAATTCCAACCATGTAACTTGTGTTTCCATTTGAGTTAGTTATGTAGGTTAAAAATGCCCTCAAATATAGGGTATCCAAATTGACCACAAATAATATTTTCAACAATCTCCATCTTGCAATGTTTATCTTGGACATATGTAGACTTGGACATATGTAGACTTCTTCACTTGACTTTAGGGGCTTCTTCACTTGGTTTTAGGGCTTCTTCAAGGCTCCATTTGTGTACAACTCAAAGTGGGCATGTGAAAACAACCACATGTTATCTCATCCCATGAGGGCCATGCTTAAAAACTACATCATAATGGGACCACTCTGGAGTTATATACATTTATTTCAAAGCTCCTTCAATGCACTTCAAAGCTTCTTCAAGTGGACACATCATTACTGCATCAAGGGCTGCTTCAAGGGCTTCTTCAATTTGCTTTGCTTTGACATTGATTTGTCCTCTTGACTTGACCACTGCATGTTGGTTTCTCAAAGTTTCTTCTCTTGGCTTCATGGCTTCAAGGCTTCTTTACTTGGCTTCATGGATTCAAGGCTTCTTCACTTGGAATCATGGATTCAATACTCAAACAATCTCAAGGCTTATTTACTTGGCTTCATGGCTTCAATACTCAAAGAATCTTCCTTTTTCACTGCCACATCATCATCATCATTGTTACATCCTTATCATCACTGCCACATCATCATCATAACTACCACTTTGACATCAATAACAACAAGTTCTCAACAGGGTGATGAATCATCTTTTGATCCTTTTGTACTTGGCTCTAAAGATGAAGGGGATTTCTTTCTATCCTCTATTTTAGTGCCAAAAGCATATAAAAAATATGATTTCATTCTTTAATTGAATAGAGATTACAATTTTCTTTTGTGAAATATAAGAAAACAAAAACAAAAGAAACTCTTACTGATCTTAATTTAGATAACAATTTAAATGAGATTTATTTTTAAATCTTATAACGAGTGGTCCCAACATCTTACAACTTGAATCATATTATTTTTTTATTATATTGTATCATGTTTATTATTCATGTTTCAAAATATATATGATACAATTTATGAGAAGCACCTTTAACAAATTTGTTATTTCAACCTTCCTATATATACTTAGTTTTTATCACCATAAAATATCTATAATTATTTAGAATGATATAATAAATTCAATAATTTTAAGTAATAAATATCAATATAACATAAATTTATCAGGTTAACAAACAAAAGGTGAAGTTTTTGATGAAAGATTAATATCTCTTCCATTTTAAAATTAAAGTTTCCATTGTATTTTAAAATTAAGGATCACAATACACAAATAACATTGGTTCAAGTAAAGCATCACACAATAAGGCTTTAGTGTCCATTTTCATGTCTACTCCTTGTCTAGTCTCCATACATATTAAAGGCTTTACTGTCCATTTTCATGTCTACTACTTGTCTAGTCTCCATAGTAGTCTCCATACACATCAGTCTCCATACACATCAAAGGCCGAGCATCATAATACCCAAACTACATTGGCTCAAGTAAATCACCACACCTTAAAGTTTTAGTGTCCATTTCCATGTCTACTCCTTATCTAGTCTCCAGTCTCCATAAATTATGGGGAGTCAATATTTCACATACTTCTATCCGTCCACATAACCTTGATTCCTCTGTTACATTATAAAAACATATCAGTTGGTGTTGCTTCTTCTATATTTTAACTCCTTTGTATAATGAAAAGGAAATATTAACCCACCTAGACCAAGAAAGTATATGATGGGGAATTATAATAGCTATACTTGTTGATGTGTTAATTACTATGACTATGGATTCAGTATGAGGTGAGCTATTAACCAGGAAGGGATTTTCAATTAATTGATCCAATAACCAACTTTATCAATAGCAGAAATGATGATTCAATTACATATGAAAAGGCCAAACAGTTATTAACCAGGGAAGGGATTTTCAATTAATTGATCCAATAACCAACATTATCAATAGCAGAGATGATGATTCAATTACATACGAAAAGGCCAAACAGTTGTAGAGGAAGAAATTAGTCAAAGTATTTGACCCTAAAACTGCATCTCCATCCTCATTCCTTCATGTTCACCAGCTGCGAGGATTTTGTAAATGAAAAATAACTGCAGCAAAGACTGGTGGAAAGACCAGGGTATATCAATTCCTAACCACATCAACCTTGCTAATGGTTCCACCACGGCCGGAGAAAACCTGAAATCAACAAAATTGCCGTTGGATTTCCATTTGTAGTGCTCTTGTTACAAAAAACAGAATAGGCAGTTCTGCATGAAGGCATGGAGCCTGTTATAGATAGATTGATCGGTTGTTGGAATCAACTGAGAGGCAGCCAGCAAACAAAATTTTGCATACCGGCATGGGAAAACCCATTAAGTTTGGCTCTTTTTTTGACAAAGGACTGATGATGCAATGAATAAATTCAGTGGAAATTGACAGGAAACTGTTACATGTATGATGTAATCTTCACTTTCAAAACCAGGTGATCATACAGCTATAATGTTCCTAGGCAAGTACAGCAACCTTTGGTTGTTCTATCTCAGCCTGCAAGCTCTGGTAGTACTCCACCAACACTTTCCACCCACCAGGACACATGAAACCATCAGGAGGGTTCTCCCCATTCCTTGCATATCCACGCATCTGTGCCATGGAAATTGTACTAGTTAAATTCTCTGTAATCTCTCAGCCTTGTATGGTGAAAAACAGGTCCATCAATGCACTTGAATTAATCAACAAAAAGGCATTAATGCTTAATCACAGAAGTGCTTAGATTGGAGAAACTTTAGGATAATAAGTGCATTATAACCAGTTATAGCGTCGAATGAATGGTGCATCCATAATCTACTACATACCTTAGTGCCCGAAATGAAAAGGAAATCTTGGGCCCGTGATGGATCAAAAAACGCCATTTTCTTTTGCACTTTGTCATAGGCAGCAACCTGTGCAGATTTAACGAGGAACCCGTTACAAATCTTGGAGTCGCTAAAACGTTTAAACACGGTCATTCAGAAAGGGAAAAAAAACTACACCAAGCTGGTACATTCACTGAATGATCATTACAAGCAATATTGAGAGAACATAAAATGCTCTTTAAAGCACATTGATTCAGAGTTTAAAGTAAATTGCGGCTAACAAAGATATTATTAGCCCATTGATTTCTTAGCAGCAGCATCTTTTAAGTTCCCATAGCTCATCAAAAATAGAGAACCATTTAAGCTCTATGCAACTAAAGTGCAAGGAGAATAGTCCATACCCTAAATGGCAGTATGTTGAGCCTCTCAAGGCCAGGTGCCATACTCAAAACCATTTTCCCGTGATCTGGATCATACAAGTCCCGTTTCTCCGTAGGATGGCCCATGCCAGCAGGATCACGTCCCACAATATAAAAGTCAGCCCCTGCATTTATCCTTGCCTTTGCATGCCATTGGACTTCTGTTGGTCCTGCATAATGCATGGGTGATGGAAAAATAGAAACAACTGTTTTATCTGGGTCAAGCACGCCTTCTTCAAGAACCTGAGGAAAAAGGGTGCAATAAGTTAATATCATGATACAAAGGTAAGTCATTCTTGTGCTAGTGATTTGACCTTCCAAGGACTGCACCTGGCTTGATACCTAAATTTGCACAAGCAGTAAATTAATATAAAGAATACCTTCTTGTGTTGTTCCATTCGTACACTAAGAGGCACATCATCTGCCTTTGTATAGCCTCCCAATGGATGAAGCAACAAAATAGGATTTTTGTATCCCATTTCAAGAAGGCGCCTGCGGGTGTCGGTCATTAGCAAGGCATGCCCATTGTGTACAGGATTTCTCAGTTGAAAAGCAAAAACAGCATCCGCCCCGCGTCTCTCAAACTCTTCACGGAGCTCCTTCGGAGAGAGCCTATAGTGATCAAGACCATCATTGTACTTGATCCGCTCAAGGACCTCCAGATCCCCTCCAATTAGCCAATTTCCTGCAGAAGTGATTACCTCTTCTGCATAGGGTAATCCTGGTGCTGTTGTTCCCCATGTTCTTGCAATCCTTTCCTCTTTATTGTGTTTATATATCTCAATGCTGCAAAAGGCAAAGCTTGGGCTCAATCACTATTTCAACCTTAAAAGAAAAAGACATTCAGCAATAATGCCTGACCGTTATTAAAGAAAATAGTTAAAAAGTGGGGGTAATTTAGCAGTCCAACATTATGAGCTATCATTTCTCAAGATTAACTGCATATTCAAAGTTTCAATAATGTCCAATTTCTCATCAGCTTGATTAGTCATTCACAGGGGTGAACTGAGTGAAATGAATCACATAACATCAATCATTACCTTCTGGTCCTCTTGGGGTAACCAGAACTTCACAAGGGTGAAGAAGTGGAATTGAAACCAATACGCAGGGATGAAGAAATGAATCAGTTAACCAGAACTTAGCAGGGGTGAAGAAGAAATGAATCAGTTAACCAGAACTTCACAGTGGTGAAGAAGTGGGTTTAAAACCAGTGAAACAAATCAGTTAAATAGAACCTCACAGGGGTGAAGAAGAAATGAATCAGTTAAGCAGAACATCACAGGGATGAAGAAGTGGGCTTGAAACAAGAGATATGAATCAGCAAAATAAATCACATAATGTCAATCAATACCACCTGGACTTGCACCTGGTAACCAGAACTTCACAGGGGTAATAAAGTAAGATTGAAACCAGAACTTGCATAGGACAATGCATGCCTTTAGAACTTGCACCCAGTATTCAGAACTTGCAACCAGTAACATGGGCATCATTGGAAGGTCACCCATCCCAAGACTCAAGACTCCTCTGGCTCAAGCATGCTTAACCATGTCATTTTCCACATAATCAAGACCATTTAGCTTGCTACACAGTTATCCCAAGAAATGGCAGTTCAAGAAAAGTATTGCTAAAATAAAATGATTTAACACTGGCCTACAAAGTTCAAACATATCAACCAGCATGAACTTAAATGCCCGCAATATATTGATATAAATGCTGTTACATATTAAGACTATAACAAGAAAACAAAGTTAAAATGTTACCCCTGCGTTTCGGTAACAACACATGTTTCCATCACTACAGAGCACAATTCCTGGTGATAAATTAATCTGCTCCACTTAATTCCCTTATCTTTCCTACATATTCCGCTTTACACCATTTTAAGCAAATCGACTCTATAACTCGCTCAAAATTTCAAAAGTAATTGTAATTTACATTAGAGAAGTTTGCATATCGTGCTAGACAACGGAAGTCCAAATCCTAAGTATATGGGCTAATCTTAATTGGGAGTTTTCGCTACTTAAATGAACCTTGTCCTACCAGCACCCCAACCATAAAAATTGCAAACATATCCTTCTATAGATGTATACTTCACTAGCGGTAAAGGGGAGAAAGAAGAAGAAATGGACACTTACTTGCGAAGAATCGCCACAAGATTGCCACTTGGACCCAAAAGAGAAACATCCTTGGAATTACCAATGGCCTCCTTCTGCAAATCATCAATGGCCAACACAATAGGAATGGACATATTGACAATGGAATCATCCTCCAACCTGAGGAAATTGAAATGAAGTGCTTGAAGGAACTCGGCCTGTCTCATGAAGCCGCTGAGAGGATTAGCCCATCCTTCGCTCAGAACATGAACCCATTCTAAATCAATCTTACTTATCGGAATCTGGGGAAAAGAAGCAGCTTCGTCCCTCTTTGAAGCCCTATCGCTTTCTGGGACCACCAGATCCACCAGCCTCCCTCCATCTGGCTCAATCAGAGAAGACCTAACACTGAAGCCCTTTCTCATTACAATACCGGAAAATGAAGAAGAAGAAGAAGACGACATTGGGGTTGGAAATAAATTGCTCTTGGAACTAAAAAGCACAGAATTTTTCGGCAAGGAGTTTTGGATGGGCTCGTTCAACTTAAACCCAGAAACAAATGGCCAACCCTTAGCGGGTGCTTTAGCAACAACGGCACCTGCTAATGCCATTTATACTAAATGAGCGTAATTCACAAAAGAAATGTACTTAAGATAATGAATGCCTCTAATTCGCCTTCAATTTGGGCAGAAATAAACACGCACCCCCTCAAATTTTCTCTTAAATCTCTTCACAAATCTTCAGGTCGGTGTCCCGTCGTTGAACTTCTGTGCGGCGATCTTCACGTCAGCAGTGCCAAATGAAATTATTGTTCCTCGGAATGGGCGTGGCAATAGGCAACTTGGACAATCCAGAAATTTCAGGCTGAGGGATATGAGCCAAACATTGAAATGGCACTTGGGTATATGAGCGGATTCGGCGAGCTTTAAATTTGAGGGGGTTTGCATGGGACCGACGAGACGGCGGCTTGATAGGGTATGGAATGGAATGAATGGATATTGTAAAACGAAATCTTTTTCTCACGACTCTTTGGGGGGATGAACCTGGCCTTATTCCTGATCGCACTAGCCAGAATCTTTGAGCCCGATCACTAGAAATCCTCGTGTTTTAATAAAATTTATATACAAATGAAGAGTTAGTGTCTAAATTCGTTAGTTTTTCTGTTTCTTCCTCGTGGTTTCTGCTTGTATTTTTATCCAGATTTATACTCTTTCTTGACCACAAATTATTCTTTATAGCATGAATTATCTGTTTTCTATTTGTAAAGGTGAAGGAACCTTCTGCCTTCTTTGTTTTTTAAGGTGAAGGAACATTCACATGAACCTGACCTTAATGTTCATCATTACATTTATGTGGTCATCAAATTTCAACGGTGGTCGGTGGATATTCCATTTCATGATAATTTGTGGTGGATTCGGGATATACCTTTTAGAGACCAGATAGAGTAACCACGACCCGGAGATGGGCGCTCAAGCATTTTTTTTTTTTAATACAAAATGGAAAACTTCAAATATTTTTAATTTTCGAATCAATTTTGATTTCGACTTTGACTTCTGTTTTGTAATTTTGTTTTTGAATTTTGGCATATTTAGTTTACCGTTTGGAAATGCATTGTATATTATTTTTAAAATGGAACATTGTATCTGATCAACTTTTTGGAGATACATTGTATCTGGTCTATCTTTTAAATAGATAATATATTTAGCTATTTTTTTTATATAATATATTGTGTGTAGTTTAAAGATATATTGTATTTAGTTATTTTTTATATAATATATTGTGTGTAGTTTACATTTTGGGTATACATCTCATGTGGTATTCTATTTGGGATATTTTTCTTAGTGACATCGCTTTCTTCATCTTTGAGTTATTTAAGAGAGGGGAGAGGGGTTTTATTAAAACACTTGAGTTATTTAAGAGAGGGGAGAGGGGTTTTATTGAAATACTTTCATATGAGGGTCCCACACTAGAGGGTGCTTACTTTTTGAGCTTTATCAGAGTGAGTCAATATTAATCATTCAACATGTATAGATTCTATAACCTTCTGGTTTTGAACTTGTGACCTTCAAGGAGGAAACACATGTTCTTAATCATTAGGCTCACTCAAGTTGCTCCCTTGAACAGTTATCAATTCCTTAAAAAAGAGAGAGAAAGGGGAGAGGGCGTACATATTTTTTGGGATTTTGATTTGAGTCGAAGGAAAAACTAGAACTCAAGGTATGAGAGGGAGAAAATCTATGGTGATGTGGAGAATGGATATGTTTTGAATTTTGTTAGTGGAAATTCTATTAATTTAGGGAAATGGTACATTGTTTTATTTCAATTTCTATTTTTTTCAATTTTTATCAAAACCTAAACATAAGACTAGGTTTTGAATTGTCAGAACTACATTTCAGTTCCATTTCTCTTGGTTGTCCTTCATAACATTTTTTTGGCTAGCTTAATTTGGCCAAACCATTATTTATAAGATTTTACCCAATTGTGGTCTTATTGGGGAAGATAGTGGCATGAAGGGTTGTGGCTTAGAGCATCACTAAAACTACTCAATAGAAAATCTAACATTGTTGTGAAATCTCACAAGCCCCTAGTGAGGTGCTTCTTAGTAGTTGAAATAGAATATTCAGAGAAAAATAGACAGAAATATAGCTATGAAAAGAAAATAAACAAAACCATAATTGAAAGATAACAACGATAAGTAAACATTTATTGATATTCATAACTGAATGCCATGTTCACTTGTCTCTTCGAGGGAGCAACCTCCAACATGAGCAAACTCAAAGCTCCAAACACAATAATATTCACTTAACAACTGATTACATAGCTTCCGCCAATGTATATATTTTCTAATTGACCAGAACCCTAACCAGCTAATGGACCTCCATTAATGAGGTCTTAACTAGTAACTAGTGGACCTACTTTGATGAGGCTAATTTTATTTATTGATTTCACACTCTACTACCTCATGATCACTGATGATTCTCATGTAGCATCTTTAGGCAGTGTATCCTTCCATTAGATCAAAACGTAATATACCTAAATTATATTACCACTATGTAATGATGTATAATAAGTTATGTTGTACTAGTAGTCATATAGATCAATATTCTACATTTATTATATTTTAATTAATGATAGTCATGCATTTTCCCAAAGGACGTGACTTCTCAAGCCTTACCTGTATTTATCCAAGTCCATTGTGCATTCTCAAGTAGACAATCTTATACAATAGTGAACCACTTGGTTTGCTTCAATTGGTATTGGTAAATTTTAAATTTTCTCATGGAAAAAAAATTACAAGCATGTGGCCCACTCTTCAACAAATTGGTTTCAATCAATTGGACCATGGTAATATAATTGTGGTCCAAACACTTTTTAAAAAAATCCATGTGTTTTTAAAGTGCATGTGAAAAATTATTAAATCAAATAAAGATTCCATAGTTGACATAAGTAAAGTGAATGAATCATGGTAAAAAAATGTATTTAAAAGTGGAAGTTTTCAAGTGATTTTAAAGTGCACATAAAAAAGTATTAGTTCAAACAAAGATTCCATAGTTGACATAAGTAAAGTGAATTGTCATATAAATAGTAAGAAAATGTGTGATTAAAAGGGAAAGTTTCCATATACTTTTAAAGTACACCTAAAAAATATCAAATCAATAAAAAAATCCATATTAGCATATAAGTAAAGTTATATATATATAATAGTCAATATAAAGGAAGGCTATAGAGACATATAGAGACATAGGTATTGTAAGATATTGCAGGGGGACGCAGTGGCCGAGCGGGCTCTGTGACTAGTGTTTCGCTAGCCGCACCCCATAACACTCCATAGGAGCATGGGCGAGCTCATAAGGAGTGTGGTCAAGCAACTAGCCGCATTCCAGAACACTCCAGGGGAGCGTGGGCGAGCGAGGAGTGTGGACGAGCGGTTTCAAGGGTGTGGAACACGGGCCCTGTGGAAATACACTTCGGGTGTGGAGCTCGGGCTCTTCGGAATTTATGGAATCACTACATCTCAGTCTGGTTCTTGGAGTTGAGGTCGTTGATGGAGCACGGGTGAGCGGCTTCATGGGAGAGGAGCGTGGGACCTGTGGATACATCACACTTTAGGGGAGGAGGTTTGGCTCTGTGGTTTTAGCTTCTAGTTTGTGGGTGATGGGTTCTTTCCCTTTTGTTTGGGTTTGTGGTTTATTCAAGTCTCTTTTGTGCTCTCTTGGGCCAGAGCTTTGAGGTCGTTGGGGGTGTGTGGTGTTATTGGAAAACACTTTGAGGTCCCTTGGGGGCGTGCAGTGTTATTGGAAAACACTTTGAGGTCCCTTGGGGGCATGCAGTGTTTGGTTAATATTTTGAGGTCCTTTGGGGGCGAGCAGCTACTGGTTATTTCAAATCTCTTTTTGCAGTGTTTTTGCAGCTTGCGTGCTGGCTTTTTTGTAAGGTATTTGGTTTTATGTGTAGCTAAGTTTTATTGGATTAGTACTTGAAAAATTGATCTTATGATGTAATGACTGTTTTGAGAACATATTATGTTTTTATAAATATAATGTGCAATTTTCTCGTGGAAAAAAAGAGACATATGAGGAATGTGAAGAAAAAGATTGAATTGAGAATGAGTCCTTACTTAGAAACAAATCCCACACTAAAATCACTCTATTACATTAGATGTAAGGAGATCATTGCAATGAAAATATTATTGGAGTCATCTTAAAATGAATTTCTAAAAAGCCAAGTAATATTTAAAGAGTATAACAAGAAGTATATTTAGAAGTCAACATTTAAGATATAGGCCTTTATTTTTTGCACGGAGGAATAAAAAAGAAATATAAATATATCTTTCAGTTGACGATAAGATAAGATTAACCATTGTGAGAAGTCACCAACTTAATGCAAGTCTATAAACTAGAAGTCACGTAAAAGTGAATAATGTGAAAATATTGGTGACTTAAATAAAGTGAAATGTTGTAAATGAAAATCGAATAATGTGAAAAATATTAAATGTGGAAATATTAAAGTATATAAGAGATTTCTTGTTAAAGAAAATAAAGGAGAAGATATTTAAGTTCTTAACATATATTCTTGAAAGGTCGATTATTATTATTAAACATATATTATGAAGTTCAATTAAAAGGTTATAAAATTAATCCCTTAATTTCAATCAATAGAAAAGTGAAAAGTCTAAGTGTCAAGCGCAACCTAGTGGGAAGGCTAAAAGATAATGTTAGTCATCATATAAATCCAAGTCAAATTTTAATGAAAAATAATATATAAAGAATTATAAAGTGTGTTAAGTTAAACTTAAATTTCAAAATTGAAGACATTATTTAAGACCTATAAGGAGATATTAGTTTGAAGTTGTGTGAAATTATTTGAAAAAAATGGATTTTAATAAAGAGAAGGAAGTAAGGTTTTCTAATATAGGTAGTTCAACCAGGGGCTTGCGATTATTGAAACTCAAAGGGACTATTCAAAGAAATGACATTGTCATTGATATTCCTTCACACAATCATGAAAATTATATTGATGTCAATTTTGTGAATAAATTGTTCATTCCAAAGTCAAGTATATTTGTAAAGAAAGGCACTAGTGGAAATGAGCAATTTGAAATTCAAGGTTTACAACTATCAATTGATTATTATAATTTTGTATCCCAACTTAATGTTGCAAAAATCTATTTTAATAAGGTCAACATAATTCTAGGTTCTAAATGGATGGAAACATTAGGGACGTTCACTCTAGACATACAAAAGAAATTCTTAGCAATCTCCTATGAGGAAAAGAAGATAATGTTACAAGATTTCATAGTGGAGTCATGCACAAAAGTTCCATAATCAAAAGATATAGAACATATTTCATCGAAACACTCACATATGGGGTCCCACGCCAGGGGGCACCTACTTTTTGAGCCTCATCAGAGTGAGCCAATATTAATCATTCAACATGTATAGACTCTACAACCTTCTGGTTTTGAACCTATGGCCTTCAAGGAGGAAACATGCATTCTTAACCATTAGGCTCACTCAAGCCGCACCCCTTGAACAATTATCAATTCCTTAAAAAGGAGAGAGAAAGGGGAGAAGGTGTACATATTTTTTGGGATTTTGATTTGAGTCAAAGAAAAAACTAGAGTTCAAAGTATGAGATGGAGAAAAGTTAAGGTGATGTGGAGAATGGATATGTCTTGAATTTTGTTAGTGGGAATTCTATTATTGAAGGGAAATGGTACATTGCTTTATTTCAATTTCTGTTTTTTCAATTTTTATCAAAACCTAAACATAAGACTAGGTTTTGAATTGCCAGAACTACATTCCAGTTCCATTTCTCTTGGTTGTCCTTCATAACACTTTTTTGGCTAGCTTAATTTGGCCAAACCATTATTTATAAGATTTTACCCAATTGTGGTCTTATTGGGGAAGATAGTGGCATGACGGGTTGTGGCTTAGAGCATCACTAAAACTACTCAATAGAAAATCTAACATTGTTGTGAAATCTCACAAGTTCTTAGTTGTGGTTCTTCTTAGTAGTTGAAATAGAATATTTAGAGAAAAATAGACAAAAATATAGCTATGAAAAGAAAATAAACAAAACCATAATTGAAAGATAACAATAGTAAGCAAACATTTATTGATATTCATAAATGAATGCCATGTTCACTTGTCTCTTCGAGGGGGAAACCTCCAACATGAGCAAACTCAAAGCTCCAAACACAATAATATTCACTTAACAATTGATTACATAACTTCCACCAATGTATATAGTTTTTAATTGACCAGAACCCTAACCAACTAATGGACCTCCATTAATGAGGTCTTAACTAGTAACTAGTGGACCTACTTTGATGAGGCCAATTTTATTTATTGATTGCACACCCGACTACCTCATGATCGTTGATGATTCTCATGTAGCATCTTTAGGCAGTGTATCCTTCCATTAGATCAAAACGTAATATACCTAAATTATATTACGACTATGTAATGATGTATAATAATTTATGTTGTACTAGTAGTCATATAGATCAATATTCTACATTTATTATATTTTAATTAATGATAGTCATGCATTTCCCCAAAGGACGTGACTTCTCAAACCTTACCTGTATTTATACAAGTCCATTGTGCATTCTCAAGTAGACAATTTTATACAATAGTGAACCACTTGGTTTGCTTCAATTGGTATTGGTAAATTTTAAATTTTCTCATGGAAAATAATTTTACAAGCATGTGGCCCACTCTTCAACAAATTGGTTTCAATCAGTTGGACCATGGTCATATAACTGTGGTCCAAACACTTTAAAAAAAAATCCAAGTGTTTTTAAAGTGCATGTGAAAAAGTATTAAATCCAACAAAGATTCCATAGTTGGCATAAGTAAAGTGAATGAATCATTGTAAGAAAATGTATTTAAAAGTTTAAAAGTGGAATTTTTCAAGTGGTTTTAAAGTGCACATAAAAAAATATTAGGTCAAACAAAAATTCCATAGTTGACATAAGTAAAGTGAATTTCCATATAAATAGTAAGAAAAGGTGATTAAAAGGGAAAGTTTCCATGTGCTTTTAAAGTACACCTAAAAAAATC
This sequence comes from Picea sitchensis, assembly GCA_010110895.2. Lineage (NCBI taxonomy): Eukaryota > Viridiplantae > Streptophyta > Pinopsida > Pinales > Pinaceae > Picea > Picea sitchensis. The sequence continues at coordinate 223,630 of SNQJ01S0004962.1, forward strand.
AAATCAATCAAAAAAATCCATATTAGCATAGAAGTAAAGTTATATAATAACAATAATAATAATAATAATAATAATAATTTATTTTTAAGGTCACGGCCAAGCCACACCAAATTGGTGTATGAGACTCCCTTATTTGTGGGACAAGGGACCCCCTCCACCCAATGATTTGACTGGTAAAGTCTATGGAGGTATACATACCCTACCCCCCTTTGGATTTGAACTTGTGACCTCTTAGGAGGAAACACATGTTCTTAACCATTAGGCCCACTCAGGTTGTATATATATATATATATATATATATATTATTTTTTATTTTTCCACAAAAAATTTCACTTTATATTCATATAGAGATATAAATTGTTCATTACAAAAAATCATTATCTGAGAAACCCCAATACAACCGAGAAGAAATTCACTAGACCAGTGGATACAACCACTCAACATTAGATGCCAACAAAATCCATCCTATCTTGTAACCCCAAACCATGACTACCAGGAAACTCATATGCCTATAACCTATTAGACTTCCAACACAAGGAAAAACAAACTGACACGGGCTAGAAAAGATCTATATACATATGAGGACCTTCATGTTCCCCGACACATTGAAAATATTCAATTTTTCCAGGGGGCTTTAGAAGTGCCTTCTTAGACAGGCTATCCGCAACAGTATTTTCTTCTCGATACACATGCTAAAAGGTGATAACTTGGAAAATATTTAAAAGTTCAGAAATTATGTCCTTCTAGCATGTTCGACAACACAAGTATTTAAACAAAGGACAAACACTTTCAATAACCACTCACATAACTAGATCAAAGTTCAACACACCGATGTTTTCACGTGGTAAAACCCCTACAGGGAAACATCCATGACCCCAACCAACGCGACCACTTGGAGCAGTTTATTAATGCAAAAGAAAAATATTACAAAGAGATTTTACAATAGAGTTTCTCACAATCGATCATCGGCAAATGACCCTCCATGCTCTTTGTTGAAACAGATCTTAAATTTTTATCCTTAAGGCCTAGATTTTTTCTTTTTCGGGTTTCAGCTTTTCATAAAACAAGAGTTTCGTATCATTTCTAAATACACGATACCTTTTTCTTAATTTTTTTTTTTTTTTAAATTTTCGGATAATGAACAAGAAAAAGGTTTACGAAAAAATATAAGACTTTCGACGCTTTTTATTTGAAAATTATTTAAAACGTGTTAAAATTTAAACTAACGATTTATTAAATTAAACTTAAAAGAATTTTCAGGATTCAAGGTTTACTACAAACAAATGTTTGATGCAAATCAAATGGTGAAACCCCTATCCCCGATTTCCCGAAACGTTGGAATCTTAATTTAAACACGAATTAATTTAGTCTCTTCTAAGAAAGGTTAAGGGTTAAAATAATTATGTCGCGATTTTGGGATTCGCGGTTCAGTGAGATCACATCTCCTGTCATCATGTTTCCCGAAATCCTGAATTACGAAACCCCGATCCACAATTCACGTCGAATTAAACTAATGTTGTTTTGGCCTTAATCGCGATTAGTTAGTTAATTAAGATAAGTTAAGTCATGTTTAAAAAGAAATCCATCGCAAGGTCGTGGGTGCGGCGTAGTGGTAAGGTCGGTCATGTAATGACGGTCAGGTCTCGGGTTCAAACCCGAACATGGTCGTTGCTCGCTGCCTAATTAACCGTTCTGAGCCAAGCTCACCACCTTTTGCCCGAAGGGGTTGGATCCAATGGTGGAAATCGAGGAGTTTTTCACCGTTGGGCAAGGTTCAATTCTCGTGAGGGCTTT
>SNQJ01S0004962.1:296887-308231 GCA_010110895.2 Picea sitchensis
TCCATGATGAAGTCCAGAAAGGAGAAAGTGGTTATCCAATACATATCTCCACAGATGAGCAGATAAGCAGACATTTTGATAAAGCTTCTGTTTAAGATGAAAGAGTTTGCGTACTCAAGTTGGAGCTCATGGAGATGACTTCCTTATTGAAAAAGGAAGAGATGTCTCCCAGGTTGGGAGGGAGCACTGATGTATTATTGATTGATGGATAGTCATTTTCCAGTTCAGAAAATGGTCCAGGATGAGCAGATTATTTCCAGTTCGGAAAATGGATTGAGATTTCTAATGGAAAGACATTTTCCAGTTCAGAAAATGGTCCAGCTTGTTGGTGTACCATAGACAACGACTTCTCATTGTGGTTAACATGGGAAGTGGTCTAGGGCGGTCTCTCTTCTTGAGGGTTACTCAAGAAGACTGGCCCGCCTCGCCGGACAGCGATTTCTCATTATGGTTAACATGAGGAATGGTCAGTTTTGGAGGTTGGTGCAGGACAGAAATTTCCTCTTGTGGTTAACATGGGAAATGGTTTGAACAGTGATTCCTTAGGGCGGATTCATTCTCTCCAGGTTGCACTTTGTTTAGTGCCGAAGGAATGGTCCAGGTTCAGCAATCAAGGACAGACATTCCTTAGGGCAGAATTATTCTCTCCAGGTTACACTTTGTTTAGTGTTGGAGGAATGGCCCAAGATGGGGAATGGTCCAAGCTCAGAAATCAAGACAGTTATTCTTCATTGCTTGTGAAGAATAGTTCAAATAGCTCATCATTGATGTCTTACCTTTTTTAGGGCAAATGCTCTTCCAAGATCTCACAGATGTGAGTGGAAGAATGGCTCAGATGATTCATTTTATATTATAACATTGTTTCTGTGCAGGTTGATATCAGATGATTGTTATGAAGACCATATGTTTCTAGAAAGTAGATGTATACAAATGTGGTGGATATGTTCCACTGTTTGATCAAGTATCTATGTTACTTGGTGTGGTAGTGTACCACTGGATTGTAGTTGTGTACTATTGTGGATAGACACAGTTGTGTTCTATTGAATGATATTGTTTTGATTGCCTTGAAGACCATCAACAGTGTTGAAAATGATTATCAACTAGATGGATAATCAATGAACAGAGATTTCCCAGACAGAAAATGGTTCAGAACATTTATTCTTCTAGATTAGAAGAATAGCTCTTATGTCACTCTGTGGAGTGAGCTTCATGTTTGATTACTCATATAGAGTATGGTTCCAAGAAATGATGCAGTCGATGACATTGATGGTGATGATGGTGCTCATGATCTAGTCATGAGATAGTCTAGACAACTATGTTGATGCTACCAGGTGAATGGTATGTTTTGTGCTCAAGACCATTACCTGTAAATACCTCCACGTGAGGGAGTGTTGATATTATGGTAGCTGCGGGAGGTATTTACCTCCACGTGTAACACTGACAAGAATAGAATACTCTGGGAAGCAAGAAGAAACCCTAATGAGTTGGCTAATAACCCTAGGAGACTTTTCAGCTCAAGAAGATAATTTATATTAGGTTATTAGCCTCCAAGAGAAGAAGTCGACCGGAAGAAATAATATATACTGAACAGACAGATACCCAGAATGAGAAGTCGACAGGAAGAAATAATATATATTGAACAGACAGATACCCAAAATGAGAAGTCGGCCCAGGCAGTTAGCCAGAATTACTATAAATACAGGAGGCCAGTGTTCATTCTGGTAGGCAGTCTCAGAATTGCAGAGCAGCACTTGTGCGCATTGCAGTGCCCAGTTTTGTGTGCACGTTTGGAGGAGAGTTGCCAATGCAGATGCTGCAGCGAGCAGATCGGTTTTCTCTTAAACCATCTCTTGGCTAGGGTTTGGACTATCTGATCAGCTCTTGTTGGTGCGCTATCCTTGGGGAAAGGAGCACTACCCTTTGTTTGGCTATCTACCCTAGGGTTTGCTTCCGGAGTGATTCTATGTCAAGGTTAAGGTGCTCGGAGGGTGGCTTCGACCTATGGTTGGGTGACAATAGCGATATTGTCAATGGTAAAATGAGCACATCCATTATAATCTAACACATGTGACCCATAAAGATCTGTGATGTGTTTCTAGGACAACCATACATATGGGAGGGAGCATCATGGAATTTATGAGTCATGACTTCGGAGCATGATTCTTGACACCAAAGGTACATTGTTCCACATTCTAGAGGTAAATCCTAAATTGAATGTTTCTTTAGTTTTAGCTAAGTAGTGTTGTAAATTAATTAGTTACACAAAAAAATTGCTTATATTCACTACTTGACCCACTGTCACACACATTAGTGCTACATCCATCCAAGTATCCTTCATTGCATGGTTGAAGCAATAGAAGTAGTGGACAACATTTCTAGAGGACTACATTAACCATCTAATAAAGCATTATGGTGCTTTAACTAAATCAAGATCTATGAATTTCTCCTTAAATAATCCCATCACTCTCTTCTACATGGAAAGGCTTGTTGGTAAATCCTAAATTGAATATTTCTTTGGTTTTAGCTAAGTAGTGTTGTAAATAATTAAGTACACAAAGTAATTTCTTCTATTCACTACCTAACCCACCATTGCACAAAAGAGTGTGGCAGCCATCCAAGTATACCATTTGTCACACAATTCATGCAATAGACATGGTGGACAACATTTTTAGAGGACTACATCAACACTCTAATGAAACATCTTGGTGTTGGACTAAATCAAGAATATATGGATTTCTTTGAAAATAATGCCACTACTCTCTTCTACATGGAAAGGCCTAGTGGTGGTTGTTCTCATGCAACACTAAGAAATAATGTCATCTATATATGCTTCCAAAGAACTCTACAATTTTGTGTGAGGTTCATCCTTGTATCCTTCACCCACTTTGGCAAGCATGTAATTACTCAGAGCATATTCTCAAATTACTTGAGTATGTCATCGTAGCATTTCATGTCTCACTAACTTTGTTAATATAGTTGCACACTCACTAACATGGTAAGTGTATCTATACTTATACTTCAACATCCAATTTTATCACTTTAATGTTCACAACTTCTACCTCTAACATAATGGGACCATTACCACTGAGTGGGGGTCTCTTCATCTATGCCTTAGCCCAACTACTCTATGATGAGCCTTTTCAACCTTTAGCATGACCAAGGGTGCACCATCATTATAGCCCATCGTGATTCCTTCTACAACCAACTCCATCCCACTTTGCATTCTTCCCACTAATGCAACCACAATACAACTTCAACATATTGGCATGTATCCAACCACACTTCCTCGGATTCAAGTTCTTTGACAATGTTAGTTTCTCCCTATGTTATTGGTGGTTTTGGTTCAAATGCAACTAGTGGTAGAGGGAAAGGAAGGAAAGGCAGGTGAGGTAAGGACAAAGAATAACGCATAGGCGGAGGTCATAGAGGCATTGACAAAGAGGTTCATAGCTAGTAGTGCACACCGAATTCCAATATAGGAACAAAGGCTGGCTAGATTGGGACAGGAACAAAGGTTGGTTGCTTAATCACTTGAGTCAATTTGCACACTATGTTAGTTGGACTCTAACCCATTGCGACCACACTCAAATCCTTCACTTGCCAATGACTCACTCATGCTCTCCCATTGCTAACTTCACCTCCACTCAACAAAGTTGTTTATAGCATTTCATTGTTTATCACCACTGTGCACATCCATATGACACCAAGACACAATTTTGACCATACTCTACGCAAACAGAGGGAATTGCATTCTAGAGTGTCTAATCCTACCTTGTATCTTGTTAAAGGCCCTCCAATTGGAATGAAATTACTAATACTTTGCATCATAAATACTCTAGTTCCTTGCAAATGAAGCCTCTCCTATATAAAATTTAGCCTCTGTCCCCTCAGGATTTTCTACTAGAAACTTAAAGTACAATAATTAAAGTCATCTTTACAAGAAAAGTGGAAAACCACTCTTACTATTGTGAAGTCAATAACACTCTTACTAAAAGAATGTGTAATATATAATTACACCAAGGGCATGATCTTTGAAAATTATACCAATTAGGAAAGAAAATGTCTTGAAGATTGGAACATAAAGTAATATCTAGAGGTACTTCATTCCAACCCATAAATAGAATAGTGTAATCTCCTTAATGATGACATAGGGAAATGGAAAAAAACCTCTAGAAAGCATGTTATTTTATTTGATGGTGCATCAAAAGAAAACCCAACTATGCAAGCACTAGTGGCCAAATTTACCACCACGACATGCAYCTCATATGTGAGTTCTCCTAGGGAGTGGATAGAACTATAAACAACATAGCWAAAACAACAAGAATTTCAAATATCATCTCTGTTGGTCAATCAATCTGTTGGTCAATCAACATTGATCATCTCTATCCTCAAAGGCTCTACATACATTGGCAATGTCCTCAACTAGTTGACTCAGATATTTAAGCTAGCGAAAAGGCATGATATTTTAGTGAAATTCTTCCACATAATCAAAAAGAACAACTCTAAAGCATACTAGAAATCAAATGAAGATGTTATGATTAAATAAGGAGATATATCTTGTACTAGAGATGGGGAAACAAGTAAAAATGGAAGGGATTTGGCTCAATGGAAAATTACCCCAAAAGGCTCTAGGGATGCCCAAAACCTCAAGGGAAAGTTGTACCACATTAATGTTTTCCTTGCCAATAGATGCAAGGCTCTATCACCTCTAACAAGACATTTAAATATTTCTCATTCTTAATCTTTAATAGTCAGATTTCTCATTCTTCATCTTTAATAGTCCTCTGGGTCTCAGCTTACCATCACGATGGCTCAACCCATACCACCTCACCCTAGTAATTCTCATGTCAACTACCTTCACAAGTTGTCCCGTCATGCAAGTTTTTGTAGACGAGGAACACCCTTCACACCGCTATGTGTGAGGAGCCAATGGCATCTCTCATCATTTTGTTATTTTTCATGCCACTCGTGCAAGAACTTGTTTTATCTTCTTCTCAACAGCGATCCCATGGGGTTATTTTATTTTATTTTGTTCTCTACTTGGTTGGAAAAGGTGTTATGGTGGGACATCCATATCCACATAATCACCATGTGGAATTCAAAGAATTTTGGCAGAATGCAAGAGAAATAGATACAATGAACAGGAATGAACAGGCATGCAAAGCACACCAAGTTGGAAGCGAGGGTTAATAGAGTTCATATTATGGAATCTATTGATATTGAGAGAATCCTTCCTTCAGCACACCAAGTTGGAAGTGAGAGAATCCTTCAGCACACCAAGTTGGAAGTGAGGGTTAATAGAGTTCATGCTATGTAAGCTATTGATATTGAGAAAATACGCACTACCAACAATTCCACCATTGTTCACTCTGCCTTAAGGAGGTAGATGTGTGGAGTTCAAATAGATCACCCGAATGAGATTTTTTACAATGCACCTTCACTTGTAATAGAAGTGAGTTCAATTCCCAATGCAAAGGGGAGCTAGGGGGCACATCAACTCAAGAAACTAGGATACTAATTCTGTTCAGAGTAACCATGTCAACCAGAGAACAAAGGACTAGTCAAACTAATGATTGTTTAGTGTTATAAGCCTTACAATATCATTTTATTGTTCATAAATAGTTGGGTTTTGTGATGAAAAACATTAAGTTATATTGCCTTAACCATAAATTTGTATTCAAGTTTGTATAGGTAACTTTTGGAAATTTCTAATTCAAACTGTATAACCAGATCTATATCAGTTGTAATGGCCTACCAAATTGGAGGCAAATTTTGTAATTTTTGTAAATAGAATATAAATCCCAAATTTTTGTTTATCAAAATTTTTGCTAATGAAGCAGATCACCTTTTGTACAAATTCAAAAGTTGCAAAATATGTTGGCGTTTATATCTGTAATGCAGCACAAGGCACTGGCAGACACAAAGCTAGATGAGAGAGAATCCTCGCCTCAACTGAATATGAAGAAGTGCTTATATCTGTAATGCAGCACATGGCACTGGCAGACACAAAGCTAGATGAGAGAGAATCCTCGCCTCAACTGAATATGAAGAAGTGCATAACCCGATGACAAATGACATTGAGAAAGTTGTTTAATGAGCAAAAGCTTTCATGAGATAGATAGAAAGGTGAGGTAAGTTTGGACAAGCAAGGTTCACAATGCCCGCTAAAAAAGTTGGCAGGAATACATGTCAGCACATTTGTATCCAAGAATTCATACAGAAGGAAGCGGCAGTGGTGACAGTATCACTTTGCAGGTCAATGAAACCAATATTGCAAGCTTAACGCAATCCTCAATGAGAATGATAGACTTACCCACCCATCTATCGATGAAACACTATCTATTCCAAGCATCAAACAGCATTTTAAAGTCTCTTTTCAGGTACTTCTTATTTCAAAATACAATCAGAGTTTGGTATGATGTATGTATAAAATTCCTAGAGTTCTGCATTCATACTCGAAATTTTTATATTCTAATAGTATTTCTACATTAATACAAAGATAAAAATCTTGTGGTCCCTCCCACAGGATTATAACCTGAAACCCTTGAGATGATCAATACAAAATTTTGACTAAATCAAAACCGATCTAAAGAACTTGCAACAGAATGTGTACCTAAGTAGAACAGATAAACATTATAGCAGAAGATATAACTATAAACAGAAGATTCTGCCCTCAAAATGTTATATTACCATGCTCTGATAACATATAAGGCAGAACCCCAACCTTAACAACTACAAATGTCATGATGTAACTAAAATCTTATATCTCACTACAGGCACTACTGCTGATTATCACTGATTTACATCATGCAGACACAAATGTTTACAAATGTCATGGATAACTAAATCTAGAGTCTCACTAATACCATTGCTGATTATCTGATTTACACTTGCAGATACAAACGTTGCATCCACCGGTAACTGGCTGGGCAAACATTGAATTTCATTATAGAATAGTTGTTCAACATACCAAAATAAAAGGGTGAACACTGGGAACTGACTGACATACAAAAATCTCCCTGAGGAGAACAAAGAAACCTTTTGATAGCCATCTCTTATTTTACTGAGATTTATGTCTTGCATTAAATTGTTCACACAACTACACATGTCATCTTCCACCCTAAGTAGTTAGATGTTTTTTAATCAATGTTTCAAGAAGATTTGCATAGCTTTTTTCTCAGAGGCTTGTATCGGCTGTCTTCATTGATGTTCTTTCCACATTAGAAGTATAGATGTTTCTTATAGGACGAGTTAAAGTCCTCTCTTATCATAAAGATGTTTATGTTTTGTTTACAGCAAGTGGCATCATATCCAAATGGGGGACTAAATGCTCTCACATGTGTGATGATGTAATGTTCTTTGTTAAATGCATCCCAAAAGACCTGCTAAAGCATCCTTGTTGCACACAATGAATGGTACATAAAATACAGAACCACTCTATGCTATAAAAAGCAATCACCCTTGCATAATATGTAGGTTTACCGAATTATCTCAAGTCACAAAGAACAATAAAGTAAACTGCTAGACAATGCATCTACCATCTAGTTTACTGCAAGTTTGTCGCCACTATTTGAGAATATAAATAGGAGTTTTGCAAAAGAAAGCATTGGAAAATATTTTCTAACCCCACTCATCCCCCTTCAAAAATTAAAAAGCCATCTCTATCCCCAGTTGAAATCAGAAAATGTCTTAGTCCGGACCCACCACCATCAATACAAACAACACAGAATAACACTTAATCCTGTCATCACACATTCATCATTCCAGAATAATAGCAACTAACAGAGGAAAACCATTGAGGATATTTTGGTGAATGTGGAAGCCGAAAAATAAACAGCAGCAGCTTGCAAATAATATTTTCAGCTGCATCATAAGTGGGCTAACTGATTCCTGAAAGCCAAATGCTTATGGGTTTTAATGTTCGGATTTGGTGGTACAAAAAATTGAAAAGAGGATCTGAGGTTGGTGTTTTCAGTGGCTTTCCTTAGGTAGCAAGCTATCCCTTATTATATCTGTTCTTGAGGATACTCCAGTTTATTGGTACTCTGTCTTTTACATTCCTGTTGGCATCCTAGAGAAAATCAGAAAGAAATGCTTAACATTTTTGTGAAAAGGAAAACAAGAAAAGAACTCAAACTCGATCTCCTTAGTTAAATGGCAAAGGTTGACAAACAGAAAACTCCTTGGGGTATGGGGTTGAAGAACATTCATCAATTTGAAAGAGCATTAGCAGCTAAAATTTTATGGAGGTTGAACAAAATGGATGGTCTCTGGCAGCGAAGTATGTTCTCAATATTGCTCCCCTCTGTGTGGAGTATTGGATTAGACAGCCCATGAAGCCTACAGCCAATGCATCTATCATTCAGTAAGCACTTGTGCTGGTCTTCCCTATTGTTGGAAACTGGGTATGTTGGAAAATTGGTAATAGAAAAGGCTTTAGACTAGGAATTAACCAGTGGGTAGGATGTGAAGGTCAGCACAGATTATCAGAAGCATTACTTCACTTAGAGAACAAGATTCTCTCTGGCAGATGCAGCAGCTCCTGGTCATAACTCCTTGTGGCTACAGAGTTGAAAGGAAACAAGTTATATTGGATTAGAAGGCCAGTTAGATCAAGAGTGAACTCTTTTCATTCAAAAATTTCAGAGGAACTTCATTAGGCTGAATATGGATTAGGATTCCTTGATTTGTTTTTTTCAATTTGGTCAAAAAACCCTACTGGTGGAGAATACACAACCAAGTTAGGATGTGCTGCTAGCCTTTTAGAAGACCAAACAGAGGCTGATTGGTGGTGTAAGACAATCTGGAAACTCAAAGCCCCCTTCAAATCAAAAATGTTCTTTTAGATTGCATCGTCAAACAAGATTCTCACATAGGATGTGAGACAGAAAAGGTCGTGGCAGGGGGTCCTAGTTGCCACTTACTGTGTCGATGTAATGAAAAATCGGCCCATCATCTTCTTATGGAATGTCATTTTACGAAGGAAGTCTGAGAAGAGCTTACTTCTCTATCTGGAGGCAATGGAAAATGGGCAGGGCCATCTCTTATCAAAGTCTTTAATCTGTGATAGACTCATCAGTAGCAGACCATAGGACTCTCCATGTGTGGCTGCCGAATCCAGTTAACAAGAAATGCTATGCTGTTTGAAGGTAAGGCTTTCACTCCTCTTGAAGTATTCTATAGGATAAATATGTCTATGATTAAATAAAAATGTCCACAAGGAAAAAGACTGTGAGGCAGATTGGATCCTTGGGTCTAATCAACAAAGACAAATAGCACATAATATATATAAAAAATGAGCACGGTATTGTTATACCTCAGCACCCTGGGAAAGCACATATCAACTAGCATAGATCCATCTGAACTGGGATATATTAAGCACAGAAAAGGATTAAAAAACTCCAGGTGCAAACCTAGTGGTTATCAGCTAGCATAGATCCATCTGAACTGGGATATATTAAGCACAGAAAAGGATAAAAAAACTCCAGGTGCAAACCTAGTGGTGCCTAATAGATCCAATAGATCTGGAGGGTAAGATGGATCTATGCTAGTAAAATTTGTCAACCTTGTTTCATGTTACACAGACACAAAGATCTCCCCACACAGAGGCTGTGCAGCCTCTTGCTTCTCTTGGTGCAACTACACAAATGCAGAAGCGTGGATGAAGGGTTTAAGAAATAATTATTAATAAATGATTCAGTACTCTCAAAACCATATGAACAGCAACATGTATGTAATTTCCCTGAACTACAAAGAAACAAGTTCAACAAAGGTGCGGTGTCAAAGAATTTTATTTTATATTATAAATGGCACAAAATTGCTTACATATTGATACAAACAATACAACTTCAAACTAACTTCTAAGGCCACAGTTACTTTTGTTTCAGCCTCTCGTACAAAAGAGGAACAGTTCCGATTACAAAAATAACAAGCAAAAAAACATTACAGACTAAATTGGCCTATTGAGATGTACCTGGAGATCTATTCATACAATCCAGAAACAAGACCGAGAAGATCGTGTTTCATTTAAAGCAGATTGACCCCTCACTGTTAATCCCTCTGTGCTATGATTAAATCCAAGGTTTTTGCCACTATAACAACAACTAGTACCCAAAATGCTATAATCATCTGATACCTAATCCACAACCCCAAGGGATCCAGTAGATCCCCTACTGTCTTACAGCTCAAAGTCGTCTTCCAGCTTCAATGATTGGGACGCAGCCTCCTCTTCATCATCGTCGATCACAAAATAAGGGTTGTGCCCAATCGGACGGAACCTGTAACCAGTGAACACATAGAACGCAAGGGTTGCCAATTCTCCAGCCATGACACTAGTCCAGGCATACTTGTAAGCAGTTATGGTGATCAGAGCGTAAACTACAACGCGAGTGAAGTAAATATAGCAGACCACCACAATGTAATACTGCCTGAACAGAGTCAACTTCATCAGATTCACCGCTGCCTTGCCATCAGTATGCGCTGCTTGGCGCAGATTCTTTATAGACCAGACAATGGGGAACAAGACAGCACAACAGCAGATCACATCAACTAACAGAAACATCTGCTTCCAGGCAAGCCAATCCTTAGCATACGGCCCGGTCTCATCGATCACCACAGTTGCAATGTTAGCTAAAACTTGCAAGGGAATGACAACAATGAGAACTTTCTTCTCCTTGCCTTGCAAGTAGGGTTTCAAGAAGGACCAGCCGGTGCCAATCAAGACAATTAGGGTAAAAAGCATAATTCCCTTCAGAAAACTGAAAATATAAAACAGAACATCCCATCCATGGGCTGTTCCGGTTCTCTTTATGAAAGACTTGTCCTCTGCCTCGCAGAGAAGATTTAGGGCTTTCAGGCAGATGAGGACGGCCATGAATAAATGGATCCGGTAGGCCGTCAGGCGGTTTCTCACAACCACGAAGATCCAAACCCCAGCCAGCACAACGTATATCAAAGACAGCGAAAAATAGAGCTTTGGCAGAAGGGTTTCACCGGCCGAAAGATAATCCTTGGTGCCATCACCGGCTCCCTCGAGATTATATATAACGGTCTTTACGTCCATCGAAACCACGACGTCCGGGATGCAATTGGCAAAGACGAGAGTATACTGGTTTGCTTCGAAATCTTTGAAAGTTTTGTTATAGGAAATTAAATTCTCCAAATCCTTGAATGTAAAGAGATGTACGATTAGCTTACTCTCGAGTACACAGTGGATTTCGCCGTGCTCCAGATCCTGCAGGACGTGAGCCCAGGCATCCCTGGTGCTCAGGAAGAACCCCATGTGAACGGGGTTGATCGTCTCCCCCTTGAGGTGCTTGTACGAGGCCTCCTTCACGTAGATTTC
>SNQJ01S0004963.1:831-11064 GCA_010110895.2 Picea sitchensis
CATACCCAAAAAAACCTCGTTTAGGGCCTCAAAATGGCCCCGGAAGTTTAGGACCCGAAAAAACTGCTAAAAATAGTAAACTGTGCAAAAACTGAAAAACTGAAAGAAGCAATGGTGGGGGTTCAAGTGGAATAGGTGGGTGGACACCAATATCCACCTGGATCACCAGGTTAGTGCCGAGAGTAAATTTCTTTAAACCTTAGTTAAGTGTTGTCAGGATTTCATGTCTCGGTGACGCTCTCCCCAAAAATCTTACCGTCACAACTCTGATAGGAGAAGTTGCGAGATAGTTTCAAAAGTTACCTGGGTTAGTGTCAGGGGTAATTCGTTTTTAACCGTAGCTAAGCAATGTTGGCATTTCACGACTCAACATTCTCTCTTCCAAGAAACTATACCTTCATAGCCCCAAGTCGCAAAATCACGATATTAGTTAAACAATGTCGAGGTTTCGTGACTCGACTTTCACTCTTCCAAGAAACTATACCTTCATAGCCCCGAGTTGCGAAATCACGATATTAATTAAACACTGATTAATTGAACACTGATTAATTAAACACTTAATCTGGATCACGTTTTTTCTTAACTAGATTGCATCATCGTGATCTCGGGTTTTAGGGTCTCGAAGGATAGGAGTGAAATCTCCTGATACGCCAAACGCCGAAAAGGGTGATTACATTTTAAAGAAAGCCTAATTAAAGAATCTAAGCCAGATTAATCAGTGTGTTAATACAAATATTAACGTGTACCATCTACGGGTTAAATTTAAATATTTTTTGCGCTAATTTGTGTCATGACTCGTCAAAATTTATGGCATTTATGTGAAGAGAGGTGAAGTGATAGGTAAAGATATTGTTTTTATTGCTAAATATTTCTCAAAAAATGATTTGACCATTCTGTTCATAAGGACACCAGGGTTTAAATGGTCAATATATAGAGTTCTTTCTCTCATCGTTTCAAATTTCATTTCTATCTTGCGCAAAGAAGCTTTTCTCACCAGGCTAATTTCTGTATGTATACACATTTTTACTACAAGAGAGCTAAGTCAAAGTCCTCTATCATGGCCCCATGAAAAGCATCTAAAGCGATTACTGAGAGTCCAGGGCAAGGCTCAGATATTGTTTCTGATACTTCACCCCAAAGTATTGATTTTGTCAGAACTTGGTCATACATCTTTGAGGTTCTTCAGTCGAAATTGGTGAACTGTTTAGATGATTCCAGTGATAATGAGAAGGACGATTTGGCCACCAAATACAAAATCGTCATTCAAGAAGAGATGCATAAGATAGCGGCTAGGCCATGACTCCTTCCCTGTTATGATATGATCCAATGGGCATTGGATCATGTGGATATCCTGACCAGAACTATTATCAATGATCAAAAGGTGACCATTGGGACCTTCAGACTAGAACATTTGCAGGTGATGTACCAATTGTCACCCACACCGAACTTCTCACACAATGCAGAGTTTCTGGAAGGTTTTAAGCAGAAAGAATGTGAGAAATACGGTAGAAACTTGTATGATCTGATCAAGGATTGGGTCTCGCACCTCGTAAAGTTCAGGGTGGACGAAAACAAAGTTTATTCAATCTCTTCCTTGGAACCACAATTCAAATATATAGCCATGATGACCTGTAGGTTATATGGGAAGGAGGACACCACACATTGTTTTCTCCGGTGGGTACCTCTCATTCATACAGTTGCTGAAGGATTTTCCTTCGACTAGGACAAATTGTTGTCAGACAGTTTAACCAGTCGGATTATCAAATATCATATGCAGAAGGCGAATGGGAAGGTCGCTTCATTTTTTATGTCCGCCTACATCATGGACATTGTTCGTTTCATGACGCCTTTCCCTCTAATGAGATGGAGCTGGACCCCATCTGAGGCTGAGCCTATCCACGTCTACCACTCAAAACTTTGGGAAGATAAGGCTACAGAATTTATATACGAAATTTTCAATTGGGTAATGGTACCAATGCATGTATCCATCTTCGGCAACCCACCGCCCAGGATTTCAGACAACATCGCCACCAACTTGAGCAATGTGGCCGACTGGTACATAGAGGTTGAATTTTCATACATCAGGGTTTTTTACACTTTTTCCCCCCCTATGCTCTACCATTATTCATACCGGATAGGCTGGTTTGTTGCAAAATCGCTAGACAAACTTTGATTGGTGGCATAAGCAAGGAGCTTAAAGGATTTTCAAGGAAGGTATGGACGCCTTTCCCCATTCATTTGAATACCTATTCTTTATTATATTTCAGGCACACAAAAGCTGAGGCAACAACTTTGGAGGATATTAAATTGGTCCACATTGAGTTCAAGAAGCACGACCCACATAGGATTGTGGGTAATCACATGGATAATTGTGGCCTTAAAAATTATGAACATGATAATTCACCTCATGATGACATCTTCCGAGGGGCGAGATCCTATGCCGAGGTCCTAAGTCAGATTCAAACCCTGTCGCCCGAGGAGAAGGTTGATTTTTTCAAATTTCAGGAGCACTGACGGAGCTGCCTTCCCCCGGTCTTACAGGGTAAGAACCCATCGAATGTAGATATAAAAAAATAGTAGTTCCAATCTCTCCATCCTAGACCAGACCAGAGGTAACATCTTATTGAAGGCATGGGAACGAAATATATCAGAGAGCAGAGAGAGAGCTAAAGAGGTGAGAATTTTTTGTGAAGAAACTCTCGGAGAGATAGATGAAAGTTTGTTGGGTCTTGATAGTGAAAGCAGCATTGGGACACTGGGCCAGGTGGATATAGCCAAGCACCTACTCAACATCAAGGAGAATGAGGAAAGAGAGCAGACTGAAATAACATAGGTAACTCAGACAGATATAGTTTAGGTGGATAAGTGGCTAATAAAGCCAAGTGTATTGTTATGTTCTATCACCACTAAAGACCGACAAGTAGGAGTAAGGTTTCCACAGTTAGCGAAGGATTGTTACACCTTCGAGGCAAACAACCAAGAGGAACCTTCCAGGTTCATAACCCAGCTGGTGGAGAGGTGCGTCACTTGCACACAGCAGGCGAAGGGACAATTTTCGGGCACCAAATAATGACATGTGTCTGGCCGTTCTGTTTTTAGAACCCAAAGTTTAAATAAAGGAAGGTGATCCATCCGCCCTAAAGAAGACAAAGGCAAAGAATTGGAACGCATAAATCTCCTTTTTGTAACCGAAAAAAACTCCTGGGATGATTGAGACCCTAGCATACAAAAGTTGTATAAATATGTAATTAGAAGAAGGACACCGGGCTGGACCTTTTTGGTCGATTGTAATAGAGACTATCTCCTTTTGAGAATTAATACAAAGCAATCGAAAGACTCCTGATTTTTTCAAGACTGTGTTATGAGTTTGTTTCCTCTATGATTTCATATTCAATTTCATTTTGCTTATATATGTTTGATGAATGTTTCATTGCAATTTAGTAAAACCTCTATTGTGGTGATCAATTTTTAGTCATCTATATCGTTTACATTTTTTCCTTTGTATTGACTATTAGCAGGTACAAGACTTGTGAACCCTTTATCTTGTTATATTTTATACTTCGTTAGATTTCTTCTTATCTTAATTTCTTCTTCTGTTTACAAGGTGAGATTCTCCCTTGATAGGAGCCTCGTGTTATAGACAACTAAATGTTTTTCTCACATTTAACACACTATTTATTTAAAAGATAACTCAGTTACGGGAAAAGGCCTTTGGTTTGCACTTTATCTTGTATATCGGATTTAAAATTTCTCTTTTATATGCTCAATTTGATATAGCATCAAAAACCTCAAATTCTCCTTTAATTTTCCCGTTCCTTCATGACTGTCCCCATTGTAAGACAACCCAATATTGAACCCAGTTTGTCGGACCAAACCCATATCGCTTTGAAGCTCTTTGACACCATACTTAAAACAACCACCACCCGGGTAGAACTTGAATGCTCATGGGCCACGATTGAACGAGATATAAACATCCGGGAACAGTTGGAAGTGAGACAGCGACAACCTGGAAATTAGCCTTAGCTTCCTTTCCCGAAGGTTGACTCTTCCCCCTTTTTTATCCTTTACTCACTTTCATATGCCTAGACACTATACTTTCTAAGCCTTAAGTACAGACTCTGGAACAACAATCTTTACTAGGATTTTGTTAGAGGATTTTACTAATCCATTGCCTTGCGGATATTAGGGGGTATAATGAATTAGTGCAATTCTGAATTTCTCACAAAACCTGATCAATGGTTCAACTTTGAAGGATGCAACGTTTCCAGTGATGATTCTGGTTAGGAAACCAAGCCTTACTATAATATCCTCCAGAAAACCAATGATCACCTTATGAGAAGCGTTCCTTATGGGGATAACTTCTATCCACTGGGTAAAATAGTCTGTTGCGGTTAATATCTATCTGTGCTGACCACTTGAAGGAGGGTGAATATCTCCAATAAAATCTAATCCCCATTGATGAAAGGGACCTGAAGCTACTACAGGCTTAAGTGGAAGGGAGTTGAGTTGAATCTTTCCAGAGAATTTCTGACATTTAATACAAGCCCTAACTTTCACACAAACATCAATGAATAGAGTAGGCCAGTAGTATCTAGCCCTAATAATTTTTTACGTTGTGGTCTTCCAGAAATGATGTCCCCCACAGAGGTTTTTATGAAACTAGAATATAATCTTTTGGGCCTCTTGTGGGTCTAAAAATCTTAGAAGCACTCCTAGAGGGTCTTTCCAATACAAGACCTGGTCAATAAGGAAATATTTGATTTCTTTGAGCTTTAAATCTCTTGCCTTTCTCCTTCCCACACCATCTGGAGGCTGCAATTCCTGCAGAAAAAATATAATATCTTTTTACTAGGTGCATTATGCTAATGGAGGGTTGTCCCGAGGACTTTTATCAAACGTTTTAGCCTGCTAGTTTTCTAAGAAAGTGTTGATGAATTTAACCGCCAAATATTTACAATTAGATTCAGCCAACAACTTGGCTAAACCCTGGCCTTTAACTAGCTTGGTGGGTTTTATTTCCAGATCGAATTCGAGGATTTTGGCAATCCACTTGCTCCTTCTCTCATCTATTTTAGGATGAATGAGAATGTTCTTCACAGAGACTGAAGGGACATACACAATGAAAATTTAATGTAAACATAGACTCTGAAAGCTTTGAGAGATTTCACCAAGGCACAAGCCTGCTTCTCCATGATGTCATATTTCACCTCAGCATCTCTCAATGCCTGACTGAAAAAGGAAATGGGTTGTTCCAACCCTTCAACATTCTTCTGCAACAAAATGACTACTACTATATCACACGAAGCAAAGGAAAAGGTCAGGAAATCCTTGGAATAATCAGGAATCATCAGCATGGGTGTCTCAGACAATGTCTTCTTAATTTGGTTGAAGGATTCTCTGGTCTCAACAGTCCATTTCACTTCATTCCCCTTCTTGAGCATGGTTGTGATATGCTTCATTAATTTGGCAAAATTGGAAACAAACCTTTTCAGAAAATTAACTTTCCCCAAGAAATACTGGACCTCTTTCTTGGATCTCAGGAGTGACAAGGTTTGGATTGCTTCCACCCTTTTGGGATCAATTCTTACTCCCTCAACAGATACTATATGCCCCAATAATTTTCCCTTCTTCATGGAAAACAATGAATTCTTGGGATTTAAGGAGAGACCAAATTTCCTGCATTTCAGGAAAACCCTTTTTAAATGCTCACAGTGATCTCTATCTGATTTGGAGAAGACTGTGATATCGTCCAGATAGATGACCACAAACTTTTCCTTTTCTCCAATGAAAGCGATATCCATGGCTCTCTGAAATTTCGCCCCTGTGTTCATCGACCCAAAAGGCATTTTGACATACATGAATGTACCCCAAGGAGTGGTGAAGTATTTTTTTTATCTGTCCTCAAGCAGGACCGAGATCTGATTGTATCCCGAAAATCCATCAATCATGGATATCCTTGATGTGCCAGTTACCCTTTGTAATATGTGCTCCATTTTCTGCAAGGGGTAATTGTCTTTCTTTGAACTCCTGTTCAGGTTTCTGAAATCGACACAAAGTCTGATTTCCTTGCTCTTCTTTCTCACCGGAACCAGGTTGGCCACCCACTCTGAATATCTCAAAGGCACGATGATTTGGGCATCCAACCATTTCTTTACCTCTCTCTCCATGATAGGCAGTAACATAGGATTTATTTGTCTTAATTTCTACCTAAATGGTTTGGCCTCCTCTTTCAGTGGAATCTTATGCTCAATAACTCTAGTGTCATACATTCTGAGGTCTTCATAGGTCTAGGCAAACACATCAACAAATTCTTTTAACAACTCAACATACACTTCCCTCTGCTCCTTTGATAGGTTTCTTGACAACTTAACAAACTTTGGATCCTCCTCTGTACCAATGTTGTACTCAACTACATCAACACCCTTAGTTGGGCCTTTAAGATTTACTACCACATCATTCCCATCGAATAATCTTTCCAGGGGACCCAATCCCTTTGGAATGTGATTGCTAGGTAGTTGAACAATATGGTAATGCTTTAGAGGAAGGGACACCGTCAGAATCATGATCCTTATCAATGTGTAATGCAAAGAACTCATCAACCGACTCAACAAATCTTCTGATTTCGAGATCATCCTCAAACACCTGCCAATGATTGATATTATCAGGTACAGAGGGCCTATATCTAATTTCAACATCATACCTGAGCTTAGGTGGCATTGGAATACTGAACTGGTCTGCTGAGACAGCCAGAGAATCGACCATGACATTTTCTTCCCTAGGAACAAATGAAATGTTGAAGGCCAAGAAAAAGATGTCAATCAGGTCCCACACTTCATTTATGTAACTTCTGAGCCGAGGGTGCTTGGCCTGATAATACTTTATGATCTGCTGGACAATCAACTCAGCATCCCCAAACACTGTTATCTCTTCAATTCCCATCTCCTTTGTAGCCCTCAAACCTAAAACAAGAGATTCATATTCTGCCACATTATTGGTAGTTTCAAACTCTAATTTGTATGACAGGGATATGGTTTCATGACAAGGTGACACAAAAACCACTCCAGCACCAACACCTTAACTAGAAGAGGCTCCATTGAAAAACATTTTCCACATAGAGGTAATTGGAGGAGGATCTTCACCGAGAGTAATGGACTTTTTGATCTCAAGAGGGGGTTCAGGGGCATCGGTGAGCTGCAATAAGATGGATCCTAAATCAATATCCAGGGAAAAGATAGGATGATTGGTGGGGTCCGCTTCATCATTGATAATGTAGGCCAACTGAGCTTCTCTGTACAGTCTTCTATGCTCCCCTCCGAATACTGGAATGGTAGCATACATGAGTTCCATCTGAAAGGTTCCCCCAAGTCTTTTTATCCAAGATATCGACAACAATAGGCCAAACTTGGGAGGAACGTCAACCACCACAATATCCATGACCACACTTGTCATGGGTAGCTAGAACAATGTCACCACCAGGTATTTGATGACCCCAAGACATTGTACCCTCCTCGAATCAAAAGAATACAAATCATGATAGGATTTTTTGATTTCCAATTCGAGTTCTTCGATGACAGTTTTGGGCATGAGATTATGAGATGCCATTGAGTCCATCAAATAATTATACAACATCTTGTCATGTATGTTCAGTGATGTGTATAAGGGAGGGGATGAATCATCTCTATATTCTACCATAGGACCTAGGATGACTGCGGGTTTTTCATCTTGGAGATTCACTGAGTTTGTGGAATGGAAGGATGGCTCGGACTGCAACAGTTTAGAGAGGGACCTTTTGTAGTCTTTGTTCTTGAATAGCTTTGAAAGGGGAACAAGGATTCTGATCTTCTGAATTTCATGCTCAAAGTTAAAAGGGGAAGGGGGCTTCAGAATTTATCTCACCTCTGGGACATGATTTTTGGCTATGGGTGGGGGATTTTGAGCTTTCTTCTCTTTGTTATTGTTTGTTGCGTCTCTAGCAGGATTTTCTGCTCTGGAGGGCTGATCAGGGATGTCATAATTCCCTTCTCTCTTCTTAGACCAGAGGTTGTATTTGCTGGGGACATTATTTGACTTCTCACCCTTACTTAACTCATTTATTTGGATATCTATGAGGGATTCCTTGTATGCGGATTGAGTTGAATGGGGAAAATGATAGGTGCCCCCAATACAATGGATCTTAGGATCAAGCTCCATCTCTTCTTCCTCCCTCTCCTCATCAATAAGAAGGTTGTTTTGGAAAGGGGTTTGAATTTTCTGATCATTTCTATCTTTGTCCCTTTGTTCCCTTGGCATAATCCGAGGAGCATTGTTGTTCGGCCTCCTGAAGTTGCCTATGTTATCAACATTTGGGACATTCTTATAACCTTGCTTCCCCTCGAATTTCATCTTCTCCATTTCTGTAGACAGGGACTTCACCATCCTGGTCAATTCATCTACTTGAGGGTGAGCCGTAGAAGAACTAGAGGTTGAGGCCTCATATCTTCCTCTTCCCTTGTCTCTGTCAGATTTTCTCCTGAGCCTGTCAACTTCCAACACATTGGATTCTACTTCCAAGGCTGCATCTTGCATATTATCCAAGGAAGTATCTCTTCTCTCTCTGAGAAGGAGGCAAAAATCGGTATCAAAAGCACTAGCATAAGTTATTTTGGTGGAGGATTCTGTGGGTTTTATCTCAGCAGGGATCTTATTGTACATTTTATTTAATCTTTTGGAGAAGTCAGAGACAAATTCTCCCTCTTTTCTCTTCAGGGACCCAAACTCTGTGATATAATACATAAAATCCTTTTTATCCCCCCACTGCCTCAGGAAGACATTATCTAGATCCTCAATCCCAGCAATGGATCTAGGAGTCAAAACTCTAAACCATTTTCTAACCTCACCATCAAGGCTCTAGACAAATAATCTCATCTAGACATCTTCTTTTTCAATATTTAGATTGTCTGCATAACTGTAAAAGGCAGCAAGGTGCTCCTCAATAGTTATGTATTCCTCTCTTGTGAATTTCCACATATACTTTAGGTAATCGCCAGTAGGGAGAGCATTCATTGGTTGAGGTAAGACCAAAGGAGAATATCTCACAGCCACTATGACATCCATTATGTTTCTAGGAGGATTGGCACTTTCCATAGGGATGATAGGTGGAGGAGAACTAGGAGGGGAAGGGGTTCGAAATGGGGAGACTAGAACTGAGCCTCTGGGAGGAATGGGAAACAAAAGAGGATTCAAATAAAAGGATAAAGGGATTGAAGGGGAAGAGGTTCCCCTGCTTGTAGTAGCAAAAATAATAGGAGGGGGAGTGGTAAAGCTCGGGGTGGGAAAATCTTCAGAGGTGCTGGGTCTAAACCACAGTAAAATTTCAGGGGATAGAGGAGTGACAAGGATTTCTCGCTCCAATCCTAGACCAGGAGGGGAAAACTCAACATGAACACTCCAAAAATTTAAAGTTTGGGAAACTCCAACAGAAGGTATAATAGGGAAATGAGAAGAAGAAATTAAAGTTTCTAAAGAAGGACCATGAAAATCATCAGAAATACCTGGTTCAGCAGTAGAAGTTCCTTCTCGAGGGGATTTTCCCTTTCTGATATTTTTCTCTGGGTCAGCTTCAGGTGTTGATAAAGGCAGTTGTGGAGTAGACCTCCTGTGTCTTCTTCTAGAAGCCACAGCTGAAACAGTGGAGTCTCCAGTGGATTCACATCAACGTAGTCACCACAGTGGAGTTTCCAGGTGCACAGTTGCAATATTTGATGTACTGAGTTCTGATGCACCTTCAGAACTAGTAATCTTTTTCATTCAATCCCAAGGAAAATCTTCAATTTCTTCCCCGACAACAGTGCGAGAAATGTTAGCACCAGAAGTCACCCCTGGATTGTGGCAGAGGTGAGCCTGATACCCATCAGAGTTTATGTCATGGATTGGTTATAAAAGGGTCAAATGGGTGCAGTCTCAAGAAAATATCGTCTTAACTCAACAAACTGGATTGATATGCATGAGTAGGTGAGGTCTTTGTTTAACTTCAGATAGTAATTTGTAGTAAGGGTGAGTAGGAGGAAGACTTCGGTGAGAAAATGTAGAGGTCTGCCAAGGACATCAAGTCTTTCAACAACCCAAGGAGGAATAATTTAAACACAAGAACTTCTCGAATTTAAATCTCAAGGAAACTGAAAGGAACCATAACAACACTATAATCAAACTTTCATCATAATTCAGTCACAATAATTCAAGTGAATCAGTCAATCA
>SNQJ01S0004963.1:12092-24824 GCA_010110895.2 Picea sitchensis
CGCGAATCAGGACTTCACAATTCTTTCTGAATAGTTTTACAACATTTTGAACTCCCAATTCTCACACTCACTTGCCTTCGTTGAAGACTGAACTTGCTCGCTCGCTTGATTTGTGTCTACATCAAACCACTTCAAGTGTTGCACTCGGTGGTAATGTTTGTGGCCTGTGAACGATTACTTGGGTGACTGGCTGGAGGCTCAGGGAGAATAAGAGGATCAGTGTCAGAGGCAAAGGGAGAAATGCATCGACCCTAGGGAAAACATAAAGGCTTATGGCCGATGGATTTCAGGTGGTCTGACAAGGAAAATAGGTCGATCAACTGGATGAGGACAAATGGAAGGAAAACCACAAGCCGAGAGGAAAACTTAAAATCGGTTCTGCACAGGGAGGAAAGACAAACAAAATTATCGACCTAGGTAGGAAACATGACTCTAAAGACCTTGACAAGTTTATGTGCTAACAGGCCCAACAACAAGCGTTCGATGATTTGAAGTAGCGCTTGTGCTCCACCCCAGTACTTTCACTACCAGACCTGCAACAACCCTTTGAGATCAAGATAGATGCTTCACACTATGTTGTGGGTGTCATTTCCAGTGGAGACATTACATTCTTGGGAAAGAGACAGTCATCCACACTAATCATAATCCGCTGCAGTTCATGTAGACACAAGGAAAATTGTAGAATGACCACCATCAAAAGTGGTCCACCTACTTGCAACAATTCCACCTCAACATCAAGTATAAAATATGAAGCACCAATCGCATCGCCGATTGCCTCAGCAGATCGCCAATCATGACACTCACCACGATGCTAGAATCTTGCGGTCATGAGACCTCTGGATGGTCCCAACTCTATGAGGCAGACCCAGACTTCACAACCACCTACCAAATGTTGGGTGCAAACACAGTTGTCGATAATTTCCATATTTAGGATGGGTTGTTGTGTTGTCTGGGCCATATCTGGGTTCCATCAAGTGAGAAAGCGAAGCTTATATGGGAATCTCACTACAGTTGGGTGGCAGGAAACTTTGACATCAAAAAGACAGTGGCGATGTTACAAAAACATTTCTATTGGCCGAAACTTCGACAGGAGGTTAGCAAGTATATCAGGTCCTGCACTGCTTGTGCTATTTCCAAACTGAACACTAAGAAACAAGGCCTATACACCCCTCTTCCTACTCTTGACAGGCCATGGGAATCCATCTCAATGGACTACATGTCGGGCCTCCCATCCACCAAGCGGGGAATTGACTGTGTTTTTGTGGTTGTTGATCTCTTTTCTAAGATGGCGATTATGGTTGCCTGCAAGAAGATCATCACAGCAAAGGCCACTGCCAAGCTCTTCTTTGAATGAGTCTGGGTACATTTTGGAATCCCAAAAACCATTGTCTGAGATCGAGACATTCAATTTCTCAGCACATTCTGGTCGAGCCTCTGGTCACTGCTAGACACCAAGCTCACCAAATAACGACCTTCCACCCCCAGAAAGATGGCTAAACTGAGGCCGTAAATCGAATGATTATGCATATCCTTCGCATGTATAATTCCAGTAACCCTCGCACATGGGATGAGAGCCTTCCCTATGTCCAACATAGCTACAACTGAGCCCTGCATAGCTCAATCGACCATAACCCCTTTCAGGTAGGGTTGGGATTCCAACCATTGGGACCCATAGATGTTGCACTTCCCCTTGCGGTCACCTCAACCGACTCATATCCTGCTCCAACTGAAGCTGACAAAGCCACCTGATTCATTGAGTAGATCCAACACATCAGCCAACAGGTTCAGGATATCCTACAAAAGTCCAATGACAAGTACAAGCAACACCATGATCAACATCGGGTGCCACATAAGTTTAAGGTGGGCGACAAAGTTTGGTTGCACTTGCAGAAAGAACGCCTTACAAGACCCCATCGGAAGCTTCACCCACTCCATTATGGGTCGTACACCATCACCAAGGCCATGGGGCATAATTCGTTTGAGCTCAACATTCCTCCTTTCCTTGGCCTGCACCCAGTGTTCAATGTGGATCTCCTTCTCCCTTATTTCCCACCATTATTGGACACATTAGAAGTAGCAGAACAACTGACACCAATAGAGCTCAACCCCGACTGCATACAACAAGAATCCCATGATCATATTGTGGACACACAAATCAAGGTAACTTGACAACAAAGGATCTATCTTTATCGAGTCGTCAAAGCAGGGCAACTCCTGCACCAAGGCAAGTGGCTCACCTGGGGCCAAATTCAACAGGAATTTCCTCATATGATGGGGAAAATCAACGCAATGGAGACCATTGATTTCTAAGGAGGGAGGATTGATCCAGGTGGATATCGGTGGCCACCCACCTTTTCCAACTGGCTCAAAACAATTTTCTGGCAATTTTGGTAATTTACTATTTTTAGCAGTTTTTAACTTCCAGGGCCATTTTGAGGCCCTAAACGACTATTTTGGGAAAATGAGGAGAAATATATAATTTCCTTCGATATTTCCTCCAAAGTGAATCTCCTTGACGATACCTTTCCAATGGGCTATCATGCGCCTAAAACAGAGATCGTATGCAAAAGTTACGACCCCGGGAAGTTGATGTACTAACTTACCCAAACGAGGCCCACATGAATTTTGGTGCTTCATCTCATAGGGTTAGGGTTTTGGATGCCTGGGATTTTTGGAATTCATTTTTATTGTAAAAAATGCCTTCAGAGCCTCATTGTAATCTCTTCTAGCGAATGAACGCATCCGTCACATCTCTTCTCAGAGATAAGCCACCACCATTCCAACAAGCTTGTTTCTACTGCATTTTACAGTTTCAACTTATTTCCTTATTGAATAGAAAACCAGTTTTACCCCATCTCTATTATTTTGTGTTAATAACCTCTTAATAATATGTATTCATTTATTTATTCTTATAAAATCTGGATCAACATCTTCCTAGGTTTTCGGGGAATAACAATGTCACTACAAATGAACACCTGGTGGCATTTTCTAATGCTTGTCACAACATACGAGCCAATGACAATGATACTTGCATGCGCTTATTTGTTAATTCTTTGGAAGGAAAGGTTGCGGATGATTTCTTTGACCTTCCTTCTAAGATTATGTCTACTTGGGAGGATTTAGTCTATTGGTTCAAATCCACCTATGGGCAATCTAAAATCCCAACTAAGCAGTTACAGGATTACAATGTGTTAGCCCTCGACCAAGTTTTGAGGAAACCTTAGTTAGGTTTGGATCAATTTTTGGACTTCAACACATTGTTCGAGAAAGGAGCACCCAAGTGGAGCTAAGATCACGGATCTCACTTATTTTGTGGGCTATGTGTCCTAGTAAGGGGTCCTCTAGGATTTTTGTAATGGGTTATGGGATGTTGGCCCATGGGGTTTTTGCCCATGATTAGGCCTATTGTAAGGGTTTGTAAAAGTATAAATAAGTAAGAATGTATGGTAGAAGTAGCAAAGTCTTGGTAGATAAGTGCAAGTAGTTTTGATTTTCTTTGTGCAACATAATGTATATATGTTAAGTCTCTATGCTCGATAGAGAAGTTGGCTCTGTACCTTGACCTAGTTTTGGAAGGAGGATCTGGTGCTCAGTGTGAATATCTCATGTCTGGTGCAAAGCTCGACTCTGTGGCTTAGTGCACATGAGAAAATGAATGTAATATCTGGACGAATAATAAAGGAGGTGAAGTAGTTGGTGGACGTAGCCCCACACTAGGGTGAACCATGTATATCTTGTGTCTTTGGTTTGCTTTGTGATGTGTTGTTTATGTTATGAATCTACTCAGTGCTTTGATTATTATGTATGATAGATAGATATGTTGATGCTTAGTGCTTCACTCGTGTTAAAGATAAATGAACGTTAGATCTAACTCAATGCTATGTGCTAAGTGGCTGAAGTGATTAATCTTTATTGTTATTGCACCGATATATCTTTGGGTATGTTCTATGATGTTACTAAGGATAGGAAACTAATGTATTTCATCTTCTAAGTGTTAATAGAATACCTTGTGAAGTGTTATTATCACATTTTTGTTTCCTAGCTTGGTTACAGACACCTGCGTCTTGTAACCCCGTTGCTTCTACCTCGGGTGAGACTTCGCCTACTTTGCAGGTGTTGTTGAAAGGGTTGGTAGTTAGGGTTTTTTTGGTGCCCTGTTAAGCATTGAAACTTGGGTCTTCCCCTGTGCCAACAAATGATTATGTTGTTGGGACCTTAAAATGTGATTGCTGGGAACTGAAGTAAAGAAAAGAGAAGATCTGTGCATAGATCTATTGCTGAAGTGCACAGTACTCTACTTGACTTGTGAAGATCTGTGCTAAGAAATAAATCTGATATAAAGAAAAGATGTAAGATCTTCAAAGAGGTAAAGCTTTGTGCTTTGATAAGAGTAAGACAGGTAAAATTTTTTGTTTTGAAAGCATGAATTTAAGTATGTTTAATAGATTATGTCCTAGTCTTAAGGCTAGGGAACAGTTGGAAGAAAGAGTTGATATGAGTAAAATTAATAGAAATAAAGAAAGATATGTCATTCCTATGCATAAAAAAAAAAATTGGACTAATAAGTGGATGCAGGAACCTAGAAATATTTTTTGCAGATTGCAGGTCCAGCATTGTGATCCTAGTTCACAGTACAAAAGAAGTTGGGGACCATATAAGAGAAAAAGAGGATTAACTTTGTGCTATAACTACAGAAGATCGGGACAACTTGCTAAGGAATGCCATGGCACATGTCCTATTTGTCTTTGTTGTAAGATTGTTGGTCACGAGGTTGAGGATTGTCCAAGGATGACTAATAAAGTTGAACGAATGAACATGAGACAAGGAAACGATGAAGGAAGTCAAGAGACCAAGGGCATGTTAGAGAATCATAAAGATAAAGAATTAGAGAAATCTCAAACCACGTTATTACAGTTGAAAGAAATGATGTATGTTCACAAAGATGTCAGTTTACCAGAGATCCTGAAAGTAAAACAATGCATAAGTGAAAGAATAGAAGACTTCGACATAGATTGTGTCTTGGATGAAGAAACACACGTAAATATTATGACAGAATACACTTGGAAAATTTTGGGAAAGCCTTCTGTGGTACCTTCATTGGGAAGGATAGGATTGTTTAAGGGAAAGATGATAACTTTATGTGGAAGAGTTACTAATGTACCTATTACTATTCATGGAACATCGACTGAAGAGGAATTTGAAGTCATTAAGTTTATTGGGGACAATGCCCCTTTCCCACTTTTAGTAGGTAAGAATTGGATTGAGGAAGATCAGATCAGAAGGAAAGCAGAGGAAGAGGCCACAAAAAACAAAAAGCAAGAACTAAGGGATTTCATAGCTAGTAAAATAGACCGACTAATAGAAGAACGAGAGGAGAAGTCGAAGTAACAAAACAAAGTAACAACACAGGAGGGACAGAAGGCAAGAGAATTTGCTGTCAAGGTTGAAAGAATGCAAGAAGGTTTGAAGGACCTATCCATTCAAGAAATAAGTATATCCACCCAGGAAGTATTAAGAGAAGGGATATTAACTTCATACCCCTTGAGAGAACATTAGCAGTGTGAAGTCACTACACTAGGGGAAGATAAGAATAAGAATGGAAAGAGGATTCCATAAACAGTTAAATAGACTCAGATCATAGGAAAGAAGGCAAGGAAGCTCAATAAAATAAAGCTAAGTTGGAAAAAATACAAGAAGCTACAAAGACCAGATGAAAGACTTCACAAACTGGAACCTCGTAGGAGGCAGGTTCGCAGGATCTGAACCTTGCTAGAACAGTAGGACTACGCAGAATGATACTTCACCCTGGCAAAGCTATATGACCATTCGAGGTGCAACGACCATTAGAACGACACTTTGGAACGGTTATAAAACACATTTATGGGCTGATGGAATGCTTTTGGACGTTGAGACCGTGCCATAATGGACAAATTCACATTGATGGAAGCATTCCTGGCCATTGGAAGAATCCTTTACGGTTCCCTGCTTATTTAACTCATCGGTCTTTCTGCCAGGACCACTTTTTAATACCTGTGATTAACTGAGATAATAGAGAATTGTCTAAGTGTTGAGTTTTGTTATCTAAAGTTAGACCTCTCCATCTGTTTTTCTACCCCGCCTATTCGTTCATCTACCCTGACCTATCTGTTTAGAAGTGAGAATGTCGAGCGAACCTAGTGAATTAGAGAAGTCTGTTGAGGAAGTCCTCAAGAAGATAATGGCCGACAAACCATTATCTGAAGGTGTCCAGGAATCGTCGAATATGGGACTACAGGCATCCCCTTTGACTAGACGTCATTCTGTCCATGTTAATCCCATGACTGAGCAGCGGAGAAAGCATCGCGATGATCTGGCTAATGCGAAGCAGATCTCATCGATCCTACCAGAGTATATCCCACCTTTGGCTAGCACAGTTATCTGTGACAACATTACATGAGATTTTGAGTACAATCTGTTCATCGTGTACATTCCGAAAGGAATACACGTAGTCGAGAGTCATTTAGGACAGATCCCGTTGCTGAAGAACAATGAATTCAATCTAGGCGACAAGAAGAACTATGCTATGATAGCACCCCACCGCTACTGTACGAAGTCAACTAGGAAGAATCATTGCCTCATCTCCCATCCATGGATTAAGGGACTGGCGCAGTCCACCGTGCTAAATGTGATGAATATTCCCCATTTTGGCTGCCACCAGGAGGTTAACACTTGTGTTAAAATCCTCCTTTCGTGCTATCATGGTGGATACTTGTGGCTCGACCGAAGGATTACTGTGGATCCGACATTGATCCACCAGATTTTAGGCTTAAGCATGAAGGGACCTGACCCTCATCATTTTTATCCAAGGAAGGCCTCGAACCTCTCCCTAGCACAATGCATCAAGGAAGCTTATGGCGAAGTCAAGAAAGGAAAGAGAGGCTACAAGGTAGCCTCTATACAGGATGGTGCAGTAGATGGAAGGATCGTAAGGAAGAACTACCCCACACAGGTCACCGGGTTCATGGTGGAGCTCATAGGAAAATGTGTGGAGGGAATGCATATGAATTGGGCGAGTTACCTCGTCAATGAACTAGAGAAATATTTCCGTGAAGCTCAATATTTGGGATACAAATTCCACTTCAGCTGGCTAATCATTTTGATTGCATTTGTTTCTTGGAAATTTCTTGAAGGAGCCACCTTTCTAGAGATCGAACCATCAGATTCGTTGCCTACTAGGTTTTCCAACTTGTGGTACAACAACGACATGGCGAAGCAGTGGTAGTCCAACGCTGTGTTTCATGCATACTATCAACAATTGAAGGTTTCCATCGATTCATTTCCCTGCATGAAACCGCGCACCCTGCACCAATATAGACCAATAGAAAAGTTATGCGTAGATCCGCATTACATATATATCACTGTGCACATAGATGAGAACAAGGAAGAGTTACATTCATACTACAAGCTAACAAATGAAGACATGGAGCAGATTACAAAGGAGTGGTTGTAGTATTTCTTGGCACTGTTGCTAATGTAGAACTCTTCGACACTGACACCATAAGAAGCCCCATTTTCACCCAAGTCGAGCTTGTTGGACAGTCCAGTGGGATGAAGAAGAAGAAAAAACAGGAGGAAGTCAAGGAGATAGAGATTGATGAGGAGGAAAACACTTCTGAAGATAATGGATATGACTCACCAAGAGGAGGAGGGGATGAAGTAGATGGACAAGGAGGATGGGATGAGTAAGGAGGAGGCAAAGCTACACTGCCTACAGATCCCCCTACTGAAACAATCACACCGCAGAAGAGGAAGGTTTCTCCATAGAATCCTTCAGCAAGAAAGAAGACGTGCACTAGTAAGCCCCATTTAGAGGCCACGCTCATGGAGGACGATATTAGTTTGGTTCATGGAGCTATGGAGGATGATTCTAAGGACATCTTGCAGAGATATGGAGAAAATAAGGAAGAGCTATATGGAAGGGTCGAGAAGGAATTGAAGAAAGTACAACAAGCTATTCGTTTGGTCCGTGCAATACTACTGCGCCTCCCTCTTCATAGATTGCAGAATTGGGGGATGAACCAACCCAATTGAGAGGACTTGCAGATGTGACAGAAGCTTGACATCAGAAAGTCCAGGACAAGAAGGAGAAAGCTACAAAATCCTTGAAACAAGAGAAATATGAAGCCTTAGAGAAATTATGAGTAGTGTGGTACAATGTAGCTGCCTATGAAAGTGAGAGAGAAGAGTTTCAGGCGATGCTCCAGGAGGGAAAATCCCAAATACATAGAGAAAAGGAGAAGTTTCTCATAGAGTGGGCCACAGTCAAAGAGGTAGTGAGTAAAGCATGTCATTCTATGCTAGGCTTGGCACAGGAGGAACAAGAGTCGGTTGAGGCTCAAGTGGTGAAGATCGCTAAGACCATCCAACAAATTCAAGCAAGAATAATATAATTTGAGGTCCAAGTAGTGTCGAGCACCCTGCAGGAGGTGCATGACCAGAGGGAGGAAACTGCTAAGAACGTAGTAGGAAGGATAAGATCCCTTGCCTCGAAATGAAAAAAGATGAGTGATAGAAGCACGCAAATATATGAACTCCTCGCAGAAGATCCAGAGCTAAGGAAGCTGGAAGCACAGTTACATGAGGCGCAACAATAGACATTTTCAGTGCAGGCCCAGATGAAGTTGCTCACCACAATTGAAAGAATGAAAATATCCTAGGAGCAACGTGCAATACAACAATAGATCATTGTTCTCTAGGGAAATGTAATGGAAGTCACACAAAAGTTGTAACCTATGAAGGACAAAGCCTGCAAGGTGTCTGAAGAGATTGATGGACAAGGCTCGCAATTGGACCAAGTGGTTACAATAGTGGAAAAAATCTTGGAAGGGCCTGTTACAGAGCAGACGATCCAGGAGCTTGTTGAGAAGGAGGCTCAGGCGAAGAAACAAGTTGAGGCATCTCGAGTTAATATCGAGGCCTTCAAAGCAGCATTAACCTGACATGAGTGACTCGGGACGAGTCACAGGTGAGTGTTGGGGGCATGTTGGCCATTGACCAAGTTTTGAGGAAACCTTCGTCAAGTTTGGACCAATTTTTGGACTTCGACACATTGGTTGAGAAAGGAGCACCCAGGTGGAGCTGATATCGTGGATCTCACTTATTTTGCGGGCTATGTGGACCTAGTAAGGGGTCCTCGAGGGTTTTTGTAATGGGTTATGGGATGTTGACCCATGGGGTTTTTGCCTATTATTAGGCCTATTGTAAGGGTTTATAAAAGTATAAATAAGTAAGAATGTATGGTAGAAGTAGTGAAGTCTTGGTAGCTAAGTGAAAGTAGTTTTGAGTTGCTTTGTGCAACATAATGTATATGTGTTAAGGCTCTGTGCTCGATAGAGAAGTTGGATCTGTGCCTTGACCTAGTTTTGTAAGGAGGATCTAGTACTCAGTGTGCAAATCTCCTGTCTGGTTCAAAGCTCGACTCTGTGGCTTAGTGCACAAGAGAAAATGAATGTAAGATTTGGATGAATAATAAAGGAGGCGAAGAGTTTGGTGGACATAGCCCCACACTGGGGTGAACCATGTATATCTTGTGTGTTTGGATTTCTTTTTTTTGTGTTGTTTATGTTATCAATATGATCATTGCTTTGAATATTATGTATGATAGATAGATCTGTTGATTCTTAGTGCTTCACTTGTGTTAAAGATAAATGAATATTAGATCTAACTCAATGCTATGTGCTAAGTGGTTGAAGTGCTTAATATTTATTGTTACTACACGAATCAATCTTTGGGTATGTTCTGCGATGTTACTAAGGATAGGAAACTAATGTATGTCATCTTCTAAGTGTTAATAGAATACCCTGCAAAGTTTTATTATCACAGATCCATGTCCCAGATTGGTTACAGACACCTGCGTCTTGTAACCCCCCTTTCTTCTACCTCGGGTGAGACTTCGCCTGCTTCGCAGGTGTTTCCGAAAGGGCCAATAGGATGGTGATGTTGGATTACTTAGAAAGCATCATCAAAATAATTTATCCTCCCTTGAATTTTGGGCTTCTTTTCTTCACCTTCCCTCTGAAATTCGGCTTAGATATCCTTTGGTTACCTCGGTCACCTATAGATATTCAATATACTCAAGTGTGATGTAAAATGAGAGAGCCTTGCCTCTTATTTGTACTCTCCATATTCTAGGTCACTTAACCCATTTCTAGGTTACTTAACCTATTTCTAGGTCACTTAACCCATTTCTAGCAAGGGATGATTTTAGGGGCTAAATTTCCCTCATGGGCTAATTTTCCATGGTTTTTGAAAAAAAAAGATTCGCTATTTTAAAAATGATTCGCCCAAATTCTATAGGATAAAATTATTTTACCTTAAAAATCTCCAAAAGGTTATACAAAATATATAGAATCCTTAGAAATTTGAATATTTTTACAAAAAGATCGCCAAACATTTATAGTTGGCATATGAAGGATTACTAAGATTCGCCAAGGTTCTACATTTTAAAATAAATTTCCATCCTTAAAATCATCATTGTTTCTAGGTCACTTAACCTATTTTTAGGTCACTTAACCCATTTATAGGTCACTTAACCTATTTTTCTCATTTTTAGGGTTAACCACTTTCCATAATTAGAAAGTTCTCCATTACTTTATCATTTAAATATTTCTCCTTGACTTTGTCACCTCACTTTATCATTTAAATAATCTTCTTTGATTTTTTCACTTCACTTTATTATTTAAATTATCCTTCTTGACTTTGTCACTTTACTTTATCATTCAAATAATAATTTCTTCTTTGCAAGCTCTTTGACTTATTTGACCTTTTGGGGCTTCAAGCCAACATATGAGGGTCATCCAACTTCATAAGGCCATAACTCTGAAACCGTGAGGAGTTATGTGATGTTCCACATACCAACAGAAATGGAATGACATGTACTATCCATATAGAATAGTATTACCTTCAAATATATTAAAACACATAGCATTATACATGAAACAAACTTGGGTCCATTACCCAAACCTGGGTTCTCCAATTTCTCATGGCCATAACTCTTTAACCGTGAGGCGTTATGTGAAATTCCACATACCACCAGAAATGGAATAACATGTACTATCCATATAGAATAGTATTACCTTCAAATATATTAAAACTCGTACCATTATACATGAAACAACCTTGGGTCCATTACCCAAACCTTTGTGCTACCGGAATTCGCTACCAGACTTTCTCCAAGGGTTGACATCAATCACTAAGGGGTTGACATCAATCACTAAGGGTTGAAATCAATCTACAATATCTCTCTCCAATAGTTGACATCAATGACAACCAACAATCCATACCAACTATCCATCAACCTAAGCCAACTATCTGACAATCTCCCCCTTTGGCATTTATGGCAACACCAACATTGATGGCAACACTTAGTCATGATAACATTCATGTTTATACTCTTTATCAATGTTTCTATCTCTCCCCCTTTGACATCAATGACAAAGGGTATCTCCCTTTGGGGTTGCTCCCCCTGAATGAACTCTCCTTGGGGCTTCACCCCCTGTCTACGCACCTTTGATTTTTCTTTGTGTTTATAATCCTATGATTACACTCTTTCCCTTCATATGAATAATATCTCCCCCTTTGAAAATGGGTATCACTCTGAAGTCATATCGCTCATTCTTCCCTTGTGACAATCGCTCCCCTTGGAAACATGCCTCCATTCTCTCTCTCCAAGCATTTACCTTTGCATMTGATAAATGTCTCCCCCTTTATCCTATTTATGGTGCTTCCTGATGTACATATAAGACATATAATATAAGCATTCAAAAGCATTCATTTTGGAGTAGAAATTACTCTTAGTCTCTGGCGAAGATACTCAAGGGCTTCCCATGGAAGAGGTTTCGTAAAGATGTATGCCACTTGTTCTTTTGTTCCCACATATTCAACTCTAATGTTCTTCTCTGCAACCTGTTCCCGTAGAAAGTGATACTGGATTGGAATGTTCTTCATCTTGGAGTGCATCACCAGGTTTTTTGAGATAATGATGGTGCTTGTATTATCTCAATAGATTGGAATGGGCTCATCATACTCAACCTGTATATTTGTCAAAGTTTGTTTCATCCAAATAACCTGTGTACAACATGTTGTTTCTGAAATATACTCTACCTCACCTGTATATAGAGATAATGATGATTGTTTCTTTCTTAGCCATGATAGTAAACACTCACCCAAGTAGAACATTGCTTCACTGGTGCTTCGTCGGTCATCAATAAAACCTGCCCAATTTGCATATGTGTAGGAAATAAGAGATAGATCCTTTCCTTTTGGATACCATAATCCAAACTCTACAGTTCCTTTGAGATATCTGAAAATTCTCTTTACTACTAATACATGTGATTCCTTTGGTGTTTCTTGAAATCGTGCCACCTGTCCAACTGCCTACATTACATCTGGTCTGGATGTTGTCACATATAGTAGGCTGCCAATCATTGACCTGTATTACCTCTGATTTGTAGACTTTGAATCATCATTTTTGCTTAACTTGCAACTGGTTTGCATGGGAGTGATAACTGGTTTGCAATCTTCCATTCCAAACCTCTTTATCATTTCTATGATATACTTGGTTTGAGAAATAAAAATTCCTTGGTTACTTTGACATATCTGAAGTCCCAAAAATAAGGATAGTTCTCCAAGTAATGACATTTCAAATTCATTATGCATTTCCTTTGCAAATTTCTGGCTTAACCTGTCATCATC
>SNQJ01S0004963.1:27486-52284 GCA_010110895.2 Picea sitchensis
CATGAACTTAACACATAAGTTTATCTTGCATATTTTAACACATGAAGCAAGGTCCTGTAAAGTTTATTTTTAATGAAGTAGAGGGTGCTTGCATAGCATAACAAGTCATCCTTCTATTTTCAGATCACCCCTCTTCCAAATACAATATCCTAAATCAATTGTCCAATATCAAAGAAAATGAAACCCTTCTGGACATGGTTGTCGTCCCTGAACAACAGAGGCATCTAAAACAATTCATGGAAGGAAAATCTTCTGTTGTGGCCAATCTCTCTTAAGAGGTAAATGAAGAGGATTCATATGTAAATAAAGTAGGTGTACATAAATTTAGATACCCTGTAAAAAATCCCCCTTTTTATATTTCTGTAAAAATTATGGATAAGATCGCCCATTGTTGCCTCATTGACGGCGATTCGGGCCCAAGTGTAATGTCGATTATTATGATGGAAGAGATAGGTTTGTATTGTACAAATGAAAATGCCAGAAGCATGCTCTATTATAATAGTATACAACAAACGACCATAGGTGAGATCAAATATGTGAACTTAGTTTTGTGCGCACACCCTGAAATAAGGACAACCCTTAGTATTCCGCTAATTGATATGCCAGTAAGAAATTACTCAATCATCTTAGGAAGAGATTAGCAAGATTTGATTGGTGGATACCTCTCACTCAACGAGACACGCTTATCCGTTCCTCAGAATGGTAAAAACATCATAGTCCTTAGAGAGGGAAGGATTTAACCTTACATAGAGAGTGTCCTACAAATTAATGTGAACTATATCGAAGAGGACCTAGGGGTGTATTCCATCTTTTCTGAGGATAACACTCCCTTGGAACAAATTGATTTAGATGATGGTATGTGGCACATGAACTTTGATGGTTCATGCTCTAATGAAGGTAACGGAGTTGGAATTATCTTGTACTCTCCTGTAGGGAAAATTCATAACTTTTCTTATAGGTTAGAGTTTTCTTGCACAAACAATGTCACTAAATTCAAAGCTTTATTATTAGGCATTGAAAACTCCTATAATCTAGGTTGTGGTCACCTTACAGTTTTTGGAGATTTTGAGCTTGTTGTGAACCTTGTACGTAATATATACTCTCCTAGCAACAAGTTGATGAAACGGTACACCCAAACTGTTTGGGCACTTATCTCGAACCTATTATCTTTCAACATTACTCATGTTAAGAGGGAATTGAACTCAATGGATGATCGGTTAGCTGTTTTTGCAAACTATCCTAATCGACAACTTCTTCTACACAAACCTGATTGTACTTTTCAATCTCTATATCTTCCACATATCCGTTACAATATAGAGTCATGATAGGTCTTCCCTAGCGATGAGATCATCTATGCTTTCAATCAAAATGAACCTTATAAGCCCAAGGAAATTATATCCATAGAAGATAACAAGATTCCTAAGGGCTTGACTCCTCTAGAGAGTTCATTTTCATCGAGTGATGTAGGCAATAAAGAGAAACATAAAGAAGAGGAGTCGAAAAGGAAGGTGGGTGAAACCATCTCCTTGAACATTGGGACACCAGAGTCTCCAAAGAATGTTAAAATAGGTGCCAAATGTTCTGATGAAGAGAAAATGAAGTTTGCCAAGTTGCTTGGCGAATTTCAAGATGTTTTTACTTGGTCTTTTCAGGATCTTCGTGGTTTTTATCATGCTCTTATACAACATGCCATTCCCATAAAGGGAGGCATAAAACCAGTTAGGAAAAAACAAAGACCTCTTAACCCTGCATTGGAAGCAACTATTTGAAAGGAATTGGAAAAACTCTTGAGGGCTAGAATCATCTTTTCGGTCAGGTATTCTGAATGGGTTTCAAATTTGGTTAATGTTTGGGAAGCCACTGATCATATCAGATTATGTGTTGATATTCTCACATTAAATCGGGCTATTATAAAATATCACTTTCCTCTCCCTAATATGGAAATGATTTTGCAGCAAGTCGCAGGGTCGCAGATGATGCCCTTAATTCACGGTTTTTCCGGTTACAATAAAATCAAGGTAAAAAGGGCAGATAAATATAAAACCACCTTTATTACAAATTGGGGAACCTTGACTTATGAACGTATGCCTTCTAGATTATCTTATGTGAGTGCCACTTTTAAAATACCTATGCAAGTAACTTTTGACGATTTGATCGACAAGATTATTCATATCTATCTTGATGATCTAATCGTGTACGTTAAAGGGATATAAATTGTCTTGAAGTTTCATGAATTATGGTTGGGTCCTTTCAAGATCACTTTTGGCCTGGGTACAAACTCTTACATTTTAAAATATTTACTAGAGCGATTGTTTTCCTACAACACTAATGGTTCTCACTTAAAACATTACGTGGAACCAACTTGAAACGTTTTAACGTTGCTTGGATTTTTTGTATATTAGTATTCTAGTTCTGTTTTCATTTTCACTACTGCTTTTCAATTCTACTTTTATAGTAGTTTAAATTCTTCTTTTATTTAATAGTTTTCCTTCTTCCTTTTGCAATTCTGTCATTTTATTTCTGTTGTTTTAAATTTTGGTTCCATTTTTGTTATGACTTTTATTGCTTTTCATCTTTTTAGTTTAATTTTGGTCAAGAATAAAATGTTGGATCAGTTCTGCCATAGTGACACTCCTGCAAGGTATTGTTAGTCAATAACAATCAAGCTTACACAACTGTTACAATGTTCCCCCTAAAAGCATATTTGAATTTGTTATCTTCTTTCACTACTGTCTTATGAAGAAATTAGTTACTTCTCACTTCTGCTTTCCATTTATTCATCCATTTGAGAGTTAAAAGAGGAAGTCCATAAAAAAATTCTCCTTGAAGTCAAGAACAAATTCTGGTTGAATGATTATGCATACAGGGATAAACCCCCTCATACTTAACATTTCTCATGAGTTATTCCCAAATTCCCGGTCATTTTTCCATTAAATCCACTCACTTTCCCTTGTTGTGTTGGCCCTTGACCAAGTTTTGAGGATTCTTGGTCATACTTGACCTATTTTTGGGACTTCGATAGGCTATCAAAGGTGGAGCGCAAGACAAAGCAGAGATCGTAAAATTTAGGCCCCTTTTTAGGGCTTTCTAGGTTTTGGGCTTATGTAACGGGTATGGGAATGTCGGCCCATGGGTTTACCCATGTATAGGCCCGATTTTGTAATGTATAAATAAGTAGCTAGGCGATGTAAGAAGTGCCAATGTGCTAAGTGATAGTGTTTGATCTATGTGATCAAGAGTTGTAAATGATTTGTGCATACTGTGTGAGGCTTGCAAGGCTAAGTGCAAGTAGCTATAAGAGACTGTGGAAAGGATTGGTGCCATGCCCTATATCCAAGAAGGAGGATCTGGCGGAGTGCACGCAGACCTCCTATCTTCCATGCAGTAGGATTTTGATGCTATGTGCCTTTAAGAAGGTTGACCAAGATAATAAAGAAGATAAGAGTTGGTGGATGTAGCCCCAGGGTGGGGGTGAACCACGTACATGTTGTGTTGCTATGATTTGTGTGATGTGTTGATGTGTTTACTTGCTTAAGTTCTTTAATATAGATGAATGATAGATAGATCTGTTGATGCTTTGTGCTTAATGATGTTGATGGATGTTAGATCTGACTGATGTAGTATCCTTGGTGCTTAAATACATTAGATCTGAATGAATACTATGATGTTCTACAGTTAGGGTTTAACTGTGTTGTAACTAAGAACTGGATATTGAGGAATGTTAACTGCTAAGTGCTCTGTTAAGTGTTAGAATCACAGATCTGTGTCCCAGCTAAGTTTGCAGACATCTGAGTCCTGCAACCACCCCTGCCTCTACCTCGGGTGAGAATTCACCTGATTCGCAGGTGTTGCTGAAAGGGCCGGTAGTTAGGGTTTTGTTGGTGCGTTGTTGTAGCGTTGAACCCTCGGTATGCCCCTATGCCAACAAATGGTTCTGTTGCTGGGACTGAAACTATGATTGTTGGGAACTGAGGAAGAAGAAGATTTGTGCAAAGATCTAACCTAAAACTGTGAAAGCTCCATGCGTAGGTTTGTTTCCCTAGTGTGCAACATTCTACTTGATCTGTGAAGCTCTGTGCCAAGAAGAAGGGTCAAATATGAAGAAAAGAGGTAATATCTAGGAGCTTTCTACCCTAATAAAGGTTAAAGTGAGACTAAAGAGGTAAGATCTGTAAGCTTTGTGCTCTATAGAAGTAAGATAAGTGGAAATTTTTGTTTCTAGAGTATGGATCTAGGTATGCTTGATAGATTCTGTCCTAGCTTGAAAACTAGAGCATTGATAGATGAAAGAATATTTGATATAAGTAGATCTGATAAGAATAGTGAAAGATATGTTATACCTATGCATAGAGAGAATTTTTGGACTAACAAATGGATGCAAGACCCTAGAAAGAATTTGTTGCAGGTTAGCTACTATGATCCTAGCGCGCAGTACAGGAAAGGCTGGGGATCATTTAAAAGAAAGAGAGGATTAACCATTTGTTACAATTGCAGAAAACTAAGATATATTGTTAAGGAATGCCCTGGAAAGAGACCTAGTTGCCTCTATTGCAATGCTATGGACCATGACGTATTATATTTCCCTAGAATGATTGCTAAGGTTGAAAGGATGAATATGAGACAAGAAGACCATGAGAAACGTCAAGCAACTGAAACCATGGCAGAAAACTAGAAAGAATCAAAGAAAGTATTTCTACAGATGAAAGAAACCCTGAATGACCACTGACATGTCAGGTTATCATAAATATTCAAAGAAAAAGAATGCATAGAAGAAAGAATAGGAGACTTCGACATTGACTGTGCTCTGTATGAGGAAACACAGGTCAATATTATGAGAGAAAAAACTTGGGAAACTTTAGGGAAGCCTGCTATGATTCCTTCATTGGGAGGAATAAGACTCTTCAGAGGAAATATGATAAACCTATGTGGAAATATCACCCAGATATCTATGAATGCCAATAGAACTTCGATAAATGAAGAATTTGAAGTTGTTAAATTTATTGAGAACAACGCTCCATTTTCCATATTACTAGGAAAACATTGGATTGAAAGAGATCAAACCAGAAGGAAGGAAGAAGAAATCTTAGAACAGAAGAAGCAATATTTAAAATATTTCATGACTAGGAGGATCTCACACTTGATTGAAGAACAGGAAAATAGATCGAAGTTGTTTAACACTAGAGATTGGGATGTCGAAGCTGGAGGAACACTAGAATACCCACATAAGACTGAAGTACCTATTCTAGATACATATGAAGTATTACCCCTGATTTCTAGGAAATAATATCTACAATACGAAGTTACTATGCCAAGAGAAGATAAGAATCAGAGTGTAAAAAGGAATACCAAGACGAAACTCAATGGGAAAAAGGCTAGAAAGATAAGTAAGAAGAGAGCTATGATTGAAAAGTTACAGAAGGTTCTAGAGGGAACTTTGCAGAAGGAAAATTTGCAAAATTGGAACTTCGTTGGGATATCAGAACGTCATATGGAACTTCACCATGGCAAAGAAATATAGTCATTGGGAATGATATAACTGTTAGACTGACTCCCTGAATGGGTATAACGACATTTATGGTCAAACAAATCGCCACCAGGACCGCGTCGTAACGGACAACAACTGAGTTAATTGAGGCTTCTCACTTGTTGGAGAGATACGTTGCCAAGTTATCTATCTAACCCATTGCGCCATGCACCAAGAACACTTTTTCCAATCATGATTATCTAAGCTCGTAGAATAGTTGATTCCACACAGTGATCATCACGCTATTGTCGTCCATCCTGTTGCATTGACTAGTTACCTTTCTAACCTGAGATATTCAACCACGAGCGTGTATGTCTGAAGAAATTAGCGCAGTCGAAGAGTCTGTGAAGGAAGTACTCATCGACCTCATGACTAAGAGAGTCATGTATAAGAGAGTAGTGTATGTGGGTGTACAAGCGTCATCAACAAGAGAAGTGCAAGCCTCCCCGTCGACTGCTCGCGGAGCCAACCATCATGACCATCAACAGAAAAGAGAACCAAACACAGAGATGATTTAGCTAATGCGAAGCTGATCCTGACCATATTTAATGACTACATCTTGCCTCTGGCCGGCGTGGTGAGTCATGATAGTGTGCCAAGATATTTCAAGTACACCATGGTTACTGCATACCTCCCAAAGGGGATACACGCAGTTCTAGCGTAGCAGGACAAGATCGTAGTGTTGAAGTTCAACGACTCAACCTTGGAGATCAAAAGAACCATAGAATTATTTCCCTATACAAGTACCTGACCAAGACAAAGGAGAAGAACTCAAATTTAATCCCCCAGTCGTGGACGATGAACCTCGCGCAGTCCACCCTGCTAAATGTAATCAAAATCCCACACTTTGCAAGGCACCAGGAAGTCAACGCTCATGTCAAGTTGTTATTGTCATGTTACCATGGCAGCTACTTACGGATAAACTATCATATTATAGTTGATCTGACATTGATCCATAGGATCACAGGGTTAAGTATGCAAGGACTTGACCCGCAGGAGTTCTATTCAGGAAAATCCACTGATAGCGCTCTAGCATAGAAGATCAAGGACACATACAACGATGTTGAGAAGGGGACGCGAGGCTACAAGGTAGCCTCCATCCAGAATGGCACAATGCACCTAGAATGTCAGTTAATATATAGAAATATGGTACGAAAAAACTGACCTACACAGGTCACGGACTTTGTCGTTGACCTAGCGGGGAAGTGTGTAGAAGGATTACAGATGAACTAGGTGAAGTACCTAGTCAATCAACTTGAACTAGACTGCCGCAAAGCACAGTATCAGGGCTATGAGTTTCACTTCAGCTGGATTCTAATCCCCATTGCATTTGTTTCCTGGGAAATGCTGGAAGGTGCGACCTTCCCAAATATTGAGTCGTTCGAACCGCTTGTTACGAACTTCGCCACATTTTGGTATTCAAGTGATATGAACAAACAGTTTAAGTCGAACATTGTTTTTCATACATATTACCTTCAGCTGAAGAGAGCCATCGAAGTTGAGCCTCGCATGACTCTAAACACCTTACAGAGATTCTGAACCCTAATGAAGTTCAGTGTAGATCGACATTTCATCTACATAACAACGTGAGCCGATGAACATAAGAAACAACTCCAGTCGTACTACAAACTTATGGAAAAAGACT
The DNA here is from genome assembly GCA_010110895.2 of Picea sitchensis. Lineage (NCBI taxonomy): Eukaryota > Viridiplantae > Streptophyta > Pinopsida > Pinales > Pinaceae > Picea > Picea sitchensis. Next base: position 34,656 of record SNQJ01S0004963.1, read on the forward strand.
TGGAGGAGATCACTAAGGACTGGTCTGTGAACCTCCTTATCCCCACTAACCCTACAGATATGTCTGATCTTGAACTGGATAGCCTGGAGGTCACTCACAAAGAACAGACCACACCCAGAACCAGCCGAAGGAGGAAGACTGAAGAGGTCTAAGATTTAAGCAATGCCTCAGAGAAGACTGCTTCAGTATCACTTGACTGAGGGGGTGATGACAAAGTATAAGCTGAACAGAAGCAAGGAAAAGTAACACTTCCCAGAGACGAGGTTGACCCCTTGAATAAAAGGAAGGTTTCTCCCCTGAAACCTTCCTCCCGAAAGAAATCGAGAGCCACCGTGACCAAGATGCAGACTATACTCACCACCGATGATTTTGACTTCATCATAACAGCCCTAAACGATGCTTCATTGGAAATCACAGAGAAACAAGAAGCCAAGAAAGAGGAAATGTACCATAGAATTGAGGTCAAGTTCTGAGGGGTACAATAGGCCCTTCAGTCCAATCGCACAGTCTCCACTGCGCCCCTACCATCAGGAGAACAATAGTTGGGAGATGAGCCAAACCATCTCCGCCGACTAGCAGATGCAACCAAAGCTCACCTTCGACGAGCACAAGAAAAAACAAAAAAAGCCACTTAGGCTTTGAAGAAAGTACAAGGATTACTCATAGAACAATGCATAGTTGCAGAGTAGGAGAAGACTGCTCTCTAGGAAAAGTTTGACGAAGAGAAAGCATAGATGCAACAAGGAAAAGAACAATTGCTTGCGGAGAAAATCAAAGTGAAAGAAGAAGTCAACAGAGCACTTCGCTCTGTGACATGTTGAGAGCCATAGGTATAAGACCAAGTCACGCAGCAAGTAGAGAAGCTCGTGGGAGATATCTAGTAGCTACAACAAATAATAGTAGACTTAGAGCTCTGCATAGTGCCTGACACACCACAAGATGTAAGGGACCAAAGAGAAGCAACTTCCCAGAGTGTAGTTGAAAGAATAAAGGACCTTGCCATGGAATGAAAGCAACTAAGTGATCACAGTGCCTAGACATATGAGCAACTCAATGAGAACCCATAACTGAAGGCACTAGAGTCACAACTCCAGGAAGCAAAGCAACAAATAGAGACAATACAAGCACAGTTAAAGCCCCTATCAACTATGGAAAGAATGAAGCGATCTCAGGAGCAGTGCACTGCCCAACAGCAGGTCCACACTATCCATAGTAGAGTCATGGAAGTGACTCAGAGACTCCAACCTACACAGGATGAGGCTTACCAATTGTTCACAGAGATCGAAGGCCGAGGAGAAGAACTGGAGCAGGTCATCACTGCAACTTAACAACGCCTAGAGGGACCTATCAATGAAGAAGTCATCCAGGAGTTTGTTGAACAGGAGGTTGTGGCACAACAACAAGTCAAAGTAGCTCAAGCCAAGCTTGAGGCTTTTGAAGCAGAACTACCTAGACTAGAGTGACTCAGGATGAGTCACAGGTGAGTGTTGGGGGCCTGTTGGCCCTTGACCAAGTTTTGAGGATTCTTGGTCATACTTGACCTATTTTTGGGACTTCGACATGATGTCGAAGGTGGAGCACAAGACAAAGCAGAGATCATGGGATCTCAGACCCTTTTTAGGGATTTTTGGGTTTTGGGCTTATGTAACGGGTATGGGAATGTTAGCCAATGGGTTTACCCATGTATAGGCCCGATTTTGTAATGTATAAATAAGTAGCTAGGCGATGTAAGAAGTGTCAATGTGCTAAGTGCTAGTGTTTGATCTATGTGATCAAGAGTTGTAATTGATTTGTGCATACTGTGTGAGGCTTGCAAGGCTAAGTGCAAGTAGTTGTAAGAGACTGTGGAAAGGTTTGGTGCTATGCCCTAGCTTGAAGAAGGAGGATCTGGTGGAGTGCGCGCAGATCTCCTGTCTTCTACAAAGTAGGATTTTGATGCTATGTGCCTGTAAGAAGCTTGACCAATATAATAAAGAAGAGAAGAGTTGGTGGATGTATCCCCAGGGTGGGGGTGAACCACGTACATGATGTGTTGCTATGCTTTGTGCGATGTGTTGATGTGTTTACTTGCTTAAGTGATTTAATATAGATTAATGATAGATATATCTGTTGATGATTTGTGCCTAATGATGTAGATGGATGTTAGATCTGACTGATGTAGTATGCTTGGTGCTTAAATACCTTATATATGAATGAATACTGTGATATTCTACAGTTAGGGTTTAACTGCGTTGTAACTAAGAACTGGATATTGAGGAATGTTAACTGTTAAGTGTTAGAATCATAGATCTATGTCCCAGCTAAGGTTGCAAACATCTGATTCCTGCAACCACCCCTGCCTCTACCTCGGGTGAGACTTCACCTACTTCGCATGTGTTCCCGAAACGGCCGGTAGTTAGGGTCTGACCCTATGCCAACATGTTGCATGATCATTCTGGTTATATCTTCTTGGTCTACTGTTCTTTTTGGTCTATGAAACCGTATTTTCCGAGTTCTTAATTTGTTGGAAACAGATTTCCCTGTGGATTCGCCAATTTGTTGACGATTAAAATCACAACGAGGAATTTCATCTACAAAGTATTTCTAAAGCCTATTATTTAAAATATGCTAATAAGATATAATACTAGTAGGTGGGATCCCCTTGTATACTGGAGGCTTAGAGATAGTCATATCACACTTTTCATGCTGTTGTTTCGATACTACTTACAAGGTCATATATGGTTGATGATGTAGTCCTGGTTTTGTTTTTGACATAATGGCAGGTGGATAATGCATTTTATGTGATGTTCCATTATTCTAAGCTATAATTCTATGTTATGAGTGGCATATACTACAGTTGTTACATTTGATTGTATCACCATGATTATTACCTGTCTACACCTGCACAAGACATATGTTAGTAACAACATAAAACAAAAGAAATGGAAAGAGACTTATGACAAAAAATTCCAAAAGAAAGGGTCTATACTATGCTATGTTAAGAGGTTATGTGCAAATGAAATGAAAAGAAGTTAGTATTAATCCTAACTAGCAATGGTTAGTGGCTATGTAAATTGTATTTGAGTTATATTGGGTGCATTTGATATATGGTATGGTATGGTTTTTGGCAATGGTTAATATGGATTTTGGGTGGCGCAATATGTCACAAGTTTCAATGGATGGAATTAATGGCATGGTTAATGGTGTGGTTTTTGGATGGTTGTCGTGTACTTCGAAATTGAATGTGGAGGAAGTTGGAAGCGACGTGCAGTAAATGCACATCGCTCCATACTTCTCCCATCAGGTCATCACCCTAGCAGGGTTATTGTTTCATTTGTCTTTTCCGGTGGTTAAGCTCCGAGATTCAAGCCTCAAAGGAACTGCTCCACCAACTCGCCCTTTTTAAAGATATTGGTTATAGGTATGGTTATCTTCACTCATCCATGAATTTATCTCTGTGTATGAAATGAACGATGGCTCAGTAATGTGTTGGTTTATGTTTTCCTAAGATTGGCAAATGTGTAAACGTGTGGGTGTTCTCTCTGGAATGACTGTGTGATTATTCATTTTGTAGATGAAAGAATTGGTTTGTTGAAGTTATGATTTTGATGGTTGTTCTATGTGGTGAAAATTGTGATGGCTCTCTATTGTTTTAAGTAGTTATGGGTATTTGGTTGGAGCGTTTCTCTCTATTTATCCTTGCTGGCCGCTTTCTCACAATTATGGTAACCATGACCGGTTGTATCCGAATTTCTACGAGGTTGTTGTATATGTTTTCAAACTACCTCTTGGTCACTGTGTATCTTCCAGAGCCTTGTTCGTGGGTTGTTCACTTGGTTGTGGGCTTATTGTTGTGGTATTGTCATCAACAAAGTTGGTTATGGGGTGGTCATTATGCCAAGGTGTATAATTTATGGTGGTTTAGTGATATAAGTTATGCTTCGGGCCAACATTCCCACATGCATTGTAGTTCATTGATTCGATCTTTGAATTGCAAGAGGGTTATGCCTTTGTGTGTTCTGGGTATTTGTTACTTTCCAATGAGAAATTTTTGCTACTCTGCATCGTTGCCTACCCTACCCAGTGTTGAATTGTCACACTATTACACAAACTGAGAATTATAAAAAGCATGTGATTCCACCATCTTGTTTCGAAGGGTTTCTACCTATTGTTGATATGTTCTACCTTTAGTCTCTCTGTGCTTTGATGACCGAGCGAACTGTTAATTAGTTCTTGTGTTCATTGTTACAAATCCCGATTTTGATAACCCCAACTATTCACACTCTTGTTGGGTATCTTGTTGACTGTCATAGATTGGTTGAGTGGTTTTGACAGTTTCTTTGAGTATTATCTCGTATCTGTTTGATTGAGTTGAAGGTTATGATTGGGGATGAGAATTGATACACAATCAAGGGATTGTCTCTTTTCATTAAGACAGTTGCGTCGAAAACCTAGCTCGTTTTTATTGATTAGTTTGGTTGATTGGAAATCAGTGATACTGTGCAACCAATGGTTGTCTCTTCTTGTTATGCTTCCAATTGTTGTATTCCTTCAGTGTAGTGTTAATTGTTAGTTGGTGGTTGATGTGTATTTTATTAGCCTCAATCGGGATCATTGCAAGTTAAGGAAAATGATGACTATGACTTTGTTGTTTACTGTGTATGGATTATGGAGACATCGTGCATTGTTTTATTTAATTGCACCATCATAAATGAAGCTCGGGTTTTGTATTTTGGTTTCATTGCAAGTTTTATTGGTTAATATTATGAAAAGAGTGACATCGGACAAGTTTTAAAAAGTTTGTTCAACTTGGGAAAAGACCTGTGTCTATGTTTGATTTGGGCAATTGTGAATTATGGGAAGTGGTTTATATTTTATAGAAATATATGTTGGACAAAGATGAAGCAACATGGTTGTGTGTTTCTTTTGATTTTGTTTTAAATACAAAAGGAAAATAAATGAAAGGAAACAAGTATTCTCTTGACAGAACTGTTGAAAGGAATAGTAATTCTGAGTCTGATTATAGACTGTGTTAATTGAGAATTTTAAAGAAATTGGATGTGGGACAGTGAACAATTTTGACACACAATAATTGTTTAATTGGTGTTGGAATCTTTTGTATTGAATACATAGTTGTTTTTATGGATTAATTAATTGGTTTTACGAACAATATTCATTCTTTTCCCTACCATTATTTCACCTTTCGCACATTACAAGTCCCCTCACCTTCCCATATTCACTATCCACTCCTTGTTCTTAAAATTAAATTATAGTTAAGATAAATTCTGTATTGCAACAGTTGAAGGATCACACCAAGATGAATTACATTGATATACTCTTTTTGATTTACGATGCAATTGATTGTTTGATGATTTGTGAGTAGTAATCATGATCCATCCCCCCTCATTTTAACACTTTTCTCTCCATACAATCCCTCACATATCCCGTAACCCTTATTCCACCCCTGCTCATTGACAAGTATTAAACAATTTGTATGGATTGGATTGCATGAGTCTGATGTGTTGTTGAGCCAAACTTTGTTTCATATTTAAAAGAGATGTCATGTATGGTTGTTGAAGAAAATATTTTCTAATCAATAATGCATACAGGAATGAGCTTTTTCAGCAGAGGTAGCCATGGATGGGGTAACAGAGGAAGAGGAAATTGGAATAGGGGCCCTAGAAGGCCAAGGTTATGTATACATTTTGATGCAGACTCACAAGAGTTGGGCCAACTATTTCAAGCTAGATTTTTTAACTGGATTGGGCAAGGAGTGGTCCAACCTAGGACATAAAGGCCTCCCTTTCAAGCCCCAAGTGTCCCTGGTATCCCAGTTCCCCCTCATGTCTCACTACACCCTGAAGTCCCTAAAAACGACAAATGGAAAGAGATTGTCCACCTGAGAGTCTCCCAACATCGTGGTTGGCCTAACTTGTCTCTACCTTCTCCTCCACCTGTTAATAAAATTGTCCAAGCTGCCCTTGTCCACTCACTAGTACAGTCTTCCCATGCAAGAAAAAGGTTAAAAACTGAGGCCCACAATGCTCCTAACAAAGGAAAAGTCGTTGCTACCCCTTCCTCACCCTCAAATGACTTTGCCAAAACTGTGTCCTCCCGCATGCATTTGAGAGATGATTGCTCTCATGTGATCAATGAGATTAGGCCTAAATGCTCCACACAACCTAAGGAAAATTCAGAGAGATCAAAGGGTGACAACAACAACAAGGGAAAGATTGCCTCCCATAGTGGAAAATATGGGTTTTAAGTGTTTTTATTTATTGATTGTTGAGAACAATTGACTTCTGAAATTTTGGACAACACACTATTTTTTGGATATATGGATAATATATTTTTGGAAATAATTTCAATTATCATTGATATAAATTGTCAAATTATGAGAGGATTATGGGAGTTACAAGGAGGGATGTTTTGATTGATTAAATAGTTGTGTTATGCTTGTTAAAAAACTAAAGGGAGTCACAAGGGGTCCCACATACTAGTTATTATTTATTTAAAACCCTTATTATGATTTTATTACTTTTCCCTCTTAACTAAAAATTTGGTTGGGTTTTAGTTAACTTAACTAAAGAAGTGGTTCAACTACTTCTAATTTCTTAAAGGAAAAAGGAAAAGGATGAACAAGGGGAGAATAGAAGGAGAAGCATACTAAGGTATGCTCTTTGAGTTTTGTTGAGATAATTCAGTTTTCATTCATTCTTTAATTCATTGAAATCCTAATTCTCTTTAATGATAGCAGGGTCCTATTGTATACAACAAGATTCAAGGTTGAATTACATCATTCATACACTTGTTTTTCAGAAGTGTTGATCTATCTTTGATAGACTGTGTAGACTTGTCTGTTTGTGAATTAAATTTCATGACTAACAAAGGCTATTGTGCAGAGTCGAGTGGACAACAATCTATGGAAAGCTGATCTAGATTTTAAAGTTCAGTTTTTTTACCTTCTGTCAGAAGTCCCTTTGTATGGTTTTCATCGAGGACATCTAAGTTTGACTTTGGTCCAAACTTCCTCAGGGAATTTTGTAAAGAGAACGATTCTTTTGATAAATTGGAATGGAATAAACGATAGCTTTATGTCTCATATGTTTTTATTATTGACTTGGTGTTTTTACTTCTGTCTCTATATTTATTTCGACATCTGTTATATTCATAAAATTACATAAATAATGAATTTTCCAGCAAACTCTCATTTATAAAAAATATCAGCCTAATCACTTGTAATCAATACTTGTGAATTAGGAAACAATTTTTTATGGATATAAACATAGGGTGATATTCTCGTCTATATTTCTTTATCCAAGTAAGATCTGAAGATGCTTGAGTAAGATCATTTCATATATTTTCCTCAACAAGTACAATCATAAACTTATGCCTGTGTAACTACCAACTGACACCTGTGTGGGAACACTACTTCTCAACCGATCAACCTATTACTATGTACTTCTATTATCCGACTTCTCTGAATATTTCTATGTATTCACTTCTTACAACTCGAAATATGGTTCTCTGATCTATAGTAGCTACTGCATTGACTCCCCCTGTTCAATATTCATATTTACTGGGAGGCTCCAAGATGAATGGCTCAAAAAAATGACTTCTTTGATGCAGAGCAATATTCCTCTTCATCTGTAGACTCATCATATTTCTTAACCTTGACTTCTTCCTTTCTACCTGTGGATTGATCTTGCACTACAATTCCTGAAAGTACAATCTCTTCAACATGTTCTTTATTCACCTACTCTTCTTTTCTTTCTCGTACTACTGCAAATCTTGTGATCTCTAGGACCTGCTCTTTATTCACCCGTTCTTCTAATTTTTCATTTCTTCTCCAAACATTCCTATATCTGACATCTTTCTTTTTCCTTGTAGATTTGTCTTCATCTTGTACTATTCCCAATCTTGAGAGTAAGACTTCTAGGTGTCCTTCATTCATCTGATATTCCTTTGCATGTTCTTTCTTTCTTTTCCAAACCTTCTTATATTTGATATATGTGTTCTTTCTCAAAGAAGTATCCATCATGCTTCTACAATCACAAGCTATGTGTCCATAATTATGTAATTTGTAACATTAAATATTAAGTGGGGCCACATAGGCATTTCTTACTTGAACATTTCTTCCATAAGCCCTGCAATCTGTAACTTTATGTCCAAAGTTAGTACAATAAAAACAATGACCATAAAATAAATTTACATACCTAGGAGTGAATAATCTTGTTTATGGTGTATTCCTTCTGAATTATTTCCTTGGTTGATCGTGATCTTCTCTCTTATGGATTCCTTCATTATGGTTGAAGCTTCTTTGTTGCCTGAATGTGGTAGGTCTTATTGAAGATGTATCTTTATCGATTTTCTTAGATTCTAATCGACCATGATTCCTTCCTTTGAGTACTTATGCATAACTCTTTCTCTTTTCTTCATTCTTATTTTCTGGAAACCTGGAGGACTTCTCTTCAACATTATCTATTGATGAGGTGGATGTTTCTGTCTCTTCAACATTCTTGTTGACATTGACAATTTTAATTCTCAATGTGGCCACTTCTTCTTCAAGCTTCTCAACCTCTTCTTCTTTCTTCATCATCTGAATCTCCATGACTTATTTTTTTCACTTTGCTTCTTCAAGTTGGATCTTCAAGGAGATGATTTATTTTTCAAGTCTTCTCTCTTCTTGACAAAATTATGCTTCAAGCTGATTTAAGTCGTTAGTTCTTTCCTTAAGATGATCTATCAATATCTTTTCTCTCGTTTTTGGTTCTTCCTTCTGTGCTACTATTTTGATTACAAAACACTGCTTCTAATCCTTGAGAGTTTCTTCAATCCTTCTGGCTTCTTCTAGCTGACCCTTTAACATCGTGATCATTTGCTCGACTTCATTGGAGTTGGAATTCTAATGTTATTCTTTCTTCTTTAGTTATTTCTGGAGTGACTTGTTTTTATCCATTTACCTATTTATAACTTCTATGAAACTCATCAATTCTTCTATGTAATTGATTTATGCCTCTTCGCACTCTTCCTCTTCTGAATCTGTCTAACATGATGAGCATATTTATTCCTTTTTTGTACCTATATATTATTTAGCAATTTTTTTCTCTGTGATGGTAGAAGAATAGGTAGTATTTAGCTTATCCCAAAGTTCTTTAGTTGATAAACATTTTCCCACTTTGTCCTTTACTAAATTAGGTAACCCTTCCATGATGAAATCCATTGCTATTTTGTTTTTCTTCTTCAATTCCTTCTTGGTTGCAGTCTTAGGTTTCTTTGTAGTATTGTATCCTATAAAATATGAATACCAAATATCATATCCTTGTGCTTGTAGAAATGTTTTCTTCATTCTGCTCCATATCTCATACACTAGACCACTCTGACCATTGAACATTGGTACTCCATTCATACTGCACTCCATGATCTACCTTCCAATGGTTAAATTGTTTCCTTGAAGGAACCCTCTCTGATACCAATTGTTGGAATACTAAGAGGGGGGGTGAATCAGTATGAGCACTTTATACCACTTTTAACCACAATATATATTCTTTCACTTTATCAACAATGTTCAATAGTTTATCATCAATGTATCATCTATGATTGCATTCAATATATATATAATGATAAATATCACATCAACATCACATAAAAAACACAATACACCAGTATTTACGTGGAAAGCCAAATGGGAGAAAACCATAGAATGTTTTCTTATATATATCAAGAATTCATTCATAGGAAGCACCAACTTCCAAATTCTCCAGCTGCAACTAGAAGGAGGCTACAACCCCCTATTTATAGGCTCTAACCTTAAGGAATATACAACTCCTTGAATTCTCTAGCTCCAACCAGAAGGAGGCTACAACCCTCTCATTCTTAGGCTCCAACATGAAGGAAGCTCCAACACCCTTATTCCCTGGCTCCAACCAGAAGGAGGATACAACCCCCTTTCCTTGCCCCATCCTACCACCCTACAATATAAATGTAGACCAAATGTTACTACCACAATCATTTCCATTATTACTACCGTTTTCACTGCCACTGTCACCGTCACTTCCACTATCACTACCATTGTCACTGCCACTATCACTGTCACTTCCACTGTCACATCAACTTGTAACCTGTCAACTTGTCACTGTATACAACTTGTCACTAATCAACCTATACAATATGTCACTGTCACTGACACTCAACCAGATCCTCTCATATGGATCATATACCAAGGACACCTCTCAACTAGATGTCCAACCTCACCAATGCATTCCTATACTAAGCATGTACCAATATCACCAACATACCATCACAATATATGTGTCCCAACCATGTACCAAATCATGTACCAAACCATTAACCTATACCATACCAAGCATCAACCATGTACCAAAACAAGTGCATCAACCATGCACCAATACCTGTACCAAACCGTGCATCAACCATGTACATCAACAATGTACATAAACACCATATCATGTATCAATCATGTACCATACCATGTGCCAACCATGCACATAAAACATACCATATCACTCTTGATCATGCCATATACCATAATATAAGCCTCAAGTATACACCATAACATGTAACCAAACCATACACCAAGATAGAAAATAATTCTTATAATCAATGTACCATAACATCACTAAGATGTACCATATCACATACTATCATCACCATGCATGTACCATAACACCATAACCATAACCCTTAAAACTTACCTCTGATCCTGTAGATGAATTTTTGTATTGTAAATTGACTTGTAACTCTTCCACAGTCCTCAACAAACTGGTACCAACATCCCTTCACAACCTTTCACAAAGCCTTTAACATATACTTGACTTTCTCTTCTACTGACCGTGTGTATATGTTCTTTCCTCCACTACAACTCGCGAATGTTCACGATTATCTATTCTTGCGGCCTATAGATGTACGCGACCTATCTTTATCCGACCCTCAAATGTACATGACTTGTCCTTCTTTGGCCCGCAGATGTACGCTACCTATCCCTCTTCATCCCACATATGTACGCGACATGTTCTTCTGTAGCCCATGTATAACCTCAGAAAACTAGGGTTGCCAATTTTCTACAACTCTGAAACTTTAGCTCCTTCAAACCTTCACTGCCTCAGACTTGATACATCAAATTCAACCTTAGATTCACTAATAGATTTATCAAAAGATAAACCATAACATTCACAAAATAGATATTCAATGTAAGTTTGTATGTTTAAATGAGAGGCTCTTTGAGGTGTATTTATACTAATGCTAGGTAACCTCTTTCCTTATTTTAGGGGTTTCTTGTTACAACCACTTTACCCTTTGACCAAGACTTACAACCAACTAGGGGCTTCTTGACCACTCTTCGGGGCTTCCAACTTTACAAGGCCATATCTCCCTAACCGTAAGGAACCACGTGGCGTTCCACATATCACTGAAAATGGAACGACGATTACTATCCATCTATGAGGTTCTTTCCTACATTTACATTGTTCATCATGTACATATTCCTCATTCAACTTCCAGTTCCAAAACCACACCATCGATCCTACCGAAATTTTCTACTAGACTTCTCCAAGGGTTGACATCAATCTCCAATATCACTCTCCAAGGGTTGAAATCAATGACAACCAAATTTCCAAACCAACTATCCAACAAAACCGAGCCTGACATCTAAACAGAGACACTTGGAGATGATCCAATAGATGAAAATCTATGTTGACCCAAGGGCACACAAAACCCATATGTCTGATTTATTTCTTGAGGTGCGCAACCATGTCAATGAATGAAGAAGGCTAGTTATTACAGGTTTCTCGAAAACTAGTAATTGAATGGTTTTATAACTTTGAAACTACAATACCAAACCAAAGCCTTTAATCACAAGATTTTGTCACCATGGAAATCTAACACGATGTCCTTCTTCCATGGAGACCATCGCTGCAAGTATATTCTCTTTTATTCATTTGGGTATTGAATATTGTATGCTCAAACCTTGGCTAGACATTGCCATATCATCACAATTCATACCTTCATGCTCATTACTGTCATTTGCTCTCTTCTGTTTGTCATTAACAACTTTCTTAAATATAAATTCCATCCTCACTAATTCAACCTGCAAACATAAGTTCCATTACAAGATGTGATGATATCATTGTTGTCATCAATGATACTGTCAAATAATCAGTCAAGCAAATGCCCCCTACATTATTGACATCAACGACACAAACTATCCAACAATATTTAATTGTTGTTGGTCTACCTTTCCATAATTCATAAGGTGTTTTATTTTTGTTGACTTTGAATTTCCTTCTATTTAGAATGTAGAATGGAGTGTCGATTGCTTCTCTCCAAAACTTGTCTAATAGTTTAGATTCATTCAACATTGTTCTTTCCATCTATTGTATGGTTTGATTATTCATTTCTACCACTCCATACTATTGTGGGGTTCTTGTAGCTAAAAAATGTATCTTTATTCCATGAATCTCAGAAAATTCTTCAAATTCATGTGAGATAAACTCACCTCTTATGTCTGATGTTAAGAACTTTATTTTCAAATCAGTTTCATTTTCAACCAAGGCTTTGAATTCCTTGAACTTATCAAACGATTCATATTTTTCTTTTAGGAATGTAACCCATGTCATTATAGAGTAATCATCAATGAAGAACATGAAGTAATTTTCACCTTGTAGACTTTTTGTTCTTGTAGGCCCACACATATCTGTACGAACGAGTTCCAAAGGCTTTGTTGTTGAGTACTCCTTATATTTAAAGCTTTCTCTTGTTTGTTTCCCATGATGACATTTCTTGCAAAGAGTGTTTGAAGGTTTAGTAATTTTTGGCATGTCTCTCACTGCTTGCTTAGAGATGATTCTTACTAGATTGTCAAAGTTCGTATGGCCCATTCTTCTATGCCATAACCAAATTTCATCTATTTGTCCCATATAACACTTTTCTCCCTGTATCTTATTGAGGATATATACATTTTTGATGTTCTATATGAATTTTACACTAATGTTCCCAATCCTTTATTCCTTATCTAACATCCTTGCGAATGAAATGTGAGATTGTGTCCTTGATCAGACATTTTACTAACATTGAGGAGATTTTTGTTTTATACCTTCAACATACATGACATTTTATATTTTAGTCTTTCCATTGTTGAGACCGAGAGTACCTTTTCCGGCTATCCTTGTGGTAGCATTATCTCCAAATTGCACACTACCTTCGTTAACTTGTTTCAAAGTGAGAAATTTTTTGTTGTCTCATGTCATGTGGCTTGAGCATCGACTATCAACGTACCATTGGTTTCCTTTGTTTTGAGAATGAAGGGAATTTTTCACAAGCATATATTCCTCCTTATGCTTTTCTTGCTCCTGCATCCTTTTCCAAACTCTTATGGGTTCTTTCTTTTGTTTGGAAAAGGTATCTTCTTCCCTATTTTGTCTTGAAGTTTCCACTGGGACACTTCTACAAAATGTGTTATATGCCCATAGTTGTTGCACTTATAACATACAAAATTGTAATCAAATAAAGGGGAAAATAAATTATAATTTATGTTTGAGAAACCATAAGTACTTCTATATTTGTTCCACACATAATTATTTCTATCATGTGCTCTACAATCTATTGCTTTATGACCAAAATGATTACAGCAAAATCAATAGCCAAAGAAATAATTTTGGTATTGGATCATGTGAAATTACCTTGGTCATTGGTGGTCGATCTTTTGAGTACATGAACACAACTTTTAGATTTTCCTGCATTTACTTTCTTTAGTGGCTCTGTATCTTTTGAATCTTCTTTAGTGATCATTTGAATTTTATCATAGCCAAGACCAATCTTAATGAATGTATACCTTTGACAATTGATTTTATCATCTAAGGTTTCAACGTTGTTTTCAAACTTCAAGATTCTTCTCAACTCAATAGTTGTTTTTTGGAATTGCTTTATTAAGGAAACAATTTCAGATTGTATATTTTTGCAGTTTTATTCATTTTCCTTCAGTTGGATTCTCACTGCTTCTTGTGTCCTTCTTACCTATTCTAATTGAACCTTTAGGTTCATGATAGTATTTTCTATTTCTTCAAAGCTTTGTGAAATTTTGGCTTTTGAATAACTATCCTCTTCTTCATATTTCTATAATTGATCCTTTTGTTTCAAATTCTTTTTCCTAAGCTTCTTTATTTTGCTTAAGAAATGCATGAGTTCTTCAAGATCCAATTCCCCATCTGTTTTTATCCTTTTTCTTCATCAATATTAGTTTTGATTGCCACAAAGAGATTTTATTCTTTATCACTATCAAAACTGCTTTCACTACTTTCTTCAGATGATTCACTAACCCATTTTGAGTAGAGACTCGTCTTCTTCTTATAAGAGTTCTTCTTATTTTCATTCTTATAATATATGTGGTTCTTTTTGTGTTACTGATGTTTGCTCCTGTAACAATATGTTTTCTCCCAAGACTGTAATTATGCACAAAATTCATATGTTAACAATATGAGGCATGTATTTGTGTTTTGATTTAATATAAACACCAATTTGTTGATTGAGAGGGAACATCCTTGATAAGCACTAGCCATGATGCACCAGAGGAAATTGATGAGGTAGAGGACCAATGGGATGGTTTAGTGAAATGGAGATGAGATGCATCAGTGAATAAAATAGGAAGCTCTCACAACAAGCTAATCTATGCTTACAAACATGATGACTCCACCTGCCAAGACACAAGACTGATGGAGGAGACCACCTGATCATTAAAGAGAAGGCCATAGAGGCGGTTGATTAGTAATGACTGCAACATTTGGCCCATGCACAGAAATAATGGCTAATTGAATAACTTACGATGAATGTACCACAAACCACCCCTTCATATTGTGAAGGGTGGACTGCATGTTACATCTACATAATGTTGCAGAGATCTCAAGGGGGATGGAGAAGAAGACCGATGAAGGAAAAGATCAATGTGTGTAGGATGATAAGGAGGGAAAAACAAAAACACACAGAGGAGAGTAAGAAGGAGGAAGAGAGACCTTGCAAAACAGAGACTACTCGTAGGGATTGAGGAGGAAATAGAAGACTGTGAAGAGAAAAAGGATCTGAGATGAGAAAAGAGTGCAGAAGCACAGATGCATTGATCGAGAAAGAAAATAATGGCTTTCTAGAAGAAAATAGGAATGATTTTTGAGTTGTTGATGATCAGCCTGAATGGACATGAACCAGATTCTCGAAATTGAGTAATAGTGGGATGAAAATTGGTGTTTACTGGATAGAAAGCAACATTGGTAAGGGGAGGTTGTTGAGGGAATGTTAAGCAGTGAAGGGACTCCCTTGTGTAGAAGAACTCCAGTTGATAAACCACCTGATAAACCTGTAGAGAGCCAAAGCTCAGTGGGATGTGGCAACTTCTACTGTGTCAGAGGAATAAGGAGTGTAACCTTCTTGGATCATCGTAGAAATGGAACCCTATCGAGTTAATTTTCTTGGTAGTATAATGGCTTGGCACAGGGGTGGAGTGTGTTGGTAGGTTTTACATGCAACGTATGCTTGTCATTGATGGAACATACAACAATGATGATGGCTTGAGTACAGGAAGAATGTGCCAGGTAGGAACCATAAGTATTTTAGGAAGATGTTGCAGAGCAAGCTCGATAAGATCAGAAGATATAGTGCAGAGGACCGTTGGCATGTTTAACAGGCAAAGTGTGCTCGTCATTGATGGCAAGTTTAGAATATGCATCGATGAAAAAACAAGAAAAAAGTCAGCTCAGGAGGAATTAGCTCAGAGTCAAACGCAGTGTGTAGGTGTGCACCAGGGATGAGCGCGTAGATGGAGGACAGATCTCAGGAATTAGATCCGAGCGCGGGGTTCGACCATTGTTGGATCTAGGAGAACCTGCACGTTCTTTAAAGTACAATATCAAAGCGATGGTCCAACTCCATTTCGGAGTTTAAGCTATCGGGATTTCAGATATCGAGAGATGGAAATGTCAAGGTTCTTTACAACAGGAGTTCTGAAATCATGAAATGTGAAACACCAAAATCTCGTCAACTGTCCATCTCAGGGGGTTATGTGAGTCGTCCGATCACTTCGGAGTTTCAGAAATCGGGAGATGGAGATGTTAAGAACTCCTACTATAGGAGTCCCGAAGTCGCGAACCCCAAAATCGCGATATGTGAAATCAAAACAAGATCGGTACCGTTGGGTCCATAGGACATGTTGCGAAAGATCGTCATTTCGCTGACTGGAGAGTCAAAGGAACGAGGTTCCCTAACCTCTCGAAATTGCGATATGTTAAATCGTGAAATAATCCTAACCGTCGGATCGAGGACTGATCTAAATCATTGATAAGGCACAACGAAGGCTCGTGGAGTTGTGAAGTCTCGATGAAATATTGATCGTTGATCCAAGAGGGACACATGGCAGAAGATCAGAGCATGTCAAAGACTCCATTTCGGGGTTTCGTGAATCACGACTTAGAGAGGCAAGAAACAATACCACAGGAATGTTGAAATCGCAAAATGCGAAATCATGAAATGATCTGAGCCGTCAGATCAAGGGTTGATTGGGACCGTTGATCCCACGCCACTTCAAAGTTTCACAGATCGGTAGTTGGAAGCGTCAAGAAAATTCACCACAAAAACGTCGAAATCCCGAAATGCGAATTGGAGAAATAAATGCCAGATCACATGAAGTCAATCCAACGGTGCAGGGGATTTTGGGCATGATTGGAGTGCTAATGTTGCTCCTCGCAGTCTAACTGCAGGAAACCATTGATGGTCTCTGCCAAAATATTCGAATAGACCTCCGTGTGATTGCTAGAGGAGCTGAAGAGTCTCAAGGAATCTTCCAGTGGAATGAAGACTGTTCGTGGAGGCAATTGACAGATGGATGAGCGTTGAAGTCTATAACTGCAACATAGAGGATGAGAAGGACTATGAAAGAGAATACAAAGAGTCTCAAATACCATAGAAACTAAGGAATATCATAATAACACCTAGTGATGATGGATGCGTATGTGAAACTGCCAGAGAAGCTGAAGAGTTACCATGATGTTCAGGCAGAGGACTCACAATGAGCAGAATATGCAGAATAGAAAGAGAATGTGGCACACAGGAGATTGGATAGTTGTGGAAGAGTGAAGTGGAGAAAACTCTCTGATGTGGAGTAGATTGGAGCGGTGTGAGCATGCAGAGGCATGGCGAACATTACATGCACAAGGTGTACAGAAGCTATAAGTACACGGGACAGAGAAGTGATGAGGTTGTTGTTGTTGCGGTGGGTGATGCATGCAGGAAGAAGGAGGTGAAGTGCAGGAGCTAGGATGGCTAGAAGTGAAAAGGGGTATTGAACGGGAATGGTGTACAGAGCACAAAAGGAAGAAGAATAGAAAGTGAAATGTATGCATGCAGGAAGACTGTGAGGCAGATGGAGCAGCGAAATCTTGCAAAACAGTGATGAGACTGGTAAGATGTTGTTAAACATTATATCACTGTAATAAGTTTCAGTAACACATATTGATAATCCAGGGTGGTAGGGAGGTTCTAGGGAGGACTGGTGTCCTCAGAGGTTCAAGTGGGTGCTTGAACACAGGGAGTTGTAGCTTCCTTCTAGTTGGTGCTAGAGAAACTAGGGAGTTGGTGCTTCCTTCTAGTTGGT
>SNQJ01S0004963.1:70212-92745 GCA_010110895.2 Picea sitchensis
ACAATGAGTTGGAGCTCATATGTATGATAATGTAAAGAATGTAAATATTACTTATCATATAAAGAAAAAGAGGTTTTTACCCTTTATGGGTTTCCTCGGGAAATATCTATCTTTGTATATCTCATATGCATGAATGATGTTGAATGTTACAATTCTTACTTCCCTACATTACTGTGATTATCATTGAGAGGTCTGTAATGAGTTTTAAATAGGCATAATTGTTTAAGCACGGTGACAACTGATTCACCCCCCCCCTCTCAGTTGTCCAACAGATTGGTGTAGGAAGTGACTATTGAACAAGGCCTAAGGTTGGGAGGAAAGGTGTCCTCTCTTAGTCAGTTGGATTGGATTACTTCCTTATCAGATAAGTGTTCATTTGCACTCAAGATGAATATGAATGATTTATGTGAATGCTCAAGAATAGAACAATTGTATGATAACACATATGAAAGTCTAAATCTAAGAGTCTGTTTCTATACTTAACCTATGATTTTGAATGTTGTAAGATGAGCCATGTTGCAATGTATATTATTTCCTGGTTAAATCATAAAAATGGATGGATACAAACTGCTACCCACTCAAATAATCTATAGGTTCCCTGTGTGGAGACCCTGGAAAACATGTAAGGCTCTAACCTTAATTTTGACATTTTGTAAAGGCCGCAAAATTGTCTTGAGTTCTCGAAAGTCAGAAATAAAATTCTTTCAGAACCCAAAAAATGGCTAAGTCCTTATGCCTATTTAAACCACCAGCCTTGATCTGAAGAGATAATGATCGTTATTCGGTGGGTTGTTCCGAGTCACCGCATCGGAGAGATCCTCAGACATCATAGGAAAGAATATGAATGACAGACTCTGAAACAAACCTTTCAGAGTGAGGCCTTCAAAAGGAAATCTCATGTGTTGTGAGAATAAATCCGAAAGAAGGACCTTGAAGTCATGCCCATGTGATCTGTAGATCTAGTAGCAGAAGGGATGGATCACAAACCATTGATCATTATGGGTCCTGTTAGCACAAAAAATTGCAGTAGCAAATTTGGTCATTTCGCAACACCGGTGAATCAAGAGATTTCGTAGCACATCTTGAAATGCATCTTCACTCGTTACCATTATTGGATTTATGAAGCTGGTGTCAGTGGATCTCATTGTTTTCAGCATCCATGTTTTAAAAGGAAATAATTGAGATTTGGTCATTAAAACTATCTAACATTTTTTAACAAAGATTTGAATTATACTCATAGTTCGGACAGTTGCAGATTGGCTGGAAGAGGGAAATTGGAGATGATGATGATCCATTTTTTATGTTGATTAGTTTTTGAAAACTTGAAGTCTTAAGGAAATATTCTAATTGCACCTACTAGAGGCATCTACAATCTCATAATCCATAAACTAAGATTTTTTGTGTTTTTGAAGAGTTATTGCATAACACAGAAAAACACAGATATTTCGTAGATCCTGGAACTATGGAATCACCTAGATAGACACAAAAAAGGCTCTATGAAATCACCTATCCAGACACAGAAAAGGCACTACGGAATCTGCAAAGCAATTTTATAGGAGGGTGCTACAGAATTTCCTGTAGCAGTTATTGTTACAAATTTGATCATAAAACCAAAACGACAAAGTGGGTTTCTCTAAAATGTTTTTTGGAGGAAGATGATATCCCTGTTGACTTGCTGACCAAATTTCAGCTGGACCCATTTTGGAATTTGAGAGAAACAAATAAAACACAAGTGCGTTGTGAAATGTGCTGCAATTTCTTTGTTTTGCATAGCTGATTGGATATTCGCCTTGTTGAGAGGTTGCCACCTGTCAAGGAGGGTTCGAATGGTTTCTCATGGATTATTTAGTTGTCAAGGGAAAACTACACCCAATTTTTATCTCCATTAAAGACCTCATGCAGTGAGGTGGAAACAATTTATTAATGACTTCCAACAATTTCCTAAAAATTAGCAATTTGTTGGATTTTTGTCTCTTTGACTGTTGCCACCTATATCCAAAGCTTAGAATCCAATGAAAGAGATGGGATTCGACCTCCTAAGGATATTTGGATGCTATTTTCTATTTAATATAGGAGGGATCTCTTGGAGAAGGGTTGGATTCATGATCCAGGAGAGGAGAGAGCTAGAGGAGCAATTTAGTTGCTCAATTGTAAGCCTAAGGGCATGTTGTAATTAACATTTCTGTCATTAGAGATCCATGAGAGTTGCTTATTAGACTTTGTGTTCTTTGTTATCATTTTATATTGTCATATTTCTTGAATGGAATTGCAGCCATTGAATATCAATGGTTTTTCATGAGTCAGGAGATTCATGAGCTGCAAATGATTTGTAGTAATTGCCTCCTTTCATGATCTCTATTCTAGTTATCTTTTAAGTCATTTTTGCATGAGGATCTTTTCTTGGTGAAATTATTATTATTTTTATCTTTCTTACACCTCCATCCATCAATTAATCCCTTTTGGTATGGTATGATCTTGAGTGCCTTTGATCTCTAGGATGTGTTGACTCCATGCCCAATGGAATGCTTCTGCTGACAGTTTGATGCCCTCTACCTTTATTTCTCTTCCTTATTGATCCACACTTTTAAAATTGATTTAATTTTTCAAGTTTGAATGGTTTATGTAAAAGACCTTTTTAGTGATGTTAAAGAAACAAAGCTTACTCTGGTTTTGATGCATCAGATCTGATGAAATCTTGTTTAATGGAAGTTAGCTTTCTTTTTCCATCTTAATCTCTCTCACTTTGGAATTTTACTGTCATTGAAGGATTCAAATGATGTTTTTTAGTTGTATGACAATGGATGTTTGATTGTTATACTGTTATATCTTTCTCAGAGTTTTGTTTGCTTGGATTTAAGAAGTTCTTATATCTGAATCATTTATCTTCTTTGTCTATTGGCATAGCCTAAATATAGTGGTAGATTCACTTCATTTTCTTACTAAGTCTTCCTCCTATCCACAATAATCCTCAAAACCCTGACCTAAGTTAAAACAAGATCTCTTTTGCTAATGCACTTCATCTAGAATTTCCTGTGTTTTGACATTGATGAACTAAGTTTTATCCATTTGACACCACATTTAAGACTTATCTCATAAAAAATTTAATGGGTATTGGGCTTATCCTCTAGCAGTCTGAGGGTGATTCTCAGTGCTAACATATTTTGGTGTCGTTTCTAGGGATGGATTTGAGTAGGTTGAAAAGATCCCTGGGAAGAACGACATTGCATAACTCTATCTTTAGATGGTGACTAAAGTTGGACACCTTCAAGACTGCACATTCACCATGGCGAATCCATTTTTCAGAATCTATTGGTGACTCCACTAGAATGAGACAAATTAAATGACTATGGAGGATATCCTGGCCAAGAGGTTTTCCCCACTCAATTTCTCAACCATAGCTAGTTATCCACATCTTGTGCCTCAAATTGATGAATGGCAAGATCTGCTACCCAGATTTTATGAAGGTGAGAATGACAGCCCTGTTGAGAATGTTCAAGAATTTCATGCTTTGATGCAACAGCTTGACATCCAACATGAAGACATAAGTATGCAGA
The DNA here is from genome assembly GCA_010110895.2 of Picea sitchensis. NCBI lineage: Eukaryota > Viridiplantae > Streptophyta > Pinopsida > Pinales > Pinaceae > Picea > Picea sitchensis. The sequence goes on from SNQJ01S0004963.1 coordinate 73,767, forward strand.
TATTTATGTAATCTCTTCAAGGAGATGTTCGTATTTGGTATCATTCTCTTAAAACTTCTAACATTTCTTCACTCAAAGTGTTTCATGCTTCTTTCAATATTCATTGTCAAAAGTTTTATTCCTCTGAGTTAATTTGTCATAGCTGATGCGAGGAGTATAAAGACTGTGTTCAGGATATAATTGAATCTCATGAAGGCTGTGAGGATGAGGAAGATGCCTTGGATGAGGAATCAACTCTTTCTCTTCCTTTTTCATCTACATCAAATGAAAATTTTGTTTGCTTCTCTTTTGAAGAAATGCAGAGGACATTTTTGTTCTTGAAACAAATGTCTTTAGAAACCCGACTTATGATGAAGATGTTGTTTCAAATAATAACCAAGAATAACCTATTTTTGATGAGTATTCAGATGAAGAAGAGCAGATCCCTACATCACATTTTGTTGACTTAAGGAGCATCCATCCAGTGTATGACAGTTATGAATCAGATTTTGATGAGGATATGAAGGAATTTCAAGACCATACTATAGATCCATTTTCTTCATTCATTAAGGAACAACATTGTGTGAAAATCAACCATCCTGGATCTACAGACAACATCAAGCAACCTATGAATAGTAGTGAAATCAATCCGCAACCATGTTCATATTTGTAGATAGATGAAAGTGGTAGCCTCCATGGGAAATAGAATATGCCGAGAATATTTGATCTTCAGTTGGAACAATATCGGGCTAAGGTATCCTTTTATTTTCATAATTTCACTTCTTCTTCTTTTCATGATCTGATTGCTATCTATATGAAGGAATTCGTGGATTCAAGGTTTCAGTCTTCATTTCATGATAAATATGAAAATCAAACTTACATTCAAGTGTTGATTTTTGTTCTAGTCTTCATTTTGCTAAAACACATACAAAGAGTTTGGCTTGTTAATCAATTTCTTGTATGGCTTCATTGGAAGCATGATTTTACCTAATCTAGAGGAATCAATTGGATAGAGTAGGAGTAGGAAGAATAAAGCTCGATTCTTGAGCTGCTTGTTTGCAGTGATTTTGTTTTCAGTATGTGATATTTTCAGTTTCAAATAAAGAGCGAAGGTTCTCTCAGGCATACAAGTTTCCTGGACAATGATGAAGATGGATAAGGCCATTAGTCTACAAGTTCTTGGCATCTCATAGGAACAGTGCCATCCCCCATGGAGCCAAATGTTAGCACAAAAATTTGCAGTAACAAATTTGGTCATTTCGCAGCACCGGTGAATCAGGAGATTTCGTAGCACATCTTGAAATGCATCTTCACTCATTACCATTATTGCATTTATGAAGATGGTGTTAGTCGATCTCATTGTTTTCAGCATCCATGTTTTAAAAGAAAATAATTGAGATTTAGCCATTAAAGTTGTCTAACTGTTTTATCAAAGATTTGAATTCTACTCCTAGTTCAGATAGGCGCTGCAGAATCTATTGTCGATTGGATGGCAGAGGGAAATTGGAGATGATGATGATCCATTTTTTATGGTGATTAGTTTTTGAAAACTTGAAGTGTTAAGGAAATATTCTAATTTCACCTACTAGAGGAATCTACAATCTCATAATCCATCAACTAAGATTTTTTGTGTTTTTGAAGAGTTGTTGCATCACAAAGAAAAACACAGAGATTTCGTAGCACCTGGCGCTACGAAATCACCTATCCAGACATAGAAAAGGCACTACGGAATCTGCAGAGCAGTTTTATAGGAGGGCGCTACGAAATTTCCTATAGTGGTTACTGTTACAAATTTGATCACAAAACCAAAACAACAAAGTGGGTTTCTATGAAATGTTTTGTGGAGGAAGATGATATTCTTGTTGACTTGTTGACCAAATTTCAGCCGGACCCAGTTTGGAATTTGAGAGAAACAATTAAAACACTAGTGCACTACGAAATGTGCTGCAATTTCTCTGTTTTGCATATCTGATTGGATATTCGCCTTTTTGGGAGGTTGCCACCTGTCAAGGAGGGTTTGAATGGCTTCTTGTGGATTAGTTAGATGTCAAGGGACACTTGCACCTAAGTTTTATCTCCATTAAAGACCTCATGCAGTGAAGTGGAAACAATTTATTATTGACTTCCAACAATTTCCTGAAAATTAGCAGTTTGTTGGATTTGCTGCCAACTATATCCAAGGCTTAGAATCCAATGAAAGAAATGGGATTCGAAATCCTAAGGATATTTGGATGTTATTTTCTATTTAATATAGGATGGATCTCTTGGGGAAGGGTTGGATTCATGATCCAAGAGAGGAGAGAGCTAGAGGAGCAATTTAGTTGCTCAATTGTAAGCCTGAGGGCCTGTTGTAATTAGCATTTATGCCATTAGAGATCCATGAGAGTTTCTTATCAGACTTTGTGTTCTTTTTTATCATTTTATCTTGTCATCTTGCTTGAATGGAATTGCATGCATTGAATATCAATTGTTGTTCATGAGGCAGGAGATTCATGAGCTGCAAATGATTTGTAGTAATTGCCTCCTTTTGTGATCTCTGTTCTAGTTATCTTTTTAATCATTTTTGCAGAGAAGATATTTTCTTGATGATATTCTTCTTTTTGTTATCTTTCTTATACCTCCATCCATCAATTAATCTCTTTTTGTCTAGTATGAGCTTGATTTCCTTTGATTTGTAGGATGTGTTGACTCCATGCCCAATGGAATGCTTTTGCTGACAGTTTGTTTCCCTTTACCTTTCTTGCTCTTCCTTATTGATCCACCCTTTTAAAATTGATTTAATTTTTTTGGCTCAAATGGTTGATCTAAAATACCTTTTTAGTGATGTTAAAGAAACATAGCCTACTCTAGTTTTTATGTATCAGATCTGATGAAATCTTGTTTAATGGAAGTTAGCTTTCTTTTTTCCATCTTAATCTCTCTCACTCTGAAATTTTACTATCATTGAAGGATTCAAATGATGTTTTGTAGCTGTATGACAATGTATGTTTGATTGTTATAATGTTATAGCTTTCTCAGAATTTTGTTTGCTTGGATTTAAGAAGTTCTTGTATCTGAAGCATTTCTCTTCTTTGTTAATTGGCATAGCCTGAAGCTAGTGGTACATTCACTTCATTTTCTTAATAAGTCTTCCTCCTATCCACAGTAATCCTCAAAACCCTGACCTGAGTTAAAACAAGACGTCTTTTGTTGATGAACTTCATCCATAATTTCATGTGTTTTGACATTGCGTAACTGAGTTTTATCCATTTGACACCACAATTAAGACTTATCTCATAAACTTGTTAATGGGTACTAGGCTTATCCTCTAGTGGTCTGAGGGTGATCTCAGTGCTAACAGGTCCCATCAGTAAGTCTGAAGGGTGAGATATGACATGGAGCATCAATGCAAAGATGCGGATCAATGGATGATTAGGTGACTGGATTAAGTGTGAATTGAGTTGGCCCAACGTTGACTATCTTCAGAGTAATCCTATGGTGGATTAGGAGTGTTAGTCTGATGGGAGGAAGATATCGCCATAGGATATGGAATGGAGAGATGTATCAATAGACATCAATCTACCGTGAGTCCTATCTACACCAAAGAATGAATTTATCATGTCGTGGATGATGTGGCATGCCAGTGGGGCAACTTGAGTGAATTTAGGGAACCAGCTGTCACTCACCCATCATTGGATGAGTCAAGTGTGGTAACCAGGCTGGAGAATATTAGGCCTCGATTAGATATCAATCATCTATCGGGAGATCGCGACTTACATCTATGAATGTCTATCAAGGAGAGGGGTATATTCCTCGATACCTTGATTTTAGAGAATTAAAACTGCTCAAGTCGTTCCATCTCCGAACGAACAACATCAAAAGGGAATATCCCTCGATATTGCATCTGTCAGAGGTGAGTGATGAGAGCATTAGAAGAGAGTCTAACCGATAGCAATGATAGTCCTGCATGGAGCATAACCTCCTCGTGGCAGGATTTATAGGAACCACTTGGGTGCAACATTTTCGTCATGTCATATGGAAACTGTGTCGAGGTATCATGTGGATTCCACATGTTAGTGGTGTAGTGGTAAAAAAAAAAGGGGTAAACCCTAAGAACCTTGGGAAATCCATAATCTTCAATCTAGAGCTCAATTTTGAGAAAAAATTCCACCATTGGGAATATCTCAACGAGAAGAAGATGACGGAGCCAATCAGAGAGGATTCCGAGATAGTTAATAAAAGAATAAATTCCTAATATCACTATCCATAAGGGTTGGGTGTGTCACAGAGTGTGTTGGGAGCAGGCCAAAGCGGAAAGAAAGAATATTTTGGGAAGGAAGGCATGCACGAGGATATCTACAGCTGGAAGGAAGAGAAACACACACGCATGCATGGAAAACATAGTGATGTTAAGGTTAGGGTTTTTGTAATACATTGTAATGGCTAGTGAGCCAGAAACACATAAATATAGATACCTAGGTCTCATAGTGAGAGACGAGAGTCAATTTTAGAGAGCCAATGAAGCGGATATAGAGAAACCTTGTTAGGGAGTTTAGGAGAACCAATTATGTAATCTGATACCTTTTTGTAATTTGTTCAGTTGTAGAGAGATAGGAGGGTAGATCTGGAGGGTTAGATCATAGGCTGAGGATCCTGGTACGATCTAGTCTGCCTCATAATAGATCTTGACCCATCTGAGAGGAGTTGTAAAGCATGCAGTGTTGTAGTTTTGGAACTGCCATAATAGAAGAGCTTAAAAGACAGATTTTTGTGGACGTAGCCCGAGGGNGGTGAACCATGGTAAAACCTATGTTATATGATTGGATGCTTGTGTTTCTTTACTGTTTCTAAGTAGGTATTAGCATGTTGAACGAATGAGTTGATTATATTCCATGCATAATCGTGAATGACATTATATTGCTTTAGTAAATTAAATAGAACTCTCGGCGCACATTTCTCATATCTCCACTTAATCCTGGGCTACAAACACCTGAGTATTGCAGTCACCCATTAAGATTGTCTTGGGTGAGACTGCACAGTGCACTCTGTGTGCTACGTTTCCTTCTGGCTTACTAGGAGGGCCGATAGTTTTAGAGGATTTGTTGGAACCCCAATAGACATGAACCTTGGGTCAATCATGTTAAATATATAAACTCAGACATCTAAACCAACAGAGTGGTATCATAGCAAGGTTCAAACTCTAGGCTTGAATGGGTCACTATGTCCACTTACGATTGCTTAAAAAGGATTTATTTTGTTTGGAATGCGTGACTCAGAATACTGACATGAAATGATAATGGTAATTGTTGTTTCAACATGTAGGACGAATTGAAAAATCTCACAGAAGTGAATGGTACAACACATTATGGATGACCTCTCGCACCTCAGGGATGAAGAATCTGATGGCCGAAGGGATAGGGAAAATATTCTATATTTGATGGCCATTGTGAGGAGTCTAAAGGTAGATAATGAGAGGCTTATGAGAGCCCATGCCTAACATATAGAGTTGAATGCAATTCTACTGTAGAGTCTATCTGAAATTCAAAAACATCTATAGCAAGGTCCTAGCAATGCATAATTACAACAATTAGAGAGGTTGAAAACCCCTTTGGATGCCCAAAATCATGGAATGGATCACAATGATGTGGGAAAGAGTTCTTCCAAGAGAAAGTGTTAAGACACTAAGAGAGGTGGATCAAGTGGAGGCATTTCCATGGATTCCTCTAGTCAGAAGACTAATTCAGTAGGAGAGTCTAGTAGTGGCATGGAATCCAATATTTCTAAGAGAGAAAGAGGAAGAAATATCAAAGTTTTCGGAATAAAGAATTCAATAAGGATAAGCCACCTACCTTGATGGTGAAATAAATAAAGGAGAGGAAGTAGAAGCATGGCTATTTATCTTGAAAAATTACTTCCAATTACATAACTATTCAGACAATACCAAGGAAAGGATTGCAATGTTTAACATGAATGGAGGGGATTCCATTTGGTGGGAAGACCTCAAAGAAATAAAACAGATAAAGGAAAGCAAATTCACCTGGAAACAATTTGAGAGATACTTTTTCAAATCTTACCTATTTGAAAAGTATTATGATGACAAAATAAAGGAATTCTATGATCTTAAGATGGGAAAGCTTACCTTGGAGGCATATGAAAAACAATTTATGGAACTATTGAGGTATGTCCCCTACCTTAAGGATGAGAAGGAAAGAATCCAATGTTTTCTCAATGGGCTACCATAGTCATACCAAGATCGAATTGATTTTGACAAACCCAAGATGTTGGAAGACACCATTTAGAAGGCTAAATTTTGTTACGATGAGTCTAAGCACAAGCATGAGTCTCCTAAGGATTGGAAATGGAAGTACAAGAGTGGATTCTAGAAGAATGGATTCAAGTATTTTACCTGCAAGAATTACGAGAAGGATTCACAGTCGGGTCAACCAAGCAGGAGTGTGCATTAGGAAAATTTTTTGTCCCAAAGTAGAAATAAGCTAGAAGAGTAAGAAAATGAAAGAGTAGAGGATACCAAGAAAGGTCCTTTGCAATGTGTTGAGGGGTCATAAATCCCTTTAACTCAACAGTAGGAACCAAACCCGCCATCGAGGCCCAATTAGACTCTGCAACGTTTAATGGTGGGACGGTTCTCCAGATCTTGCGATCCATCCAATTAATAGATGGGATTTACATAGTGATTGACATGATATCTTCTTGTGAAAGCTCCTCCTTCAGTTTGAACATTTTCTTTTTTGTATTTTCTCTTAGAGGTGGGACCAATACAAGATAAATGCTGGTATAAACCAGCTGGGTAATAAAGGGGGAATACTTAACTACTGAAGAAGGCTAATCTTGGGATAACCCTCGTGCTCAAGCATGCAGACAATGATTCTTACACCAATGAAAAGCCTAGTACTAATACATCAACTTGTTGGCACTTCGATTATTGACTGAGATATAATTTATCAGAAGAGAACATACATGCAATAAAATGATGGCAAGAAAAATAGTTTCCTTAGCTATAATCACCAATCACACATTAACACAACGATTTGTTTACATCATTAGAGGCAAGAATTACAAAAATATTGAATTAGATAACTTATCAACAGATTCAAAAACTCTTACTCATTATAACATCCATTCATGAGATAAAGATGGAATTAATTCCTCCTTATGATCCAATCACACATGCTTTTGACGAAAAAAGAAACTTGTCTCAGGTCCTAAACGTGACTTCTCAATTAAGGAATCTCTGAAATGTTTCTTTAAAATTCCAAAAATGAGGGTCTTTGCAAAAACCATCTACCCTTTCAATAGGTCGATCCTCTTACTTATAACATATTATTAACTAAAAATAACTATCAAAAGTGCAAGCTAAGTAAAACAAAACATCGCCACATGGTGCTTTTATCTCTCAATATTCTAAGAGTCATCAAATGGTTTCACTTGAGTGGATGAATCTTCTCATACTCCAACCATTTGATGAATATTTCCTCGCATGTGTTGGCATACGAGAATCTGTGTTAGTCCATCGGGGCCGAAAGGATCTCCTTTATCTCCAATGCACGTGCCCGATACTTGACTACTTTAGCACTTAACTATTGTAACATTGTCTGAGCCTTGATCGGGTGCTCCATAAATTGTTGTACTTGACCTGGCACCATGTTCTCCACCTTTTCTATCTCTGCAGCCCACGATGAGTTGTGTTTGACATGTAGTTTGACTATGTCATGCAAGTCGACAAAGTCCTCGGGTGTGCTGAATTTTGGGAGGCCAATGTCTCTCATCGCCTGATTGATATTTCTCCAGCTCCTTTCACACTCGACCCATTTCTCTTGGATTTCTTGATGAGGTTCTTGGGCCATTTTTACCCAGTATTCGACCGACTTGTTTATGCGGTCGATGCTTCTATCCCTTAGTAACCAAATTCCATGCTCTTCGACGTCTCGACCCTGTTGAACCGTGTTGATGTAATCGATATTTTCCACTACTTGGTGTTCTTTCTCATACCATATTTCCATATCCTTGCACATCGCCAGTGCCATAAGGGTGTTATCATGGAAATTGACTACCTCTGCAGTGGAAAGGTGCTGCTCATTAATGAATTTAATGTAGGCATCCTGGAATTCTCTTCTCAATAACACCGTGGCCTGTGTGGAGTCCTGATAATATTTCATCAAATGGCGTAGATTCTCTAACTCCTTCAGCACATAGGCCAACGCCTCTTCATCCTTCCTCTCTCTATCCAGGGTGGCATCTGTGATTTCCATCCCTGTGCCGATAAGCTCGGACGTCTTGGCATGCTCCATGCTAATTAATTTTTCCTCTGTGGTGATGAGGATGGAGTTGTCCAGAGTAAGCCTCCTCTTCCTGGTGGTTCTCTTCATGATGGCTTTCCTCTTTCGGTCATAGGCGATGGCTTGTATATCGAAGACCTCATCCACGGGTTTGGGGAATTGCTGCTCTCCCCAAGTAAGCATGTTTCCCAGGCTCCCGACGGTGTAAATGTGTTCAAGGTTGGATTCTTGAACCTCTTCCGTATGTCCTGAAAGTTTATCCTCTGGTTGTTTCTCATCGGGAGGTAAAGTACTATCCAAGTTTGATGAATCAGGGGTAGGCTCGGTACTTACTTGATAATCGACTGTTGAGATGTCGATTTCCTGCTATGGAATTTCTTCTTCTTGTTCGTCCGACCCTAGCTCACCCTTCAGGCTGTCCACTTGGGTCCCCAGTGCATCGAGTAGCTCAGTGTCTAAGACACTTTTGACCTCCTATTTACTATGTGGAAGGCTTTGAACTTGAGCATTGAGAGCTGGGGAAGATTCTTTCTCGGGTTCCTTTTCCTCTGTAATCTATACTGGAGTCACCAGGGAACCCTCTGAAATCTCCTCATCATCACAGATTGTTATTAAGTCATGTAAGGGGTTTAGTGCATTTGCTCTCCATGATTTCGTCGCTATCTTGGGCTGAGACGAAATGTCCCCTAGTTATCTGGCATGTGGCATTGAAACTTCAGGGTTATCTAACCCGATGATCTCTTCAATTTGTATTGGATCTGGGTCACTTGGACCTACCCGACTTTAGATTGGGTTGTCGGTAGGGACCCTTATCATTTCTAATAGGTCCAGGTCATTCTTCAATTGATCAATTACTCCCTGTGCCTGTTCCATTAGGAGAAATCCCCTTGCTTGTGCCTTCGATGTCAAAGACAATCCCCTACTCTGTACCTATTTTGCCTTTGTCGCTCTGATTTATTCCCTAGCTCTGAGGGCCTCTTGAGTCGACTGCTCTATTGTTTTAGCCTGTTCATCCATGCTCATGGCCTTGAACCTGGTCATTTTCAGGTCGACCATTCTTTGCACCACCTCGTCCCAGTCTTGGGCGTTCTCTATGAAGACTTCATCTTCAAACTTATCGTGAGAATACGGCCAACATGATGACACTTGTGAAGCATGTTGTAGGACCAGACCCTTTGGATCATGCTTGCGGAATTAGCCTATCGAGAATCTGAATTTGAGTTGGCTCAGCCCTTCTTATTTGGCTTGATTGGTATCCTTTACCAAATAGAACCCTACATGGAAACTGTAGGGTGTGAAATCTTGTTTTTTATCTTTGACCAAGGTGGCATTGTAGCCTTGCAAGATGGTATGATAACATATTTCTCCTATGACGAGTCGGTCTGGGACATGAGCTGGTACGAGATGTGGTGCTTCGATGGCCCCAAAAACCCTAATGTAGGTGGTGCTCTCGTCAAAATACCAATGGCCTACCTTGGATATGATTTTCTTACTTGTTGTCGATAGCCTTGGGCATTCCTTCTTAAAAAGAATAAAATAAATTCGGGCGATGAATCCATCGCAGATGAGGGAGTAAGATTTCTTATACTTGTTTTTCCATAGCACTTTGATGTAGATGTGCACCGGGAGCTCTGCAACATGCCAACTTAGATTCATGTCAGCGAAGATGTTCCTAGCGCACATGACATCGAGCAGGTATGAAGCCATGTAAAAATTTGGTGCTTCCCCTTCCTTCAGCGTATGAGCCTGCTGCACACAGGTTCTTAGTTTCTTGGAGATTATTTCTCCCCAATTGAATTTTCACCCAACGATTGCAGCTGTGTATGCCAAAGGCATCCATGCTTCCGAAAACTTAGAGCAATCTTTCTCTCCTTATAACCAGTAGATGAGAGCCATCAAATAGATGTATCGCTCTCTCAGGTTGATTGTTCCAAGCCATCCATTGCTTTGATTGGTGAATTTCTTGTCTTCCCTCCACCATGAGGCCATAAATCGGGTGGTGTCATGGAGTTCATAGAACTTCACCATGAAGTCCATGTTGATCCGCTCCTCTGGGTCCCTGAGCTTGTAGTATTTATGGACCTCTATCGGGATAAAAAAAATATGGTGTACCTGCCATTCTCATCGTTAACTAAGCATTTATGCCCGTCTGTGTGGTCTATGAGCCACTTCAAGAAGTCTATGCAGGGGAAAACGAGGGTTTTTCTCTCCACCGTGTGTAGATATGACCGTCAGATGTTGTAGAACACCTGTTCATCGAGTGCCCTTACGTCCGGGTCGCTGTGTGGGACATACTCTGGGTATTATTCTCTGCTAATCCTATTGAAGAGATCCCCCCATTGTGGGATTTATACCTTGGATCCGGTGCTTGCCTCTGTATCACCAAAGGTCAGAGGTTGGATGAAAACCTTCTTTGTTGTTGTCTTGATGAAAGGCTCTGGCCTAGGGACATACTCCAATTGCTTCACGGTTCCTGGAGAAGAACCTTCGCCTATCTCTGGTTCTTTTAGCTTTGATTCTCTCGACAAACACCTAGTGGTTTTATTTCTCAGTAGCATTGTTCCTGCAACTTGAGAAAATTTAAGAAACTATGTAAAAAACTGGACAAACACATATAAATCATATCCAATGAATTTAAAGACTCGGATACATACTTATGAATCTTGTTAAAACCTGGTTATTTTAACAATCATGGGGTTGATATAACCTTCGAGTTGATCGTCTTTCTCCTTCAGACGCTCTGGAATTCTCTTATGCGCAGAATGAATTTACTCATAACGGTTCAAGAGATTTTAAACAAGAAATATCTTACTGTGTCGCATCAACCATTCAATTTGGGTTATGAGTGAATTTTAATAAATCTGTCGCCGAATCTCTAGAACTTAAATTCATCGTGGGTTGACGAAGGAGGCACGGGTGGTGATGTGGTCTATCGGCGATTTCAAAAGGCTGTTTTGATTGGCGCACGAGGTAGCAACTAATGCATGATCAGGTATTAATTAGCTCCTTAAATGCCCAAAATTTGATCGTGTCTAATGCTGAAAACGTCACGTCATGTCGCTCCTTCAGTGGGTGGATCGGGGATCAGGGTCATACTATGAACATTTTATTTGATACTCTCCTATAAAATCTCTGACACTGATTGATATTACCGTATAGTATTGACGCGGCAAAGCGGACTCAGGGATGTGACTAGGACCTAGGTAACAAAAAATGACTCGGGATAGAACTAGACCGTATGACCTTCTTACCTGGTAAAGACACGTGGCGTTGGAGACCAATGACTTAATTCACTCTTGTTAGTCGGAGTCAGGACTTTCCTTAAGATATTCGTTCTAAAACAAACCTTAGCTTTCTGATGCCGAAAAAGTGCCAAGGATTAACGATCGGTGACAAGCCTACCAAAGTGCTCTCGGATCGGCTCCCTTAAAAAGGTCTCGATGCTGAAAACGACATCGGGGATCGGCGATCAGGTATAAATTTATCTTGGTCAAAATGTTTGTTATCATCCTTCTGGGTTTTCCCCGATCCCGATAAAGTGCGTCAGCCATCGGCTATCGACGATTTCTTTTCCTCCTTCATTAATGTCTATCCTCCTCATATTTTACCGATGGCGAAGGGGATCAACTATCTCTCGAACCTTTATGAGAAAAAAATTACGTAAACTAGAACTTCCTTCTGCCAATGCCGATGAAGATCGACGCTCGATGAATGTGGTTTTCTAAGTGGTTGCTCTTTCTTCTTTGAATTCTTCCCGATGTCCAACCTGAGCACGTCGGGTGCAGTGTTTGGTTGTCAATTCTTAATTTCGGTGTTAAGGTATTTTAGTCATGGGGTTTCACAAGTTGAAACAAAATTGGATAGGTAATGAGAGTCAAGAAAATTAGCAAATAAAAAACATTTCTCAAAATGAAATCGAATCAGACAGTGCAGAAGATCAAGTGGTTCCCAGAAAGTAAAAAACAATGATAAGGCTTTTTAGGGTGTGTTGAGTTCTCAACACAATGTTGGGGATGTGGAGCGCCACATCTATTGAGGGATTATCCCCATAGAAAACATGACACTAGAAGAGTATATAACATACAGGGGGAAGCTACAGTCAATGACATAGTTAGGAGTGTACCAAGAATCTGCGCAACGGTAGAAAATCAGTAAGAAGACCACCAAGCCTCTGTGGTGGAATTGGAAGGTATCATTATTGAACAACCAATATCTATTTTAATTGACCCAGAATCTAATATTAGTTATGTTTCACTTTGAGTGGTTGAGGCATGTTCATTATAATGAAAGAATCACACCAAAGTGTGGTTAGTTCAGTTAGCCACTGGGAAAAAGAGGAAAGTGGTGGAGGTCATTGAAGCTTGTCCAATTCGGATGGAGGGATTTCAGACCCAAGTGGATTTGAATGTCTTACCCCTTGGCTCTTATGAAGTTTTATTGGGATTGGATTGGTTAGCCACCCATAAGGCCAAATTTAACTTTTATGAGAAAACTCTAGAATGTGAATATGAGGAAGGAAATATGAGAATTTTTCAAGGCATTCAGAAGCCAGTCTCTGTGAGACAAATATCAGCGTTACAACTCAAGAAGTTTAGCAGAAAAGGGTGTCCTTTGTATGTTATACAAATACTAAATTCAGCAGAAAGTGGTGAGATAACAGTTGAGGATGATCCAATGTTATGTGAGTTCATGGATCTGTTTCCTAAGGAGGTTCCTAGACTACCTCCAAAAAGAGACCTTGAATTTTCAATCGATATTGTGTCGGGAGTAGTGCCAACATCTAGAGCGCCTTACAGGATGAGTATGCCCAAGTTGATGGAACTGAAGATCCAATTGAAAGAAATGATGGACAATGGTTACATCAGGTCGAGTGTATCCCCATGGGGATCACCAGCCCTGTTTGTAAAAAAAAAGGATGGTACCTTAATATTATGCATCGATTATCGACAACTGGACAAGATGACCATCAAGAACAAGTACCCTTTGCCTAGAATAGATTATCTATTTGATCATCTTAGAGGGGCTACAATTTTCTCAAAAATATATTTTAGATCGGGATATCACCAAGTAAGGATTAAAGAAAAATACATATACAAGACAACCTTTAGGACAAGTTATGGGCACTACAAGTTTGTTGTGGTGCCATTCAGACATACAAATGCACCAGTTACATTCATATGTGTTGGCACAGGGGAAAACCCGGGGTTCAACGCTACAACAATGCACAAACAAAACCCTAAATACCAGCCCTTTAGGAAACACCTGCAAAGTAGATGAGGTCTCACTCGAGGTAGAGGCAGGGGTGGTTGCAGGAATCCAGTGTCTGCAACCTTAGCTGGGACACAGATCTGTGACTGTAACACCTTAATAGAGCACTTAGCAGTTATAGTTCATCAATATCCAGTCCTAGTTTGTAGTGCAGTTAAACCCTAATAATAAATCAGTGTGACATTCCCATAGGTTCAATAGAGTCAAGCACTAAGCATACTAACATAGATTAGATCTAGCATTCATTCACATTATTCATCACTAAGATACCATATTAGATTCATTCATCATCTAACAACACACTAAGCATTTAATCATATAAACAAGAGAGCAACCATAAATCACAAATCATTCACAACACAGGATATACGTGGTTCACCCCCACCATGGGGATATGTCCACCAACTCTTCATCTTCTTTATTAGATTCTCTTAATCTTCTTACATGTACAGAGTCTCAAGATCAACTTCACAGAGGATAGAAGATCTGCGCAGCCTTAGCTAGATCCTCCTTCCCCAAGCTAGGTTACAACAAAAACTCTACATACAGTCTCTTACAGTCACTTGCACTCAGCCTTGCCAGTCTCACACAGCATGCACAAAGTACTTACAACTATTACTTACACTCATTACAACTTATGACTGACCAGTCATTTGCACTTAGCAAGTCTTACATCACATAGACTTCTATTTATACATTACAAAATCGGGCCTAAACATGGGTAAACCTATGGTCCTACATTCCCATACCTGTTACATAAGCCCAAAACCCAAAAATCCATAAAAAGGGGTCGATATCCCACGATCTTCGCTTCATCTTGCACTCTGCCTTCGACAGCCTGTCAAAGTCCCAAAAATAGGTCAAACATGACCAAGAAACCTCCAAACTTGGTCAGGGGCAAACAGGCCCCCAACACTCACCTGTGACTCATCCTGAGTCACTCTGATTTGGGTAGCTCTGCTGCAAAAGCCTCGAGATTGGCTTGATCTGCTTCGACTTGTTTTTGTGCCACGACCTCCTGCTAAACGAACTCTTGGATGACTGCTTCGTTGACAGGTACCTCTAGGCATTGTTCTGCTGCAGTGACGACTTGCTCCAGTTATGCTCCTCAGCCTTCGATCTCTGAGAATAGTTGGGAAGCCTCATCCTATATAATTTGGAGCCTCTAAGTCACTTCCATGACTCTACTTTGAATGGTGTGGACCTGTTGTTGAGTAGTGCGCTTCTCTTGGGATTGCTTCATCCTTTCAACAACTGACAGGGGCTTTAACTGCGCCTGTATTGTTTCTACTTGCTCCTTCGCCTCCTGGAGATATGACTCTAGTGCCTTCAGTTCTGGATTCTCAGTGAGTCACTCATAAGTCTAGGTACTGTAATCACTTAGTTGTTTACATTCCATGGCAAGGGCCTTTATTCTCTCAACTGTGCTATGGACAGTTGCTTCTCTTTGATCCCTCACATCCTGCGAAGTGCCGAGCACTGTGTAGAGCTCTAAGTCTGTTATTCTATATTGTAGTTGTTGGATAGATTCTGTGAGATTATCTACTTGATGCATGACTCGGTCTTCTGCCTTTGTCTCTAAGCCTGTCACAAAGCATAGTGCTCTGTTGACTGCTTTTTTCACTTCGAGTTTCTCTATGAGCAACTGTTATTTTTCTTGTTGAATCTGTTCTTTCACCTCTTCAAAATTTGTCTGGATAGCAATCTTATCCTACTCTGCAAGTCAGTGTTTTTCTATGAGTACTTATTGCACTTGCTTCAAGGCCTGGGTGGCTTGTTCTATTTCTTCTTTTGCACAATGAAGGTGAGATTCGGTCTCATTAGCTAGTCGACGGAGTTGGGTTGGCTCATCTCCCAATTTTGTTTCTCCCAATGGTAGGGGTGCAATGGACACTACGCGATTGCACTGAAGGGCTTGCTATACCCCTCAAAGTTCAACCTCAATTCTATCATACATCTCCTCTTGCCTGGCTTCTTGTTTCTGCAATATTTCGTGTGAGGCATCATTTACAACTGCAATGATGAAGTCAAAGTCATCGACAGTGAGCATAGTCTGCATATTAGTCAAGGTGGCTCTGTATATCTTTCAGGAAAAGGGTTTCAGAGGAGAAACCTTCCTCTTATTCAGGGGATAAACCTCATCTATAGGCAGCGTTACTTTGCCTTGCTTCTGATCATCTTATTTTCCATTTACCTCTTCCACTTATTCATTACCCCCTCGGCCAGGTGATATTGAAGCAGTCTTTTCTAAGGCACTGCTTAAGTCTTGGAATTCTTCGGTCTTCTTCCTTGTGCTAGTTCCGGGTGTGTCATGTTCTTTGTGAGTGTCCTTCGAGCTGTCAAGTTCATGGTCGGACATCTCGACATGATTAGTGGGGATAAGGAGGTCTGTTGACCAGTCCTTAGTTATCTCCTCAAGGTCCTCTTCTATGATCTTGTAGTACAAATGAAGCTCCTCCTTATGTTCATCTGCTCACACAGTAATATAGATGAAGTGTCGATCTACGTGGAACTTCATGAGGGGTTGAAACCTATGTAGGGTGTTTGGCATCATGTGAGGTTCATCTTTGATGGCCCTCTTTAGCTGGAGATAATATGTGTGAAAGAATCCATTTGACTACCACTATTTTCACATATCACTCAAGTACCAGAGCGTGGCGAAATTTGCAACAAGTGTCTCGAACGACTCAATATATGGGAAGGTCGCACCTTCTGGCATCTCCTAAGCAACAAAAATGATGAGTATCAGGAGCCAGCTAAAGTGGAAGTCGTAGCCCTGATCCTGTGCTTCGCGGTAGTCCAATTCCAGCTGATTAACTAGGTACTTCACCCAGTTCATCTGTACGCCTTCCATGCATTTCCCTGCGAGGTCAACAACAAAGCCTATGACCTGCATGGGTCTGTTCTTCCTTACAATATTTCCTAGAATTAATTGGCATGGTAGGCACACTGCGCCATTATGGATGGAAGCTACCTTGTAGCCTCACATCCCCTTCTCAACATCGTCGTAGGTATCCTTGATCTTCTGTGCTAATGCGCGATCTGTGGCTTTTTCTGAATAGAAGTTCTGCGGGTCGGGTCCTTGCATACTCAAACCTGTGATCCTATGGATCAACGTCAGATAAACTATGATATGACAGTCTAGCCATAAGTAGCTTCCATGGTAACATGAAAGTAGGAGCTTGACACATGAGTTAACTTCCTGGTGCCTTCCAAAGTGTGGGATTTTCATTACATTCAATAGGGTGGACTGCGCAAGGTTCATCGTCCATGGTTGGGGAATTATTTTTGAGTTCTTCCCCTTTGACCTAGTCAAGTATTTATATGGGGCGACCATACTATGGTTCTTGCGATCTCCTAGGTTGAATTCGTTGAACTTCAACGTTGTGATATTGTCCTGCTATGCTCTAACTATGTGTATCCCCTTCGGGAGATATGCATAAACCATGGTGTACTCGAAATATCTCGGCACACTATCACGACTCACTGTGTTGGCCAAGGGTGGGATGTAGTCGGATAAGATGGTTGGGATTAGCTTCGCATTTTCTAGGTCATCTCTATTCTTGTTCTCTTTTCCACTGTTGGTCGGGATGGTCCAGATCCGCGAGCAGTCAACGGAGAGGATTGCACTCCTCTCATCAATGACGCTTGTACACCCACATACATTACTCTTTCAGTCATGAGGTCGATGAGTACCTCCTTCACAGACTCTTCAAATGCACTAAGTTCTTCGGACATACACGCTCATGGTTGAATATCTCGGGTTTGAAGAGTAACTACTCAATGTAACGGGATGGATGGTGATAGCGCGATGATCACTGTGCGAAATCAACTAATCTGCGAGATCATATAATCACGGTTGGAAAAAAAATTCTCGGTGCAATGCTCGAGGAAATAAGTAGATAACTAGGCAATGGATCTCTCCAACAGGTGAGAAGCCTTCATTACTTCAGTTATGTTCATTATGGTGTGGTCCCAACGGTTTGATGGCGAGCTTTCTAACCATAAATGTTGTTCTAACCGTTCAGGGCGTCAGTCTAATGGTTATACTATTTCCAATGGCTATATTGCTTCGCCATGGTGAATTGCCATGTGGTGTTGTTTTGATATCCCGACGAAGTTCCAATTTTGCAAATTTTCCTTCTACGAAGTTCCCTCTGGAACCTTCTGTAATTTTTTGATCTTGGTTGTCTTCTTACTGAGATTTCTATCCTTTCTTCCAGTGATCTTTGTCTCAGTATTTCTCTTTCCATTCTGATTCTTATCCTCTTTTGGCATAGTAACTTTGCATTGTTGAGATTCTTTCCTAGGATTCAGGGGAAATACTTCTTCTCTATTTGGGGTAGGTGCTTCAGTCTTCTGTGAGTCTTCTTGTGTTCTTCCAATTTCGATATCCAAGTTTATGGTTTTAAGTATCTGCGATCTGTTCTCCTGTTATTCAATTAAGTGTGCGAACCTCCTAGTCATGAAATCTTTCAAATCTTTCTTCTTCTTCTCTAAGACTTCCTCTTCTTTCCTTCTGGCCTGATCCCTTTCAATCCAAGGTTTTCCTAGTAATATAGAAAATGGGGCGTTGTTCTCAATAAATTTAACAACCTCAAAATATTCCTCTGTTGAAGTTCCATGAGCACTCATAGATATCTGGGTGAGATTTCCACGTAGGTTTACCAACTTTCCTCTAAATAATCCTATTCCTCCCAATGAAGGAATCATAGCAGGTTTTCCTAAAGTTTCCCAAGTTCTTTCTGTCATAATATTCACATGTGTTTCTTTATCCAGAACATAGTCAATGTTGAAGTCTCCTATTCTTGCTTCTATGCACTCTTTTTCTTTGAAGATCTCTGATAATTTGATATTCCGGTGGTCATTCAGGGTTTCTTTGATTTGTAGAAATATAGTGTCTGATTCTTTCTGGGGTTCTCCCATGGTCTTAGTTGCTTGACCTTTCTCATGGTCTTCTTGTCTCATATTCATTTTTTCAAGCTTAACAAACATTCTAGGGCAATCTAAAACTTCATGGTCCATAGCTTTACAATAAAGACAACTAGATCTTCTACCTGGACATTCCTTAGCCATATGTCTCGGTCTTATGCAACTATAACAAAGGGTTAATCTTCATTTTCTTTTAAATGATCCCCAACCTTTCCTGTACTGCACACTAGGATCATAGTAGCTAACTTGCAAAAAAAAATTTCTAGGATCCTGCATCCATTGGTTAGTCCAAACATTCTTTCTATGCATAGGTATAACATATATTTCAATATTCTTATCAGATCTACTTATATCAAATCGTCTTTCTTCTAGCTGGGCCTTACTTTTCAAGCTAGGACAAAATTTATCAAACATACCTAGATCCATACTTTTGAAACAATAATTTCCAGTTATCTTACCTTTAACAAAGTGTAAATCTTTCAGATCTTACCTCTTCTCTTCAAATTGAACTTCTTTTCTTGGCA
>SNQJ01S0004964.1:44561-67513 GCA_010110895.2 Picea sitchensis
CTACAGAAAGAATCAAAGCATCTTGTAACACATCACCTATTACATTTGCTTCCTAATTTCTCTCTTGTTGTCCATCTCTTTGTTTATTTGGAGCTCTGCAGTCTTTCTTCATATGTCCTTTCTTCCCACAATTCCAACACTCTATCTTTCCAGGTATGGATTTGGATCTGCCCTTCCTAGAATTCCCATGGTTCTCGAAACCCTTTCCTCTATCCTTTTGTCTTACCCTGTTCTCCATGTTCAACGCATTTCCCGATGTCTCACCTGTACTTTTCTGTCACATTTCCTCACTAAGGATAACACCAACAACCTCATCAAATTTTAAAGTATTTGAACCAGAGAAAGAGTTACTTACAACCATGACCAAGCCATTCTAGATTTATGGCAATGAGCATAAGATTAGAAGAGCCCCAACCTCATCATCAAAGTCCACTTTTACATAACTTAGTTGACTAGTAACTGTATTTAAATCATTTAAATGATCTGCAACAGACCCACTTTCTGACATCTTCATATTAAATAATCTCTTCATTAGAAATACCTTATTGGAATCCGAGGGTTTTTCATACAATTTGGCCAATGCATCCATCAAACCCTTCGTTGTCTTTTCTTTCAAAATATTGAAAGCCAGTGACGTTGCCAGGCTCATCCGTATCATTCCTAAAGCCTTTTTGTCAAGAATCTTCCATTCTTCATCCTTCATAGTCGTCGGCTTCTTTGCTATTCCACCCAATGGTAGGAATAGATCCTTCTGATATAATTAGTCTTCCATCTGCATCTTCCATAACTAGTAGTTTTGGCCGTTAAATTTCTCGACCCTAAACTTTCCATCTTCCAACATTGCTCCCACTCGAACCAGGAACCCTCTTTTCCTTTGAGTTATCTTTCGTTCTGATACCAGTTGTTAGAAAAACAAGACTGCGGAGCAATAAAATAAAACAAATGCGGAAACAAAACACAGAAGATACACAATACAATAGAGACATAGATTTACATGGTTCAACCAGTTTGGGCTACGTCCACCAGAGAAATTGCCAGGTCCTTCCTTTATTATTATCCAGCATATGAAGGGATATAACCTACAGCAAACCCGTTGTAACTTCCTCTTCTTTCTCTCACAGTCTCCTATCTCAGAATACAATATTCTCCATCCACCATAGTCGCAATACATTTCCCTCATATAAGAGGGTTTCCTTCTAGGGAAAAAAAACCTAACATAATCTCTACCATTAGATATGCGGCCTTATAATGAACGGTTCAGATTTACAAGGAAATTTTTCCTTCAGGGGATTTGTCCCTGAACCCCCATCAAGGGATGCTACCCCCGAACCCCTGCTGGGGGACCGCTTGCCCGCATACCCCCCAGCCGGGGGGTAGCCCCCCCGAACACCGCAGAGGGGGTTACCCCCCCTCTGCACTCCCCCGCATGGAAGAGTGTACATACTTATGGGGTGTAAACACTTCATGGGGTATAAACATGGCTGGAAGTAAAATACCTTTGAATTAGGAAGATAATCAAGCTCCACAACCAATAGTTACATCCTTTCCCCCTTCAATAAAACATTTTCCTCAATGTTCATTCTTTTCTTAGAACAATGTTGGATGAGATTTCTGCAAATCTCCCTCCAACTCCCAAGTGGCCTCCTTAGGGATAAAGTGCTTCCATTGCACTTTTACGTAGGCAACGACTCTATTCCGAAGTGTTATTTATCTCCTATCCAGAATTCGTAGAGGTTCCTCTTGGAACTCACCTTCTGGTTCCACCTGCACCAAGTTCCAATCGATCATATGAGTAGGATCATGAACATAATTATTTAACAAGGAAGCATGGAATAAATTATGAACTTTTATATTGGCAGGAAGTGCAAGTTGGTATGCTACAGGTCCAATTCGAGCTAAGATCTCGAGAGGGCCACAAAACTTGGGTGCCAACTTGGCAAAGTTCCCTAGCTTTAGTGAACTTTTTCGGACTTTGAATTTTAAATAGACTTGATCTCCCATTTGAAATTCCAGGTGTCTCCTTTTCTGGTCCATGTAACGTTTCTTCCTGTCTTGCGCCTCTTTTAAGTTCTATTGTACTTTTCTTACCATGCTCTCCATTTCCTGAAGCATCTCTAGTCCTACCATGATTCTCTCGATTGGGTTAAGCCAACTAATCGAATTCGTACATTTTCTATTGTACAATACCTCGAAAGAGCTCATCTTAGCCGAAGTTTGGTACCGATTATTGTATGCAAATTCTACCAAGTGCAGGTAGTATTCCCACTTGCCTGATTTTCTTCTTACCCACATGTAGAGCATATCTTCTACGATTTGGTTTGTTCAATCAGTCTACCCATCCATTTGTGGATGATAAATCGTGCTCAAATTCAAGTTAGTATTTAACCCTGCAAACAACTCTTTCCAAAAATTAAATGTAAATTTTACATCTCTATCCAAAATCACCATTTTAGGAATACCATGCAGTCTAAAAATTTCTTTCATGAATATTTCAGCGATGATAATGGATTTAAAAATATAATTTACAGGAATAAAATATGTAGAATTACTAAGTTTATTGATTACTACCATAATTGAATCATTTTGTTTATGAGTTCTAGGAAAACCTGTAATAAAGTCCAGCGATATAGTCTCCCATTTCCATTCCGACACTGGTAAGGTCTGCAATAGGTCGATTGGATGTTGTTGTTCGACTTTTACCTACTGACAATATTAACACTTAGCTAAGTATTATGTTGTTTCTCCCTTCATATTAGGCCAATATAATAACTTTCTTAGTGTTGTTATCATTTTCTGGTATCCTGGATGACCAAAATGTGGTTTCTTGTGAACTTCATCCAAAATTGTTAACTTTAACTCTATCGAATCTCGTATGTATATTCTGTTTTTAAATTGTAGTGGACCATTTCTGTCCAAACTCAGATCTGTTTTGATTGAATTTTCTGTAGTGTTTTGTAATTATGCCACTATTTTAATGTAATTTTCGTCGTTATTACTTGCATCCTTTATCCTCTGTTCAAGATCACTTTCTTCCTTGCTAATGTTTATTTCAAAGAACCTATGAAATCTTCTTCTTAAAGCATCAACCACATTGTTTTCCTTACCCTTGATATGTCTTACCTCAAACTCAAATTCGCTCAAGAAGGCTAGCCATCTTGCTTTCCTTTCATTAAGGTTTGGCTGACTAAACAAAAATTTCACACCGCTATTCTCCGTCAATAAAATAAATTTTCTATCCATTATGTAGTGTCGCCACATCTTTAAGACGTGTATTACAACTGCCAACTCTAAGTCATGGGTGATGTAGTTTCGTCCGTGCTCCTTTAGCTTTTGGGACTCATAACATATAATGTGTCCTTCTTGAGTAAGGACACCACCTAGTCCTTCTTTACTCGCATCTACATAGACAGTGAAGTCTTTATTTGGATATGCTACCCTTAAAATGGGTGTGGCCATTAACAATTCCTTTAACTTATTGAAACCGTCTTGACATTTCTGTGACCTGTTAAACTTAGTTCCCTTCTTCTATAACGATGTTATAGGGTAACCAATTTTGGAAAATCCCTCTATAAATCTGCGATAATATCCGGTGATTCCCATGAGCACATCTTTAGGAATCAACCATTCTGTGATGGATCTTATTTTCTCAAGATCGACTGCAATGCCTTCTTTAGATATTACATGTCCTAGGTACTATATTTTCTTCTAATAAAAATCACACTTATCGAATTTAGCATACAGTTTGTGCTTCCTTAAAGTTTGCAGAACTATCGTTAAGTGCTCTTCGTGTTCTTCTTCTATTTTAGAATATACTAGAATATCATCAATAAATACCAACACAAACTTGTCCAAGTACCGACTGCAAATATTGTTCATTAAACACATAAACGTGACTGGCACATTAGTGAGTCCAAAAGGTATAACAACAAATTCGTAATGTTTGTAACTCGTTCGAAATGTTGTTTTACTTATGTCCTCGTCTTTTATCCTAAGCTAGTGATAACCAGATCGTAAATCTAATTTCAAGAAAATATTTTCCCCACCTACTTGATCGAACACATCCTTTATCCTAGGTAAGGGGTACTTGTTCTTAATTGTCATTTTGTTTAACTATCTTTAAT
Source organism: Picea sitchensis (assembly GCA_010110895.2). Taxonomy (NCBI): domain Eukaryota; kingdom Viridiplantae; phylum Streptophyta; class Pinopsida; order Pinales; family Pinaceae; genus Picea; species Picea sitchensis. Next base: position 48,683 of record SNQJ01S0004964.1, read on the forward strand.
CAATGCATAATATCATAGTTTCATCCTTTTTTTTCACAAAGAGGACTAGTGATCCCCAGGGTGAAACACTCGGTCCGATATATTCTTTGTCCAATAATTCCTACCGTTGAATTTTTAGTTTTGTTAATTACGACAAACTCATTTGGTAAGGTGGTTTAGATATAGTGGTTGAACCAAGTAGTAGGTCGATAGAAAAGTCTATCTCCCTCCTTGGGTGTAATTCTGGTATCTCATCAGCAAACACATCTATGAAATCATGCAACACGACAAAATCATCCAAGTTGGGTTTATTTTTGTTTTCTAGCAGGTTTGTTACTTGGATGACATAAAATTGACAACCCTTTCTCATGCATTTCTTGAATTTCATTGCTGAAATTTGTCTAACTGAGATTGGTTTTTGTATACCTTGAACTATATTGGTGGTGTCATTTTCGTCTTTATACTTGAGTGATTTTTCATAACAATATAACACTGCTTTATTCCTTTCTAGCCAATACATTCTGACAATTATATCATAAGACGCTAACGATAGAATGTTCATATTTGTCCTTATGTTTTGACCACCTAAAATGAACTCATAATCAGAAATAAAGTTGATAACTTTTCTTTTCGTTACTATTGCTAGTTGTACCAGCCAAGATTTTTCATGTCTTGTTTTCTTAAGTTTATCTGACTCCAGTATATTAGGAGTGAGATAACTCAATGTAGCTCTAGGATCAACTAAAACAAAAATATGAGTGTTATTGATTTTACCTTCAATTTCCACCACAGAGGACTGGTGGATATCTTGTCGACCATCCATGGCTGCATTTATCCGTTGCAAGCTTCTGCCCACATCTCCCACCGTAGAGGCTTCATGGAGGATGTGGACCGTAGTTCTGGATGCTGAAGTCAAACATCGATAGTTCCTCATTAAGTGAGGTTCTCCACATTCCCATCATTTTAACGGTTCATGGGGGTTGTCCCCGATTTTCGTTGTTCCCAGGTTTACTGGTTTACCACCCCCTTAGGTGTTGTGATTGTTGGAGTAAAAATCTTTCCTTGGAAAACTTTTGGTTGTGTTCTGATAAGGAGTTGGCTGAAATGACTTCCTCCAATGGTTCATTCAGTCTTGCTTCTTGTCTTTCCAAGTTGTGACATCCCCCAAAATTAATTATTTTTGAAAATAAAAAATTGTTAGAAAATTATTCCATTTTTGGTAAATTTGAATTTGGAATTTTTTTGCCATTTATGGAAATTATGAATTTCGAATTTGATAAATTGTAATTAATTATTATGACTATTGGGAAGAGACATGATTTGACCCAACTAACTATTTGACTATGACACTTGTATGTAGATAGAATATTTTTTAATTACTGCAGGATGACAAATGGAACAACCATGTTAAATTCAACTAACCATGACTCCATGAGTGGGGAACATGTTGGAACTACCTCTCGGTTGATTATTACAAGTGGAAAATCATGGATTTGGCCATTGGTAGCCCCTGAAAATCAGTGATTTAGAAAGTTACAAAAATTCCCAAGGGAGGGAAAAAGACCTAGGAAAAAATATTGTTTTGATATGTAGCATATGTGAGGAGGCAGAACGTTGCCTAGTATGCTGGGAAAAAGGAATTACTGTGTACTTGTTGTTATGAACACTGATTGTTGAGTGTGAGGCAAGAAACAAACTATTGATAGAGGAAGACTCTGTTGAAGGGGAGATTTAAAGTTTGCCCTCATGGATTCATGGTCGGGCTAGGGGGTGAATCAGGAAAGTGATTTGGCTGCCCTATTCTACGGTTGGGAGGAACGTGGTTGTTCCCTTTGTCTTCCCACGAACTAGTTCATATATGTACCCTTTTCCTTATCTATATGAATGATCCTATATCTCATGTAATGTATTTATCAAATCTGAATTGAATTATTTTCCATCTCTGTTGAATGATTTAGTCACAGTTGTAGTGCGACTATTAAATTTAGTATGGATACAATAACCTGGCGAAGTCTGTCCAAATGAATGAAGTATGAAACTGATAGCATACCTTATGAATCTAATGCTAAGTGACATTTACGTTTGAGTTAAAGTCTGAATAAATACTAGAATTTCCTTTTTATTTGTTACGACAATCGGGGAAATTGCACAGTTAAAATCAGAAGTAGCTATAGGGAATTCCTTTCCAATTTATCGAAGTTTCCAATATAGCACTATCTAAAAAAAAATAGAGTTGGAACAAAGGTTATATACGGGATTGTTATATTTTTGTAAGTCTTTATAATTCTATAAGTATTTATATTTTCTGTAAGTAAGTATACACAAAGTCTGTATTGGGGTTTTTAATTATGTACCTATCAATCCAAAAGTAAACAGAATCAAGCCCTCAAGAAACAAACTATTGATAGAGGAAGACTCTGTTGAAGGGGAGATTTCAAGTTTTCCCTCATGGATTCATGGTCAGGCTAGGGGTTGACTCGAATACCTTTTATATATCAAAGACGAAGAGGGAGCTCCGAAGTCCTTCCATGTACAAAATCCTGGAAGAATTATCAATCACAAGTATCAATAAGTTATTTACAAGAAAACAAAAAGAACACCAACAGAGTGACAATTATTATTAACAGATTATACCAGGGAATACTTAACTTCTTATTTGGTGGTATCGCATTTTTTTTCTTTCCTTATCACTTGCCTCCTGGATGGATGTCCAAGCCAAGGGAGGAGCGTGCAACGAATCTCTGATGGGTCCTCGTAACAACAAGGCACACCATTAGTGATTTATACCAGTACTTTGAATGAAAAAAAATATATAACAAATAAAGGAACAGTTACCGTAATAAACATATTTAAATAGAGTGAAATAGATGACGGTATGGGCTTCCATAATACTTAGACAAGTATAAGTCGAATTGTGACAAATGTATGCCTCGGACCAATACTTTACCCAAACGTTGGACTCTTAAACCCTCCCAAAATCGAGACTATAGAAAGTAATGAGGACAAGCAGTCTTTACAGGGAGTGTCAGGACTAGACCCCTGCGAGGTCGCCTTGTAACATTTAATGTCACAAATACAGGAAAACTACTGATGAAATTTTTATTCAATGAAATAAAATGCCCTTATAAAACACACACATAACCTTCTATTCAAGAGATAGATACTGTAAGGAAATTCTAGGAACTGGGCGCGAACATCTTAAATAGGTTTTGATTTTATACCAAATAAGTAATGACTATGGGTTCCCTTGAACAAGACGAGTTAAGGGTCTGAGTGTAATGCTGACGAGTGGACTCATCCTTCGGAAACGAAATTTTGAGAAGCAAACAAGGTGTCATGCACATGGTACACTATCCTTTTAACATCATAACTCACACGCATCCAACCCCGGTCTCTTGGTACTGGGTAGGAGTGTGAAGTGGTATGACCTTTGGGCATATCTAAACCCTAAACTAACTACCAGGAGACTAAAACTGACAAGTCTCTAAACTTTGAGAGTGAGGGGAGAGAGTGTTGAAACTCTCAGTATACCGAAAAATAAGTATATGAAACTCTGTGATAAGAACTACAAATAAAAGGACCTTTACTGATTTGAAACTCAAAATCTCTATTCCTCTTTTTTAAGGATACGATAGCATAATAGAAAACTTACCAGGGAAACAAGCGTGGTCGACTGGATTGCTGAGCAACGACCTCCAATATATAATTCCCCACATCCAAAGAACCACAAACAAAGCCGATGTTTGTTTTTCTCGAAGAGTCACAATGACGAGGAAGGAGCTCGCCTAACCCTAAATTGAGGGTGTACCACCATAGTAAATGCCAAAGTACATTAGGCCATGTGCTAGGGAAGAGTTGGCATGACATGGTTGAGGAAGGCCAGGTGGGAGAGCCATCGAGACTGGTGAATACAAGTCCCATATTAAGCACAGGAACAAAGCCTTAATTCATTTTTGACAGATACATCCCTTTCCCTTACCAGCAAAGATGTGAAGTTAATGACAATAACTTCGTCACTATCCAGTTGAAACTAGTCAATCACTAACTAATTCGTTTAGTTAGCCTACCATTATGTTATCTCTATCGGTGGGAGGAAACTTAGTTACGAGTTATTTACATAGGAAAATTGCATGGGAATTGCCTTGTTTAAACCTGAAGTCGGATAACTAAAAGTGTTTGACCACGACTGAGACTTAAAGGAAATCTGTTTAAGCAACTCGAACAGTGTCAATGGTATCTCTAACCTATGACATACTGCGTGTTATACTAAGGTCATAAATCTCGACGTATACACAATTTTGGTAGATGTGCTATTAGTACAAGGAAATGATATAAACTTGCGCACACAACATGAAGATCCCAATATTTTAAAGGAGATTAAGACTCGAATCCAAATCTACATCATATACAGGTGGATATATGTATAAGTATTAATATCTATATGCAAAAAAAAAATATGTGTTACAAAGGTGCTAGAATCCTTTGGAATCCTCTCATATAAAGTATGAAGTTAGTTTGGCATAGGACTATCCTTATATGATGATGCAGGAGCATCGCCAACACATCAAGCGAGCCAGCGCGGAATCAGAGGACAGTTGGACAAGCCAGCACAAATTTTGATAATGCTTTGGAACTATTGCGCAAATCTTAATTGACTCATTTAAGATATGGCACACTTGTATATTGTAATGGACCTTGAGTGGATAGCTCTCGTCCTTAGGTAGATAATCAACATTTAATGTAGTTAATGCTGGTAGATAGGAATTTAATTGTAGATTTGATAGCTTTAGAGTCTAAGAGGGAAAACAGATATAGACACCCTCATTGTATCATTATATCATAACCTCTGAGCATAGAAGAAGAGCAGAAGAAAAAGAGCATGCAGAGAATTGTAGGAAGAACACCCATGTACAACCATTTGAATTAATAGAAGAAAGCTTTGATTCAAATTCATGGTTTGTGTTGTTTCTCTGAGTATTTATGTTATGCTCATGAATGTTTGCTTCTTGTCATGCATTCGCTTTTATATGCTGTGTATGTGATTTCATGATTGAATTGAAGTCTGAGAGGGTGGGAGAATGAGTTTCAACTGTTTCTCTACTTGAGCGAGAGACTTCCTGCAAGGACTGCAGTTGAAGTGTCCGCAAGGAGTGCGTTGACATAAGGGCTCACTTAGAGATAGGTTTTGTTCTCATTTCCTCGAAGGTGCAATTAGGCACAGTTCCGTGCAAGGAGTGCGCAGGCTAGGAAGGAGTCTTAGAGTTGCGATTCTGAGCAGAGTATAGGGAGACTACTACCGCAGGAGTGCGCAGAGTCAAAAGACTTCAACACAGAGGCGTCATTGAAGGTTTTCCACAAGGAGTGCGTGAAAGGTTTCCTTCTGAAGACTGAAGTTGTGGAAAAGCTCAAGAGGAATAGACCTTTGAATTTACTGAAAGGATAAGTGCAGGGAAGCTGCCATGGAAAGCCGGAGAGAAGCATCACAGGTTGGCGAGCGGGTGAACGAGTCTCGTAGGGAGACACTCCTTCATTTCACAGAATCATCAAAGGGAGAAAGTTAGAGGGTTTGGAGCTTAGGAGGAGTGAAACCATTGATCCGTGCCACAGGAGTCGTCGGATCTACAAGTGGAATCGTGTATCGGGGATTCGTAAGGTGAAGCACCAAAAGTTCACAAAAAGGATTGCGATATCGCGATACGCGATATCCAGACAAGCTCAGGACCGTCCATCAGTGAGGACGCGTGTCAGGAGATCCCAGCAAGTCAGGGTTCAGAGAATCGGGGTTTTTGAGGGTAAGAAACTCTTACATGTCGGAATCACGATACACGATATCCCGATAATTCACAGGACAGTGTGGGCCACAGTAGGAGATAGTGGAGGACAGGTGGCATAGTATCGTAGATCGAGAAAAGGTAAGTCTCGAATCCTTTAGCATTAGGAATCGCGATCCCGCGAATTCTGAAATCTCGATGAGGTGACAGTATCATTGAGTAGTCAATTCACACGTGCGCATCGGAGATTTAGCGCATCGGGTATCGGGAGTCGACAATTCCAAGTACACGACATCGCGAGTTGTGAAATCGCGATAGAGCAGAAGTCCCGACGAGGTGAGAGGAAGTCAACGTTGACTTGCCATCGGGTCTCGGGGATTTGAGAGCCTGGAGATAGACAGTGAACTTGGGAAGCCGCGAGTTCCAATCCTCCGATAAGTCAAGAAATAGGGATCGCGCAGGAGAAGAGAATCTGTGGGTGTGTATTTCCCGATAGGGAAATAGAAGAACCTTTGTGTTCTTCAGGCCGTGATTGGAGAAGATCCTATAGAAGAGGACGTGCCAGTGAGGGTACGGCTGCATCAGGTTTGGTATCAGAGAAGGAATATCTCTTTGCTTTCTGTAGAAGAGAAGAAGGAGAATTCGCCATGCCGCCGAGGAGAGAAAGACAATCACCTGATCCAGAGGACAGGGAGGTGCGAAGAAGAGGCAGGCAGGTAGTCAATCCAGAAATGGAGAGACATGAGAGATCTCCGAGCAAGACTCAAAGATATGGAGACAGCTCAAAGACACACAGCTAGTGCAGGGGATCTAAGTGACTCCGAAGGCGAAGTTGAAGCCAAACAACAAGAATAAGTTGCAGCCGAAGATGTGGCCAATGAGCGATTAATTAAGGCTATCGCCCGGATGAGTTCGAAAAAAAAGATGGACATTCCAGCTTATGAAGGGAATCTGGATGCAGAAGAGCTTCTAGACTGGATTAGAGCTCTTGACACTTATTTCGATTATGAAGATATCGAAGAGGATAAGAAGGTCAGGCATGCTGTTACGCACCTGAAAGGACATGCAACATTATGGTGGAACGAGCTTCAAGCATATAGACGCTGCAAAGGAAAGCAAAAGATCAAGAGCTGGGACAGGATGATCACAAAGATGAAGGCGAAGTTCATCCCAAGAGACTATAAAATTACTTTGTTCAGGAGGATGTAGAACTTGAGACAGAAGCTGATGACAGTGAAAGAATCCACTGAGGAATTCTATCGACTGAACATCAGAGCAGGTCATCGGGAGAGCGATGATGAGAAGGTTGCTAGATATTTGAATGGTCTAAGATACGACATTCAGGATGAATTAAGCATGGTTACCATCAAGACGATGGAGGATGCTTATCATATGGCTCTGACAGTTGAGGAGAAGTTGAGCCGTAAGCAAGGTCAGCGAGGCCGAGGCAGAAGTCAGCCCAGAGGCAAGGCAGTTTCCCAGGATAGATACCAGAAGCCCAAGGAGGCATGGAAGAAACCTCAGGGTAAGGTGGAAAGAGGTGGTACCTCACAGAGAGGGCCATATGTTGAACATAGACGGCAACATATAGAGCAGAGCAGAGGATATGCTGACAACAACACTTTTCCTCGTACCAGAGGTAGAGGAAGAGGAAGAGGTGGAGTAATCACATGCTTCACATGTGGAAAGAATGGGCACAAGTCATATGAGTGTCGAGAGAAAAAGAAGGACATTGGAGAAGCTCACATTGCAGAAACGCAGAGGTGAGATGTTGAGGTTGAAGACGTAGAAGGCGGAAGATCGCTTATGATGCGAAAAGTCCTTTTGACACCTGAGAAAGAGGTGGAAAGTTCATTTCAAAGAACCAGACTGTTCATAATAGCTTGCAAGACCAAGGATAGGGTGTGCAAGGTTATCGTGGACAGTGGTATCACTGATAATCTCGTTTCAACCGAGATGGTAGAAAAGCTGGAGCTGGAGACGACTGATCATCGAGGCCCATACAGAGTCTTGTGGCTACAGAAAGGACACCAGGTAACTGTTACTAAAAAATGCTTGGTTGAATTCAAAATAGGTGGATACAATGATAAGATTTTATTTGATGTTATTCCCATGGATGTATGTCATTTATTGTTGGGTAGACCATGGAAATATGAAAGAAATGTGATTCATGATGGGAGAATGAACACATATACCCTGGAGAAGAATGGGAGAACCCATATGTTGCTTCTGATAAAGGATAAGGAGGTGAAGCCAGAATTAAGCAACACAATACTTCTCATGAGTGGGAAGGAACTTATTACAGAGGTTAAGAAGAAAGAAGATCCACAATTCTTTGTGGTCAGAAAACCAAGAATTGTTCTGACTAGCACAAGAGTGGATGATCTACCAGAAGAGATTCAGGAACTGCTGGAAGAGTTCGCTGACATCATAGTGGACGAATTACCTCATTCGTTACCACTGATGAGGAGTGTGAGTCACCACATAGACCTCATACCAGGAGCCAGTTTTCCAAATAAAGCCGCGTATAGGTTGACGCCGCAAGAAAATGAAGAGGTTAAGAAGCAGGTCCAAGAGCTATTGGACAAAGGATTGGTCAGAGAAAGCTTGAGTCCGTGTGTTGTTCCAACAGTACTCAGTCCGAAGAAGGATGGAGGCTGGAGAATGTGTACCAATTCAAGAGCGATCAACAAGATAACCATTAGATACTGGTTTCCATTGCCGAGGATGGATGATCTGATGGATTGCCTGAGCGGGGAAAAGTATTTTTCAAAGATAGATTTGAAAAGCAGATATCACCAAATTCGCATGAGAGAAGGTGATGAGTGGAAGACAACCTTCAAAACCAACGAAGGACTGTATGAATGGCTAGTCATGCTGTTTGGCTTGACGAATGCACCAAGCACCTTTATGAGGTTGATGAATGAAGTCCTGAGGGAATTCATCGGAAAGTTTGTCATTGTGTATTTGGATGATATACTGATTTACAGTAAATCAGTGACAGAACACCTGAAGCATTTGGCTATAGTGATGAGGAAGCTACAGCAGGAGAAGCTATTGATAAATATGAAGAAGTCCTCATTTATGAAGACATAACTCATTTATTTGGGATTTGTTATTTCGACGAATGAGTTGAGGATGGATCCAGATAAAGTGGAGGTAATCAAGAATTGGCCATCACCAAGAAATATTTTCGAGGTGAGAAGTTTTCATGGTTTAGCTAGTTTCTACCGAAAATTCATCAGGAATTTCAGTGGAATCAGTGCGGAAATGATGGATACAGTGAAGAAGCGACATAATACCTTTCACTGGACAATAGAGGCTGAGAAGAGCTTCAATCTGTTGAAGCGAAAGATCACGGAACAACCAGTGTTGGTGTTGCCGGATTTCCTGAAGACATTTCAGGTGAAATGTGATGCAAGTGGGCTTGCCATAGGAGCGGTCTTGAGTCAGGAAGACAGACTGATTGCATATTTCAGTGAGAAGCTGGATGAGTCGAAATTAAAATACTCCACGTATGATAACGAATTCTATGCTATCATTCAAGCACTGAAGAAGTGGAGGCATTACTTGATCCGGAAAGAGTTTGTTTTGTATAGTGATAATCATGCATTACAGTTTGTGACTCAACATGAGAAGTTGAATCAAAAACATGTAAAATGGGTAGAGTATATGCAGAATTTCACATTTGTGATTAAACACATTTCTGGTACTGCTAACAAAGTGGCTGATGCTTTGAGCAGGAAGTGTTTGTTGCTGCAGGAATTCCGAGTCAAAACATTGGGTTTTGAAAATCTCAGGGACATGTACGCAAGTGATGCAGATTTTGGAGAGGCGTATGAAGTAGCTGAGAACCCATTTCTCAGAGACAGAAGCCCTTGGATAAATTATATGATCCAAGAGGGATTGTTGTTCAGAGGCAATCAATTGTGCATTCTGAAATGCTCCATGAGGGATAACTTGTTAAAGGAGAAGCACAGTGGTGGCTTAGCAGGACATTTTGGCCATGACAAAACATTCGCAAAGCTGAATGCATCATATTTTTGTCTGGGGATCCGAGCAGATGTCAAGCGATTTGTTGACAGGTGTAGAGTTTTCCAGCATTCGAAGGGGAGAAAGCAGAATGCAGTTTTTTATCAGCCATTGCCCATACCGGAGAGGCCATGGGAGGCAATCAGCATGGATTTTGTATTGGGTTTTCCAAGGACGCAAAGGGGTGTTGATTCCATCTTTGTGGTGGTGGACAGGTTTTCTAGGATGGAACATTTTATTCCATGCCAGAAAACCAGCGATGTGACTCACATCGCAAATATGTTCTTCAAAGAGGTCATTCGACTTCATGGATTGCCGAAAAGTATTGTCTCGGACAGGGACACCAAATTCATAGGGAATTTTTGGAGGACCTTATGGAATAAGTTAGGAACTAACTTGGCGTTTAGTTCTGCTTATCATCCTCAGACGGATGGACAAACAGAGGTGGTGAACAAAAGTCTGGGAGACTTGCTGAGAAGCTTGGTGATAGAGCACCATAGCAGTTGGGACCACATATTACCACAGGCTGAATTCACGTACAATGACTCAGTGAACAGGAGTACAGGCCGAATTCCATTTCAGGTTGTATATGGAATGCAGCCAAGAGGAGTTTCTGAATTGCGGGATTCAGAACAGACTGCTACTAGCAGCGCTAGTGCAGAAAATTTTGATGGGGCAATGAAATAACTTCACGGCAGGGTGAAGGAGCGGTTGCTGGAATCAAGTCAGGAATACAGGCACATAGTAGACCAACATCAGAGACACCTTAAATTCAAAGTTGGTGATCTAGTTCTGGCACACTTGAGGAAAGAAAGGTTCCCGAGGGGAACATACAACAAACTAAAGATGAAGAAAATCGGTCCATGCAAGGTCTTGAGAAAATTCGGGGAAAATGCTTATGAGATCTTTGATATTCAATATCGCAGATTTATATCCATACCAGGCTGGAGAAGCAGAGACTGCAACTGAGCAACCAGTGATCCAGTGGGCAAAGCAGATGTCGATAGCAGAAAAAACACAAATGGAGTACATACTGGATAAGAGAGTGGGTAAGAAGACTCGAAGGAAGGAATACTTTGAATATATGGTCAAATGGAAGGGCCACCCAATGGAAGACGCCAGCTGGGAAAGCGAAGTAGTGATACAAAATCATGGACATACCATGCAGGAGCTCATGGACAGGAGCCCATGAAAATTTTCAAGCCGAGGAGTATGATGCAGGAGCATCGCCAGCACATCAAGCGAGCCAGCACGGAAGCGGAGGAAAGATGGACAAGCCAACACAAATTTTGATAATGCTTTGGAACTATTGCCCAAATATTAATTGACTCATTTAAGAGATGGCACACTTGTATATTGTAATGGACCTTGAGTGGATAGCTCTCATCCTTAGGTAGATAATTGACATTTAATGTAGTTAATGATGGTAGATAGGAATTTAATTGTAGATTTGATAGATTTAGAGTCTAAGAGGGAAAATGGATATAGACACCCTCATTGTATCATTGTATCATAACCTCTGATCATAGAAGAGGAGTAGAAGCAGAAGAGCATGCAGAGAATTGTAGGGAGAACACCCATGTACAGACATTTGAATTAATAGAAGAAAGCTTTGATTCAAATTCATGGTTTGTGTTGTTTCTCTGAGTATTTATGTTACGCTCATGAATGTTTTCTTCTTGTCATGCATTCACTTTTATATGTTGTGTATGTGATTTCATGATTGAATTGAAGTCTGAGAGGGTGGGAGAATGAGTTTCAACTGTTTCTCTACTTGAGCCAGAGACTTCCTGCAAGGAGTGCAGTTGAAGTGTCTGCAAGGAGTGCGTTGACAGAAGGGTTCACTTAGAGATAGCTTTTGTTCTCATTTCCTCGAAGGTGAAATTAGGCACAATGCCGTGCAAGGAGTGCGCAGGCCAGGAAGGAGTCTCAGAGTTGTGATTCTGAGCAGAGTATAGGGAGACTGTTGCCGTAGGAGTGCGCAGAGTCAAAAGACTTCACAACGGAGGTGTCATTGAAGGTTTGCCGCAAGGAGTGCATGCAAGGTTTCTTTCTGAAGACTGAATTTGTGGAAAAGCTCAAGAGGAATAGACCTTTGAATTTACTGAAAGGATAAGTGCATGGAAGCTGTCGTGGAAAGCCAGAGAGAAGCGTCACAGGTTGGCGAGCAGGTGAACAAGTCTCGTAGGGAGACACTCCTTCATTTCGCAGAATCATCAAAGGGATAACGTTAGAGGGTTTGGAGCTCAGGAGGAGTGAAACCATTAATCTGTGCCATAGGATCCGTCGGATCTACAAGTGGAATCGTGTATCAGGGATTTGTAAGGTGAAGCTCCAAAAGTTCGCATCAAGGATTTCGATATCGTGAGACACGATATCGCGACAAGCTCAGGACCGTCCATCAGTGAGGATGCGTGTCAGGAGATCCCAACAAGTCGGGGTTCGGAGAATCAGAGTTTTCGAGGGTAAGAAACTCTTACATGTCGGAATCGCGATACGTGATATCCCGATAAGTCACAGGACAGTGTGGGCCACAACAGGAGAGAGTGGAGGACAGGTGGCATAGTATCGAAGATCGGGAAAAGGTAAGTACCTAATCCTTTAGCATCAGGAATCGTGATCCCGTGAATTCTGAAATCCCGATGAGGTGAAGGGATCATTGAATAGTCAATTCACACGTGCGCATCGAAGATTCAGCGCATCGGGTATCGGAAGTCGGCAATTCCAAGTACACGACATCGTGAATTGCGAAATCGCGATAGAGCAGAAGTCCCGATGAGGTGAGAGGAAGTCGAGGTTGACTGGCCATCGGGTCTCGGGGATTTGAGAGCCCGGAGATAGACAGTGAACTTGCGAAGCCGCGAGTTCCGATCCTCCGATAAGTCAAGGAAGGGGGATCGTGCAGGAGAAGAGAATCTGTGGGTGTGTATTTCCCGATAGGGAAATAGAAGAACCTTTGTGTTCTTCGGGCCGTGATTGGAGAAGATCCTGTAGAAGCGGACGTGCCAGTGAGGGTGCGACTACGTCATATGACAAATAGAATATTAATCTATAATCAGGGTAAACTTTAAATATTCTTTTCTACAATTCTATTAAATGAAAAGTTGGAGATTAATGTACCATATAATTTTTTTTGTTTATGTCAAACTAGAGGTACATTACATATGGTATCAGAGAAAAGGTTACAACACTCGACCTGAATAGGGCCAAAATAGTTGCTTAGCATATATTTCTATTTATGAAAAACTAATAAACCTTTATTGTTACAAAGAGAAAACCCTTTCTATTTTGTGCTAATTATGGTAGCTTAGGATGATGCAGAAATCAGAATAAAAGGAAATCTAGAGCAGACACCTCATGGAGATCCAAGACAGAATAGTGACGGAAGATCACCTACGAAAGTACTAGAAACATTGAGGAATCTTATTGTTGAGCTGCAGGTTTTCAAAGACGACAATGAGAAATTGAAGAAAGAACAATAGGATTAGCAAGAGATAGATGAAGTCCTCTTGCACAGTATAGTGACAAAGAAAATCCCCAAGGACGATAACAATGAAGAAGAGGTCAGGAAAAGGGCCTCCAAGAACTCTCGGTTTGAAGCAGAAAAAGGAGACAGTTCATTTGAAGGTACACCTTCAGCTGAGGACAAAACAAAAATAGACAGAAAGAGAAAACATGTAGACCATCCTGAAGGAGAATTTAAGAAAATTAAACCAGCTACCTTAGATGGAGAATCCAGAACAGGGGAGGAAGCTCAAGAATGGTTATTAGACATCAAAAAATATTTCTAGATATACAACTATTCCAACAATATGAAGCTCAGAATGGCCATTTACAATCTGAAAGAAAATGCTAGCATCTGGTGGAAATATTTGAAAATGGCTAAGGGCTTAAAAGAGAAACATATGGAATTGTCGGACGTCAAGAAATATTTCAAGAAACAATACCTATCTGAAAGCTACTATGAAAGGAAAATGAAATAATTTTACAAGTTACGAATCAGTCATATGACAATGGAGGGTCTTATAAACAAATTCCTGGAATTACTAAGGCTTGTACCTTATATCCGGGAGGACAAGGTAGAAATCCAACAGTTCCTAAGTTGTTTACCACAGTCCTACAGGGACAAAATTGAGTTTGAAAAACCCAAGTCCTTGAGTGAAGTAATCAGGAAAGCGCGAATGTGCTACGACCAGTATAAACAATAGGCAAAGTTTCCCAGAGGTTGGAAGGATAAGAAACAAGACTAAATGAACCATCAGAAGAAGGGATACCAGGCAACTCCTTATCAGAATGCAACAAAACGATTTCCTATAATAAACTTTCACTCTGATTATCCAAGTACGCAAGGAAATGGTAAACTAGTAAATCAGGGAACACATAAGTTTGGGGACAATCCCCGTGAACCATTGAAGTGATGGGAATGTGGAGAAACTCATCTAAGGAGTAACTGTCCATGTATCAATACAACAAACAAAACTATCATTCATAATTTGCAGGAAGCCTTGATGGTGGGTGATGTGGGTAGAAGCCTGCACCTAATAAATGTAGTCGTAGATTGTTGACAAGCTAACCACCAGTCCTCCGTGGTGGAAATCGAAGGTAAAATCAATAACACTCAAATTATGTTTTAATTGACCTCGAAGCTACGTTAATTTATATCACTCCTGGTGTAGTAGAGTCAAATAAACTTAAGAGGATGAAACACACAAAATCATGGTTGGTACAATTAGCAACAGGAACTAAAAGGAAAGTGGTTGACTTTATTTCTGATTTTGAATTCAGTCTAGATGGGCAAAAAATAAAAACAAATATGAATATTCTCCCACTAGGATCTTACGATGTGATTATCAAAATCGATTGGTTGGAAAAGAACAAAGAAGTTCTAGATTGTTATACAAAGACACTTAATTATAAAGATGATTATGACACTACTAGAACAACCCAAGGTATACCAAAACCAGTGTCAGTTATACAAGTCACAACAATGCAATTCAAGAAATACATGAGGAAGGGGTGTCAAGTTTACGCCATCCAAATAATGAATCTGTTAGAAAAATAAGATAAGCCCAACTTGGAAGACATTGTTGGCCTAGTGAATTCAAAGACATATTTGCTGATGAAATACCTGAATTACCTTCTAGAAGGGAAATAGACTTCTCCATAGACTTGCTACTTTGTTCAGCCCCTATCTCTATAGTACCCTACCGAATGAGTTTACCAGAATTGACAGAATTAAAAATTCAACTACAGGAATTATTGGACAAAGAGTATGTCAGACCAAGTGTTTCAGCATGGGGAGAACCAGTCCTCTTTGTGAAAAAGAAAGATGGTACTCTAAGGCTATGTATTTATTATAAACAATTGAACAAAGTAACTATTAAGAACAAGTACTCCTTACCTAGGATAAATGATATGTTCGACCAAGTGGGTGGAGCCAAGATCTTTCCAAAGTTGGATTTATGATCCGGTTATCATCAAGTTAGGGTAGAAAATGAGGACATAAGAAAAACAACCTTTCGAACAAGATATGGACACTACAAATTTGTAGTCATACCTTTCAGACTCACTAACGCACCAACCATGTTTATGTGTCTAATGAATAGTATTTTCATCCAGTACTTGGAGAAGTTCGTACTAGTATTTATCGACAATATTCTGGTCTATTCTAAAACAGA
This sequence comes from Picea sitchensis, assembly GCA_010110895.2. Lineage (NCBI taxonomy): Eukaryota > Viridiplantae > Streptophyta > Pinopsida > Pinales > Pinaceae > Picea > Picea sitchensis. The sequence continues at coordinate 64,143 of SNQJ01S0004964.1, forward strand.
GGAAGAACACTTAAGAATAGTTCTGCAAACCTTGAGGAAACACAAACTGTACGCCAAATTTGATAAGTGTGATTTTTACCAAAAGAAAATACAATACCTAGGACATGTAATTTCTACAGAAGGCATTGGAGTCAACCCTGAGAAAATAAAAGCCATCATGGAATGGCTGGTACCTAAGGATGTAGCGGATATCCGATCATTCATGGGAATCACTGTATATTATCGCAAATTTATAGAGGGGTTTTCCAAAATATCCTACCCTATCACGCCATTACAAAATAAAGAAACCAAGTTTAATTGGTTACAGAAGTGTCAAGACAGTTTTAACAAGTTGAAGGAATTACCAAGAACCGCACCCATATTGAAGGTAGCAGACCCAGATAAAGACTTTATCGTCTGTGTTGATGCGAGTAAAAAAGGACTAGGTCATGTCCTAACTCAAGAAGGACACGCTATTTGTTACAAGTCCCGGAAATTAAAGGAACATGAGTGAAACTACATCACTCATGACTTAGAATTGGTAGCAGTAATACACACCTTAAAAATGTGGTGAAACTACATAATGGGCTGAAAATTTCTATTATTGATAGATAATAGCGGTGTGAAATATCTGTTTAGTCAGCCAGATCTTAATACAAGGCAAGCAAGGTGGATAGGCTTCTTGAGGGAATTCAATTTTGAGGTAAGACATATCAAAGGTAATGAAAACAAGGTAGCAGATGCTTTTAGAAGAAGAGTCCACAGGTTATTCAAAATAAATGTCAGTAGAGTAGAAAGTGATCTGGAATAGAGAATAAGAACAACATGCATTAACGACGAAAATTAAACTAATATAATGGCAGAATTACAAAACAACACAACAAACTCAGACAAACCATATCTGAGTATCGACAAAAAATGATTATTACTATTTAAAAACAGACTTTACATACCAGATTCGACAAAGTTAAAGATAACAGTCTTGGATGAAGTGCATAAGAAACCGTATTTTGATCATCCAGGATACCAGAAAACGATAACAACACTTAGAAAAGTATTTTATTGGCCTAAGATGAAGGGAGAAACAACATAATACTTGGCTAGGTTCCAATATTTTTAGCAGGTTAAGGCCAAACACCAACATCCCGCCGACCTATTACAACACACTTTATTCCTGTAAAGTCTACTTATAAAGCTATAAATATTGTTGAACTATTTATGAAAGAAATTTTTAGACTGCATGGTATTCCTAAAATGGTGATTTCGGATAGAGACGTGAAATTTACATCTTCTTTTTGGAAAGAATTATTTGTAGGGATAAATACTAATTTGAATTTCAGTACTAGTTGTCATCCACAAACAGATGGACAGACTGAAAGAATGAAGCAAATCGTGGAGGATATGCTCTACATGTATGTAAGAACAAAACCAAACAAGTTATAAGACTACCTACACCTGGTAGAATTTGCATATAAAATGGGTACCAAGCTTCGGCTAAGTTAAGCGCCTTTGAGGCAGTGTATGGAAGGAAGTGTACGCCTCCAATTAGATGAGATGACTCAACTAACAGACTTATGGTTGGCCTAGAGATGCTTCAATAAATGGAAAGTATGGTAAGAAAAGTACAACAGAACTTGAAAGAGGCACAGGATAGACAAAAAATTATGCGGACCAGAAAAGAAGACACTTGGAGTTTCAAGTGGGAGATCATCTTTAGTTAAAATTCAAAGCCCGAAAGAGTTCACTAAAACTCGAGAAATGTGCAAAGTTGGCACCCAGGTTTTGTGGGCCCTTTGAGATATTAGCTCGAATTGGACCCATAGCATACCAACTTGCACTTCCATATATTTTAAAAATTCATAACGTATTTCATGTTTCTTTGTTGAAAAGTATGTTCATGACCCTACTCACATGATCAATTGGAACTTGGTGCAGGTGGAACCGGAAGGTGAGTTCCATGCGGAACCCCTGCACATTCTAGACTAGAGAGAAATAACACTCCGAAACAAATTCATCTCTCAGGTAAAGGTGCAATAGAAGCACTATAGTCCTAAGGAGGCCACTTGGGAGTTGGAGGGAGATTTGCTGAAATATCATCCAATCTTGTTCCAAGAAAGGGACGAACACTGAGGACATTGTTTTATTTAGGGGGGAAAGGATGTGACATCCCGAAAAATATTTTTTTTTTGAAAGTCGAAAATTGTTAGAAAATTATCCCATTTTTGGTAAATTCGAATTTGGATTTTTATTTCCATTTATGGAATTTCAAATTTCAAATTTGATAAATTGTAATTAATTATTATGACTATTGGGAAGAGACTTGATTCGACCCAACTAACTATTTGAATATGACACTTTTATGTAGACATAATATTTTTTAATTATTGCACGAGGACAAATGGAACAACCATGTTAAATTTAGCTGACCATGACTCCATGAGTGGGGAACATGTTGGAACTACCTTTGGTCTGATTATTACAAGTGGAAAATCAGGGATTTGGGCAATGCCAACCCCTAAAAAATCAAGGATTTAGAAAGTTGCAAAAATTCCCAAGGGAGCGAAAAAGACCTAGGAAAAAAGATTGTTTTGATATATCACATATGTGAGGAGGGAGGACGCTGCCTAGTATGCTGAGAAAAAAGAATTATTGTGTACTTGCTATTATGAACATTGATTGTTGAGTGTGAGGCAAGGAATGGACTACTAATAGAGGTAAGGGGAGATTTCAAGTTTTCCCTCATGGATTCATGGTCAGCCTAGGAGGTGAATTGGGCAAGTGATTTGGTTGCCCTATTCTACACTTGGGAGGAACTTGACTGCTCCCTTTTTCTTCCTGCAAACTGGTTCAGACATGTACCCTTTTCCTTCTCTATGTGAATGATATTATATATGATGTAATGTATTTATCAAATCTGAATTGAATTACTTTCCATCTCTGTTGAATGATCTAGTCACAGTTGTAGTGCGACTATTAAATTCAGTATGGATACAATAGCCTGGGTGAAGTCTGTCCAAATGAATGAAGTATGAAACTGATAGAATACCTTATGAATCTAATGCTAAGTGATGTTTACGTTTGATTTAAAGTCTGAATAAATACTAGAATTTCAGTTTTATTTTTTACGACAATCGGGGAAATTGCATGGTTAAAATCAGAAGTAGTTGTAGGGAATTTCTTTCTAATTTATCGAAGTTTCTAGTATGACACTATTTGAATATAAATAGAGCTGGAAATAAGGTTATATACGGTGTCTTTATATTTATGTAAGTCTTTATACTTTTGTAAGTCTTTATATTTTCTATAAGTAAGTATATACAGAGTCCGGATTGGGGTTTTTAATTATGTACCTATGAATCCAAAAATAAACAGAATCATGGTCAAATATATAT
>SNQJ01S0004964.1:96733-136552 GCA_010110895.2 Picea sitchensis
TTTGTCCACTAGCATATGTAAAAAGGAAAACTAATTTTGATAGAAAAATAAGTTATTGAGTTTATTATTTCAATTTGGTTATTCGATACGAGCCCCTTGAAATTCAAATACTCCGCAAGTCCGATTGTCAATATGTATATCGCAGAACTGTAGGTGCTATTTGTAGACCACAGAAAATTAGAATCCCAATTTTCAGCCCACCATTCTGAGAACCCGTGATCCAAAAATTCAAATCGTCCACAAAACAACTTGTCAATTTGTATATCGCAGAACTCTCGGTGCTATTTGTAGGGCACGGAACAACATAAGACCAATTTTCAGCCTGCAACCCCAATAGCCCGGAATGAAGCTTTCGTGCATGCTCTATATATCTACTTAATCAAAATACGTATTTGATTTTTGTAGGCCACACAACAACAAAAGCCTAATTTTCATCCCAATTACATATTTGATTTTCATCCCGCCATCCCGAGAACCCACGATCAAAAAATTCAAATAGTTCACAAGACCTCTTGTCAATTTGTATATTGCAGAAGTCTCAGTGTTATTTGTAGGCCACGCAAAAACAAGAGCCCAATTTTCCGCCTAACACCCCGACAACCCGAAATCAAGATTTTGTCCATGTACTTTATAAAATTATAGATTTCATATGTAAAATTTATGCTGTCGAGGAACCTATAACTTGATAAATTTCAATTTATTTTGTATCCACCAACCCTTGTTTTAAAGAAAACTAATTCACAAATTAGTATGTCAATTTGTATGTCAAGTAGCATTTGTGAACCTATGTCAATTTTTCACCGAACAATTCTCCACAAACCTATGTAACAGACGTTACTACAATTTTTTTGTGTTTTTTTCCTTGGGCCTTTAAAATTCTAATAGTCCGCAAGTCTGATTCTCAATTTGTATATCGCAAAACTATCGGTGCTTTTATTAGGGCACGGAAGAACAAAAGCCCAATTTCGAGCCCGACATCCTAAGAACCCGCCATCCAAAAACTGGATAAGTATTGAATGAGGGTTTCGCTTTGTAAAATTACATATTTTGTGTATAAATTATGCTGTCGAGGAACCTTTCATTCCATAAATTTCAATTTCTATTGTCTCCACGATCCCTTCTTTTAAAGAAAATAAGCCAAGAATGTTAATTTTTTTTTGTGTTTTTTGTCAACAAACCTATGTAACAGACATTGCCACTATTTTTTCTAGTTTTTCCCACATACCCATGTACTTCAACTTCCTACCCACGTGTCTCATGACTTTAAATTCATCTCGCTCGAGGAAGGGTGCCATTACTCTCAGTGTGCCCTTCTCTTCCTTCACATCCTTTCGACGAACATCACTGGGCCTTTACTCTGCGCGTGCAGCCATTTATGGAACCTCACTAGCTCCCCAACCTATTTCAATTGCTCTAGCGACTCCATATGGCCTATTCTTTCCTGGTTTTTCTTCTGAGAGATCGACCTCCTACCCAGCCTTTCCCTGCTCTTATTTTGTCCTCTCCTACTCTATTGTTGGCATATTTTCTCTCTCCCACTATCCTAGAGATGCTGAGTCTACGAGGGAAGTCAAAACATGGTTCAACCTGCAAGCCAAACCAACCCCACCTGGTTCTCCATCCGCCTCGACCACCTCGTCCTCATCCCTAGTGCAATTGAATCAAATTCTCGCTTCTCTTCCGCCCCTTGCTACGTCCCTTGCCAACAGAATGGAGGGGCTGGACTGCTCAGGGCCCTCACTCGACTACAACCCAAAACATTTACGCAATTCGACATATATTTCACACCGAGGCCCTTTGGCTCCTCCCAAATCTCCAACCACCTAGTCGCTTCAAGACAAGCCTCATGATGCCCAATTTTAGATGGATGGTCTAGAAGCCATTCAAAATTCACGACGACAACCCCAATCTCGAGCCGGTTCCAACACTGACCTAAAATGCGAGTGGCAAACAAGCCTTGCACTGGTGCAAAGCCTGGTATTTGACCTACGTCGGGACATGGATGACCTTCGGTTCTACCTAGAGACCCTAGACAACAAATCCTCTCAACTCCTGTAGTTTCTCTCCGTGTTACAGGGTTCTCAACACCTTCCACGAGGGACAAGCCAAGCAGCAACAACCCAACTAGCAACAACCTTCGCACGAGTGTTGGCACTGGAAACTTTGGTCCACGCAAAGGCAGATCACGAGGAGAAGAGGCTTCCATCACAACCGTAGGACATCTAGAAGGAAGAGCATGTTCCATCACAGACGAAGGACGCCATGCAAATAGACCAAACACGAGTCGAGGAGGAGCAACATCCTCCTCGGGACACGACATTTGGCGCCTTCTGCATGGCTGTGTCGCCACACTACAGCCCATACCGACGATTTGTCTCTTGTTTTTGTTTGTTGTTTTCTGATGTGCATGCCAACCTTTCATGCATTTTTCCATGGTTTTTATAGTTATGTTGTCTACACTTTCCAGAGTTATAAAGGCCACACTTACGGGCTAGAGTTTTGAACACCTTTTGTGTCAGTAATAGTCTAGATTTCAGTTATGAAGCGGTTCGGCTAGATGAGCTGGTTTCCCCTTAGGGAAACTCAATATTTACAACTTGAAACCATGGAAATTCTGTGTAGTCCTTCATTTTGACAAACTTTTTTACAATCTTACTTATAAAAAAAAATTATTGAATACAATTTAAATAATTGTTTATACTATTCATGAAGTAAAACATGTTATAGCGCTATATAAATTACTATAAATCTTCATACAATGTTATAATATTCTATAAATTAATTAGTCTCATGTACATGACGAAATTGGTGGGTGCAAAATTGACATAGTGGAAGTGTTTGGTGCAAAATGTATATCACGGAACATGCTGGACATGAAAAGTGTGAACCCACGTCTCCGTATTTGTTTGGTGCATTTATATAAATTACTCTCATGTATATGACCGAATTGTTGCGTGAAAAATGTATATGAGAGAAGTGTTGGGTGAAAAATATATTTCACAGGACAAGGTGGCCATAAAAAATGAAAAAAGTGAACCCACTACTTCACCAACCCACCACTCCGTAATTGTTAGGTTACATTTGTTATGCATTGAATATTTCATGTACTAAACTTAGATCCTAGGAACCTTCATTCATGTACCAAAGATTAATAAAAAAAAATCAATTTCAAATAAAACTAATTCAGGAATACTAAATTCTGCATGAACACCACGTTGAGTGCAACTTGCGGCCCACTCATTTACTCCCCTTCCAGCCTCGCAGGGACTACTCTTCTATGCAACACTTGTTATTTAAAGGAGATAATTTTCTTTCTATAAACAAATCCGAAGTTAAAGAGCCCTTAGCGAACACATTTACAATTGGGTTTTATAATAAATTTTTATAATTTATTATAATAGATAAAAATTTAAACTTCTTGTTAATATTTTTAAATGTATATCAATATAATCTAAATTGTAATAGTTTTGATATTTTATTAATCTTAAATTAAAATGAATTTAATTGTATACATTTTATAATAAATTTATTAATATAAAAGTTTAGAATTAAAATTAATCTAATTTATTTTATTTTAATAAATCTAAAATTTGAGTATGTAAGTTTTTAGAGTTAGTCATGATGTATTAGGTTGAGAAATTAAAGTTGATAATATTTAATATTATTAGCAAGTAGGAGTTAAAGGTTAGGGTTTAATTTTTCTAATTATGAAGGCTAGTTATTAATGTTATACTCGATATATGGTCTAATGATTAAGAGTTATATATGTTAATAGTTGCTATAATATTGATTATAGGAGTCAATTTTTAAATGAATTAGAGGTTAAATTCCTTAAGAGTTATACGGACTAAGGTTTATATGATCCAAGATTAGAAAAATAAGTGTTTAAGAATTATATAGATAAGATAACATAGAAGTTAGAGGTTATATTTATAAGTTTAAGAAGTGAGAGTTGAATGAGTTATACTTGTTATGGTTTACATGGGTTATAAAATTTTGGGTATAAATGGATTAGTTAAGCTTTATACTCATTACATGTTATAGGGATTAATTATTGGAGATTGAGGTGGTTGGGTTTGGGGTTAGAAATTATAAAGATTAGCGGTAATAGAGGTTGGAGGTTATAGTGGTGAGGGATGATATGGATTATATTAATTTGATATTGCAAGGACAATATACGTTATCTCTATGTATTTGATAGAGCTTAAGGTAAAATAGTTATTAATCCATCTTCATAATTAAAATTTTTTATTCAAAATTATATACGTGTATTTTAAATTATTAATATTCATCTCTATACTTAATAAATAAAAAATTTAAATTAATTTATTTTCATATATTTCAAATTATAAATTAAAATAAATTTACAATAATATATTAAAAATATATATCATATTTTTTCATATATAATATTTATTAATATTTTCTACTCTACACTTCCAAACATTTACCAATTTTTTTTATTTAATTAAAATAATTTTACAATAATATATTTAATATAATATATTAAATATATATAGAATATTTATTAATATTTTCTACTCTACACTTTTTCCAAACATTTACTAAACAAAACAGAGTAACAAATAAGGCCACAAACTTTTATGTTTTTTTAAAATGTAGTTAACCTTGTTTTCCTATATGGCAAACTTCTATATTCACATGAAACATTTATGTTGTCTGTGCAAAAGATGTTTGTGTTTTCCTACATCACAAAATACTATATTCACATGAAATATTTCTGTTGTCTGTGCAAAAGGATGTTCACTGGAAAATTTTGCAGTTATCGAATATTTTATATCACTCAACATTTTACTATAAATATATTCACATGAAATATTTCTGTTGTCTGTGCAAAAGGATGTTCACTGGAAAATTTTGCAGTTATCGAATATTTTATATCACTCAACATTTTACTATAAATATAGGTAGTTAACGATTGACAACAATATTTCTTCTGATGAAGCAAAATTGTGTTTTTATTTGTTTATTTAAAAAAAAATTGACCAGTTTGAACCATTTAAAATTTAAAATAAAGTAAATCCGTGGGTTCGGTGAAAAAGTTGAGTAGGAATTTGAAACAGTGGATTGAATAATTTTGAATGATCTCTATTAGTGCTTATTCGTGGTCGATTAGTGTTTACTTGTTATTTTTTTTTAAACTTTCTTATTACGCTAAAATTTTAATTTGATGGCTAACAATTGAAGATGCTGATATATTCTTAGTAGTCCTCCCAAATCAATGAATGTGATTTCCTCTTCATAACTTCCTTGTATTTTTCATTTTCTAATTGTACGTTTCATTTTTTGGCTATGCATTTCATTTTCTATCTACAATTTTCGGCATTCATCAACCACGGTTTTGAATGGCTGTACTAGTCTAAGGTGATTTGAACAAGTGCAATGGCACGGGTGGGATAATCCATCTGTCTTATCGAAAGCCATTTGAACATGTGCGGTGGGACAATCCATCTGTCTTATATAATGTGGGATCATGCATTTCTGCATGGAGTCATCTGTCTTATCGAAAGCCATTTGAACATGTGCGGTGGGATAATCCATCTGTCTTATATAATGTGGGATCATGCATTTCTGCATGGAGTCTGCATTATCAATTGCATTTCTGCATGGAGTCTGCATTATCAATTGGGCAAGCTTGTCGTACTTGAAAGACCGATTCTTATAAGAACAAATCTTCAACAGCTTGCTTTGACAGTAGCGGTTTCATAATTCTTAATACTGTAGGATTTTATTATATTGGGTTTAAGGATAGAAGATTTAAGAAGATGTTTAATAGTTTCAAATGGCATCATGCATGGGTAATTGTGTGGTTTATGGATATCACATATTTTGGGGAGTTTTATTTTTTGGAAGAATGCTAGGCTTCAGAGACGGATCTCACATATTTTGGGGAGTTTTATTCCTTGGAAGAATGCCAAGCTTTAGAGATTAGAGTTTTGAATTAATTGATTACATTTTTGAGACAAATTAAGTGGTTTAGAAAGTATTGGGGTGGAAAGATTCTTAGTATTATGGTTACTGCCAATCTTACATAAAGATCTTACCTATTGACATTGCATAAAAACTAACATTTAAATGTCCTTCTTAAAATTTTCATAACCTTATGGATTAAGTAAAAACCAACCAACTGCACAGGTTCTTTTCTCTGCTAAATTCATAAGGAGGATGTAAAACAAGTGTTTTGAGTTTGTTAATTTTTTTTATTAATTTACTTAATATTATATTTTTAATAGATATAAATTAATGTGGTATTTAATCCTTAGATATATAGTTTATATATATAATAGAAATATTGGATTTCTTCATATTTTTATGAGCATATTTTTTGCTAAAAAATGTTGAAATTCTAAATTTGAGTGATTGAGTTTGTATAATTCCAGTTAGCCCAAGGTTTTTTCAGAGTACTGAATTCATTTATGCATCTATACATGCAATTTAAGCAACAATAAATGGTTATTTCACCAAGATTTTGTTGGCCAAATTTCTATTCAAAATATGGACAACACCTCTCTCTATATAATAAGTATAACTATAAATATAATCCAAATTGTTAATTAATTTTGATATTTTATTAATAAAATTTAAATGACCTCTTTCAAGGTTAATCTTAATAGCTTTCTTACAATTGACCTGATATTTTGTATAATTTTCCCAAATATTTTGAAACTATTTTATAATTTTCTTAAATATTTTGACTTGATATTTCATTGTTTGCTTATTTCTTTTATAGATTTTGGGAATTTGTAAACAACTAGAATTTGCAAAAAAAGCTATTAGGATGTTTGGAATTTGTAAACAAGTGCCATATTATACATGTCTAGTGTGAACCAAGACTGCACTCAGGATTTCAATAAAAATAATTAATTAAATAGTTTGATCAAAGTCCCATTATCAACCCTAAACAATTCACCATTCTGTTATAAGTTGAAACTTTTTATTCAAACATAAACTAATATGCAAACTCAATGAGAAAAGAATTACTAAAGGGAACAAAAAAGCAAAAATGTAGAAAATCACATGGAATAAAAAACAAAAGCTCATTCAAACTAGATATTGTGTAGATGTAATTGTAAAAGTGCAAACTAGATTTGTAATGTCTTAAGTTAAAATAAATAAATTATATGTCTTAATTAGTGGGGTTTCCTTATAAAGGAACACTCTATACACCCACTCTCTGTTATGATTAAAGGGTATGGAAGATGTGTGAAACCTACATCCAAGATATTGTGTCCAGTGATACAGAGAAGAACCAAATGTAAATGATATAAAAAATAAAAAAAAATAAAAAAATAAAGTTAAGTTTATAACTAAAAAAGATTATGAAAAATAAAAACAAAATAAGAAAATGAGAGTGTGTAGATGCTTACCTAGAGAGGAGGGTGATAATTAGGTCCATTGCAAGTAACTTTTCAATATTCGCCTGTGAATGAAAAGACTTATATTAGACTCATAACTTGCCTGAAGAGGACGGTGATAATTAGATCAATTTCAAGTAAGTTGTCAACCTTTATATGTGAATGAAAGGATTATTATTAAACTCTCTTTTATTTTCATCTCTGCAATGTAATTAACATAATGAATTTCAAAATAGAAAACATAAATATATAAACAAATCTGTCATATTATTATTGATTGTCCAGTTTCCTTAATTAATAAAAATATGATTGTGCAAATTCTGTAATTAACAAAACTATTAACTGAGTAACAAAATTACAAAACCATTAACTGAGTAACAAAAAAAAACATCACTGAAAAGACTCATCATACAAAATATCACAGAAAATAGCAGATTAAAAATATCAATCAACAAAAGATTTATATTAATCATTAATCATAAAAGAAGAATTTATAGACTGTAAATACCACCCAAGCTAGACAAGAGAATCTTTAATTTAAAGAAATTGGAAACATTATTATTAAAACTTGAACATAGAGTTACAAAATGTTAAAAGAGCATTGAAAGAATAGCGAAAATGATCAGAAAAAGGCGTGCAAATAGAACGTTGTTTTAGTATCTGTGTTCAATATCAACAAAAAGCTAGGCTAATCCTGTAGTTTGTAAATTCAGTAAACCAACTTTTATTTGATCTTTTGGGGATGGGGTGTTGGGTAGGTCCATTGTCCATGTGATTTGTTTTGAATTTTATTTTTAAACTACAAGGTTATTGTGAGTTTGAGCGAGTAGAGTTAAAAGAGGTGACCTGACCTAATCCGACCCAACAAACCGGTGAAAAATAATCAAGAGGTTTAGACGAAAACGGAGGGAGAAAACCTACAGGTATTGTTGGGCTGAATTGGAACTTGATTCTTGTAGGCAACCAAGTGTGAGTTCGTGAGTTCGTCCATGTCTGCTTAACCTTTGAAACAAACCATACATAACAATTAATTGCGCAACATTAAGTAACAATCTAATGGGGAGCTGTTACAAATAGGGAATCAATACTATAGATCTAATCGAAGTTAGATATTATCATTCAAGAAATACAAAAAAGGGAGAGAGAAACCTTTAGTTTGATTGAACTGGGGTTACTTAGCTTTTTCCAGGCAGTAAAGTGTGATTTTATTAGTGTATTATTGATATCTTCAGTTCGATCAGTTCCTAAAATAGGAGAGACTCGATCAAAAATTAAAAAACTTAATGTGTAAACAAAAGGAAAATACGAAATGCTTGATGTAGAATCTGTTTGATGATCTCCTCATTTTAAACGTTATCGATGCTTGTTCTCTTAGGCATATATAGTAAAAATGTAAAATATTTGTAAAAATAATTGTGCGCCCTGTTTTGGATGGATGAGGCTTCACACCATCAGCCGATTAGAAGGTTAGTCAACATTCACTTTTGAAATAAATTAGAACAGACGCGTCGTCTAAAATCTTTCGATGTAAAATACTTGCACTGATTAAAGTGATTCAAACTGCAACAATAAATACAAGGACATGCAAGGAAAAAACATTTACATGAATATTAAAAAACAACAAAACCCTTATACCAATTAAGGGTTAGTTTGAATTGCAAGATACAGACCAAACTGAACCAGATCCTTCATACTAATTAATGACCTGAAGTGGCAAAAGAACAGGGAGGTGATTATGATATCATTTGTCAGCGATTAAGATTTAATTTCCAATGAAAACCAATATCGGCTGAACGTACCTGCAATTTAACGGAATGGATGTCTGTAGCTGTATTTGATCGATCCATTGCAAACTACTGCAGACTAATTATTGGCAAGCTTGTGGATTCCCTTCTCTTCAACTTTTCTTATCCACAATCAACCCTAACCAACGAACTAACAGAGACAAAAACAAATCTAACAATCAACCCTAACCAACGAACTAACACAGGCGAAAACGAATCTAATAATAGAGCATTAAACAATTGACTGACTGTGAACCGGCACATCCACACCCACACAAGTTTCAACCTCCATGAACAAAATAAACGTACAGAAACCACATTAACCAGATAGCCTCACTACTACATTTTTTCACCAACGGCTAATTTCTCATCGACCTGTGCTTTTTAGAAAGACCGACACTCCCACTTTCTAAACCTGTGCGTATTAATTTACTAGTGCCAAATTAGTTTTACCATTTTATAAAAATTCCGCTTACAACGTCAATATCGAAAATGGCAATTATGATTTGGCATGTTGTTGATTACAATAACTACATGTCAGAAAAAAGTCATAAAATATTCCATGCTATGCCATCATCTTAAGAATACCCAACGGTTATATTTCAGGAGCACGCCAATCGTTTTGATAATATATAACAACTTTATAATATAATTACAAATATTTAAATTAAAAAAGTCGCCATAAACGCATCTCATAAATAACGCTTTCTTTTATATCGATACAAAAGTTAATCATAATAAAATATAACATAGTGGTGTCCTTAATGACATTCTTTTATAATGATGTCATGATAGATTTTTAGAATTAATAATTATTAAATGTTTATTATTAAAATGAATGTCTATTAAAATTTAAAAGATATGGATTTTTAGAATTAATAATAATCAAATATTTAATAATAATTAAATATTTAATAAGAAATCTCACCACTAAAATAATCCCAAAAATGAAATCCCAACAAAACACCTCGTGGCCTGATGGACCAGGTGAGAGTGGTATGAAAACCCTCACATCAACACAAATAGAGAACTACATCATCTTTGAATACTTCGACCAATAAAAAAATCAGCGAAAGAGATGACCAGAAGTTGCACGCCCTCTCAAAGGACCTCAAATTTTCACTGACCAACACTGTATGCCCAAAGATAGGACCTAAAAGCTCTAGAAAAACCCCCACTAGATAGAAGGAAAAAATCATCAACAACCACCAAAAGAAGTCAAATCTGAGAGGCACTGCAGAGAGGAAAGGTAGGAGAGGTACAAAGCGGAATATCCAAGACCCAAACCCAAATCCGTGCACCTACATAGGTTGATCTGCCAGATGAAGAAGAAAAATAAACTACAAAAGGAAAACCCCTAGAGACCCTTGCTGAGAGCAGGAAAACATTCAAACATCCAAAGAGAACCCAAATGTGGGAGGTACCAAGTCTAAGTGGCATACAAACCTCTCAATAATAAGAGAGGGTCCAGAAACTCCAATCCGTGTCGTTAAAAGTATGAAACTCAACATTCAAACTTTGAAACCAATAACATGAAGTCAATGGTATGCATCAAACCCTTACAACGACCTTGAAACTAGAGAAGGTGGTCAAATGGACACACTAGATACGCTTGCAGGAAAATAGAGGAAGCCTCTCGGAGAAAATTTCGATGGAACAGAGGTAGGACTGGGATGACCAAGAAGATGAAGGTGGTGAGCACAGTAAACAACACCAGCACCTAGAAGAATACCAGACCTGGGAAAGAAAAACTCGGTGTAAGCAATCCAAGAGATATGAGGTGAGATAACTGCATCACCACGAGGACCGCACAACAAACGAAGAACCACCACCACCATAAAAAATTCGTCTCTTCTAGAATAGAGAGCCCCATCCGCACAAAAGTAGCCTTAGATCGAAAAATCCCTGTAGAAAAAATCCTTGAGAAAGACGTCGGAGCATGGAATAAGAGCCGTGAAGATGGTGGCTTCATTGGTGAAGACGATCATCCAGCAATCTCCAAGATCATAGACATATTTCAAACTCTGCACGCGGACCCTAGAAAAAAAAACAAAGCGGGGGGGTCTGGGGCACTCCGCGCATGAAGAAAAAAAACAAAGCGATTAATTTATTATTTAATATTGATTTTATTTATAATTATTTATTCTTAATAATATTTTCATATCATTGTTTATGATAATTTTTATATATGCTAGATATTACTAAATTATTATAATAATAATAATAATAATTTATCTAATAATTTCAATGGATTTGAACTTGTGACCTCTTAGGAAGAAATACATGTTCATAACGGTTAGGCCCACTACTAAGCTACTTAGCTTTAAACCTTGATATATATATATATATATATATATATATATATATATTCAATATGCTAAAGAATGATCTCATTCCATCCATGGTTGTGAATGGAAGGTTTCTATGTTGATAAAGTTGTTAAAGGTTAAGGATCACAATGAATGGATGTTGAGTTTTGTGTTGGATTCAATATGCAAGCTAGTCAATGCAGTCCTCTATATTTTATCATTTCCTATGTTTTCTTGATCGTGTGAGAATACATCGCGAATTATAGTTGTGTCAAGTTGACTTAAAATTTAATTCTTCATTGGCAAGTGTTGAAATCCAACAACTATAGAATCTAGATTTTCCATCCAATTAATTGAAAGGGATCAATGACTATAATGATATAAATGACTATAATGATATAGCTCTTGTATTCATATCTTTCAAAGAAAAGATATGAAATACAAGATCAAGAAAGAGTACTTGCTCCTATTCTTTTTTAATCTTAACATATACATGATGAGATTCTTTCAACGGTAGAGTATATATATAAAACATAAGTAGCCTTGAAAGAGACACTAGAAGAAACTAGGAAAAAAGAGGTAATTTAAGTGAAGAATAAGATGGATGAAGTCTTTACAAACTTTGTAACATACTCAATTCCTCGGTACCTAAAAAAATTCACATTTTTGACTAATTTTTAATTTTTGATACTCATAATAAATAAAGAAGCATGTCGAAAGAATATGGAACAATCAAGAAACATATGAAACCATAAAGTAAATTTGTTCTCAAGCCATGCAATACATCAATAAAAAAAAAACCTGGATGGGGTGCCACGTTGCAGAGCAGAGCCAGTGGGACAACGTCGGGATGCACCATTAATACATCCACCAGTGACCATCCCCTCAACAATTAACCAAGCGATGAGCCCCTTCGCGCAAGCGATCGGTACAGTGCACCACCGCACTCGGAAGCAAGCCTTAATGGCCATGGTGGTCGTTGTTGTCCTCCTCCTTATCACCCGCCTTGACAGCATTGAGCGACATTCGCCCATTGCACTGTCGAGTGCAGCGTTAATTTTAGCAGAGTAGCAGTTTGCAGACCCACTGGAGCTCTGGAGCAAAGCCTTCCACCCCCAAGGAACCTTGGTCATCTCTAGGGTCTCCACTATGCCCAGAGCACGAGGTAAGCCGCACAGGGGTGCAACTTGGCACACAGCCGAATCTCACCACCAGAGACAGAAGAAATTTGAGCAGACGTTAGCCATGGCATCCTTGCGAAGGCGTAGGAAACCACGAATGTCTGCAATGGCGTACGTGGAAGAGATCACCCTGGAAGATGCCATGCAAAGATATCCCAAGCTCCCTTTGTTCACAGTCCCGAACAATTAGAATCCACCCATTGATTTTGGCATTGATGACAAGATTCCGCCTTCGGGCAAACTTCTTGGTTCCAGTGCAAATCACCCAACGGAGAATTTTACCACCTGCTATGTTGAAGAAGAGACCCTGTCCTGCACAAAAGGAAGCAGAGACTCACCCCCTAGTTCACCTATGGAGGAGGCGACCCAGCTATCCAACCGACCGACACATCACGATTGCACAACACATGCAAGTGAGGGAGCAACAGGGCCCATTCCCTCAGCTTCCATTGACAGCCACTGGCAGGACCATCACCCCTTCACCAATTCGGGGTACCTAGCTCTAATCTTTGATATACGGAGCCTGTTGGATGACCAAATATTTCGCATTGCCCGAATCGACCATCCACTCGACATGTTGTTCGCTGCTCATTCCAGGACTCTCCCTAAACGGAAATGCCCTACGTGTGTGCAAGCTTACGTGTTTCCAGCAGGTTGGCGAAAGCACGGGGACGAGGACGAGTTGACCGGATAAGAGGTTCAATGATGTTCTTGGTTAGAAAATTTTTTCTGTTTCCGAACCAGGCTTTCGCCCAGTTAGATCTTAGCTATTTTGAAACTAGTTTTTTGGCATACAGTTTAAACTTAATTGCTAGACGTCTTGGTTTCCTTCGGGTAGGTCGGTACTCTAATAGTTTTGTTTGCTAGGAAACAAATGACATAGGATGCCCAACTGTCTCGGTTTCCTATTTAGGCGGGACAACTGGCATCATACACAGTCACTGGATCCAGCAACTTGTCACGATAATATAGCAGTGTATATAGCAGGTTCTATCCTTTTTCTTACTTAAAAAAAACATCAATAAAAAAAATCTTATAAACTTAACATTTTTTCTTACTTAAAAAAAAAAACATCAATAAAAAAAAAATCTTATAAACTTAACATGGAGATAATAAATACATAATGCAAATATAATTTACACAGATTCATAAAGAACTTGTCTTTTAATGACAACTTCACTTCACCAACTCGCTACAAACATGGGAAGTTCCACCCAACCTTAAGATTTGTTCCACATAAACTCTATACAACAAGGATGGTGCCTAAACCAACTTTAAGAAGCATACCAGTCATCTATCAAGCTCTCACAATTTTCTCATCCACACAACAAATCCTGTTTTTCTAGATCGTTTTCCCCTTCACATTGTACAACCCAAAGAAATCAACCCCCTTCTCTCGAGTGCAGTCCCTCAGGTTGCTCCACTTCTTTCTATGGCTCCAGTTTTACTTGTAAGGAAATCTCAATGTGAGAAACCCCAGGGATTCTAAACTGTGGATAGTTCTTTCACAATTTCCATCATTCTCATGGACAGTAGAATAACTAATATTTACCTACAACCATCTAGCAATTGCTCTCTAACTCCAAAAATTTGTTTCCATCCCCCAAAAACCAATAAAAAAAGAAAGAAATAATGGATTAGGAATGAAGTAAACCCCCAATAACCAAAAGCACGGTTTATATAATTACATGCAATAATGCACCATGCAACATCCCCAAGAATCTCGTGTGACCATTTTTCTGAACTAAATACAAGATAGGTGAATAAACTATAATAAAAGGCGTAGGCCCTTTATCTTCCTCTCTCGTGGAATCATAGTCCCCTATAAATATTTCCTTATTTTTTCTGCATCTATCGATGCATTTTTATTATTAATATTCAAAGTATGACATTGTTAGGCTCTACAACCTTTCAACTTTACAGGCACTCTCGCATTTCATCAAATAATTTTATTTTTTTATTAATATGTGGACTCAAAATAGGCTATTACATTCACCTCCTCCTTATTTTCCCATTGTCCTTAGTGCATATCACCATGAATGTGTACATATATATATAATTTCAATAAAAAAAAAATATGGGTATACCGCCTTCATTGTATCTTCCAACTCCCATGTCAACTCTTCATGGCTATAACATTTTAATTGGATCTTTACCTTCCTTATGGATATTTTGTAGAGAACCATGACCTTCCTCTCTAGTATATGAATTGGTTGTACTTGTATGTATCCTTGTAGCTTTGCCGAAGTCAAAGTCCAATCAATGACATGAATAGGATCATACACATACCTTTTCAGCAAAGATACATGAAATACATTATGAACATTCATGGAAGTAAACAATGCAAGAATGTATTAAAATATCCTTATTTAGTTCCTATTAGAGATTATATGTTATGGATTAGGGTTTTTAGAATTTAATGGGTTAGGGTTTATAAGGATTAGTGGTTATAAGTGTTGAGGTTTAGGATATAGTATTTATAGTATTGGGGGTTATGGGGTTATACATGTTAATGCTTTGTTGTGATAGGTGTTAGGGGTTAGTAGTTAGTGTTTATAGGGGTAGGGTTTACTGGGATTTCATGTTGAGGGTTATGTCTGTTAGGATCAAATACTACTGGTTATAGGGTTTTGATGTTAATAATGTGGATTATGAATATAAGGTTGAAGGGACATAGGTTATATGGGTTAGGAGTGTTAGGTGCTGAAAATTATAAGGTGTAAGGAGTGTAAGGGTTAGAATTTATAGGTTTCAAGGGATACAAGTTATGCATGTTAGGGGTTAGGGGTGATGAATTATACCTATTATAGTTTAGGAGTTATAAGAATTACAAGGGATAATTATTAGGCATTAGAGTTTATATTGTTTAGTGGTTATAAAAGTGTTATGGGATAATGGTTAGAGTAGATAAGAATTATAAGTATTACATGAGATAAATATTATAGGGATTCACGGATTAGTTTTAGTGGTTGTAAGGATTATTTACCCATTGTTGTAGTTAGGTGTTAGGGTTGGCAGGGTAATAAGGTTGATTTGGGATAGTAGTTAGTGGTTATAAAACATAGGTCATACATGTGATGAGTGTTAGAGGGCTTATGGTTAGTTGTTACAAGGGTCTATGTTTATATCTGTATGGGTTAAGGGTTACAAGGATTAGAGAATAGTGGTTATAAATGTTATTTCTATAGTATAACAAGGGTTAAATACTGTAAAGGATCACTCCTTATAGTGATTATAGTGGTTAAGGTTCAACTCTTATAGGGAACTTTATAAATGTTATCAATTATAGAGGCTACATAAGTTTTATAATTGTTACGGGTTATAGAGATCGTGGTATAAGGGGGTTATGAGTTAGGCGTTATTAAATTTCATGTTTATAAAAGTAGTAGGGATTATGCATTAGAATGTTAGGGTTTAAGGGTTATATGAATTAAGTGTTAGTGGATATTAATATTAAAGGTTCGAGTTGTAGCTGATAAAGGTTTGTACTTATATCATTTCTAGGAATTTAGGTTTATAAGTGTTGTGGTTTTGCAAGTGAGAATACGTAAGGGTAGGGGTGACTGGGGTGATTGGGTTAAGATCTTAAGGGTCATAATTATTTATATCATTAGTAGTTAGGGTTTTGTGGTTAGGGTTTATTTTTCCTAATTCATAAGTTTTAGGTGTTGATGTTGTAGTGGTTATATGGATTTTCAATTGTTATGGTGAAGGGTTATAGGTTATATGACTTAGTGGTTATAGGGTTTAAGGGTAAAGGGATATACATGTTAATAGTTTAGGCCAATAATGATTATATGGGTTATGGTTCAAATTTGTTCGAGGTTAAATTCCTTAAGGATTATAGGGATTAGGGTTTATATGATTATGAATTGGAAATTACAAGGGTTTTAAGGACTACAATGTTAAGGAGTGTTATGGGTAATAGGGATCATGTTTTTCTTGTTAATAAAGTTATAAGGGTTACTTGTTAGAGGGTATAGGGGTTGGGGATTATAAGTGATAGGAGTTGTGGGTTATATTGTTTATATTGGTTTGCCATTGAGGGATGGTATGTGTTATATATTACCATGGGGTTTTATGGGTTATAATTTAGGGGTTATATAAGTTCTATGTGAAAATGGTTATAGGGGTTAAGATTTTATGTGTAACATGGGCTATGGTTAAGGGTATTAGAGCTAGGGACTGTAGTAATTACATTTTTATCGAGATTATTAATTGAGGTTTACGATGCTTAGAGGGTTTATAGGGGTTAATTGTTATAAGAGATTAGGTTGGTTGTACTAGTTAATATTTGAGAATGATTGGGATTATAGGGCTTAAGTGTAGGGGTGATAGGGGTTACAAGTGTTACCTCAACAATGTTTCAGGTGTTAACAAAATTCGATATTGCAGAGGATAAAAACATGGGAGTAATTTATTTAGGGGATATAAATGTTATATGATTTATGGTTATAGGTGTTAGGATTAAGAGGCTATAAGGATTAATATTTATCACATCTATAAGGATGAGACATTCTGTATGATATCGGTTATATGGATCAATGTTTTGTTATGGTAAATTGTTACCTTATGGTTTAGTGGTTATAAGCATTAACAATTGATGTTTATAGGAATTGTAAGAGTTATAAGGGTTATAGGTTATATATTTTAGAGGATGGATTTATAGGGTTAAGGGTTTTAGAGATTAAACATCATAAAGGTTAATATTTATCAAATATGTGGTTTACATGTTGAATGAATTATGGAGTTTAAGAGTTAGTGGTTAATGGTGAAATAGGGAAATATGTGTACAAGTTAGAGGTTGGTACCTTGGATTTCGGGAATACCCTTTCTTGTAGAAGGTATTCGGGTTCCATTACTAATTATATTCAAAGCATGATATCACAATATGTGACTGCACTGTTTGTACACTTTGTCGAGCTATTCAACCCAATATTTTTGTATATATAATTATTCTTTTAAGGTCTCGTGGCTTAGGATTGTTGTCTACATTTTTATTGTTCTGTAACTTTATTGAACTATGTTTACTTAGTACATATTCCCTTTTTGGATACACATAATCATCATTTTTATGGTTCTATATCTTTGTTAGACTTTGTTTCCTTAATACGTATTTCTTGTTTGGATACATTTATTGATTTAATAACCAGAATTACTCATGATTTTTATTGGGTTTGTTAATGGTAATACGACTCTATTCGTAGATATAGCAACATAATGAATATCGTATCATTTTTATTTCAACAATATTTCTCTATGAAACTAATGTATGTATTTATTTTCTCATCAAATCACTTAGATATAATATTGTTATGACTTATTTATGCTTTAAAAATACTTCATAACCAATAATATTGATCACACTAACACACAATAATACACAATAAACATTCACATCGACATATTTATAATAAAGAAGTAAAACCTGGAACTTGGGGAAACCACACATTGAAGACTTTGTTCCTCCCAACCATATACTAGATTCTTTGTAAACCTCAGTCACCCCCGAGATGATTTCATAATCCAAGGGGCTTCCTAGGTGGCCTCTTGCAAAATTATGAGTACTAGCTTGTTGTGTAATAATATAGTTTCTTTGTGTCAAGTCAAAATAAGTGCATAGCCTTTCATAACTATCAATTCACAACATAGAATGGTGTCCCATTCCTTTGTCATGACTTTTTTTTTTCCTAGGACTTGTGACACTTGCCTTGATCCTCCTACTCACTGCCCACCTGTCATATTTTATTTTACACATGTTCACAAATTCTTCTATAAATATGGAATGTGTCTTTTTGTAGTTGAGTTAACTCCATATCTCATCTCAGTTTGTTGCCACTTGGCCAACCCCTTTGGATCCCTAACTCCCTCTTTAGCAACTACTTCAACATGTGCTCCTTTTTACACATGTATTTTCTTTTCATAAAATAATAATTTTTTACATTTTATATTTGGTTAATTGACCAAAGTGTCTTTTGGAAAAATAAATAAAATTAAAAAAATAAAAATAATAATAATTGTCAAAGTTTCAAGTAATGGAATACCACAACATGTGTCTTTAAATTACTTGTGTAAACAATGGTAGCAGAAATTAGAGTGTCGATCCCACACCATCATTGTATGAGATTTAACATTGTATTAAATAGTATTTTTTTGGTTAGAAAGACTCGGTTTACAAGTTGATCTAAAATAGATCAAAACAAGCCAATGGAGAAAGGATATAAGGCTCAAGTGCCTACAACTGTAATTAGGTGATTAATGAAGGTTGGATAAAATTAAAAAAAGTGAAAATGTAAAATTAAATGAGACAAAAGAGAGAATAAAAACATAAATAAAGGAAAAATTAAAAATAACAACAAGAGATAAAAGACTTCCTATTAACCCATCTCTCCCTATTTATTTTTTTCACTTTCAGTCTTAAGGGGTATTTTTTCCAAGGAGAGAGGGGAACTTGGTTTTATTAATTTTTTTTTAGGTTGTTTTTATGTGCAGGTTACATTGAGAATATATGCATTGCAACCACCATTGAAGGATGACATCTATGTATAACATGGAGAATAGATACTAGAAGTAAATTCCATGGAGGATCTTTTTTGGTGAGTTAAGTAGGATATAAGTCCCTCATTTATAGACCATAAGGTATCAAAGAATTTGAATCCGTGATTATGAATAATTTATGATAACTTTGAAGATAACATGAAAATTAAGGGACATCATGTCTTAGCTTCGAGAAGAGAACACACACTTGAATAAATAGACTGAGACATTTAACTAGAGAATAAGAGAGATGGCGAAGAAACTTGAGAGTTTTAAAAGACTATTTCCATTACTAAAGAAGTATTTTTTCTAATGCTAATAATCCCTCACTATGGATATAGAATATTGGGAAAATATATTATTTCATCTTGTACACTCGGAAGATAAGGTCATCTAGTTGGTGAATCAATAGGAGGTCGGGTTCACTTAGATGATGACTCAACTATAACAAGAGTTGGCAAAGAAGGAGGAGGAATTGGCAAAGATCCAATTAGTTTTCCTACATCATAAGGAAGCAAAGACATCTCCTATTTCCACCATTGAAACTAGTAGCATGACCGAGACAAGTATGGTAATTTCATCTTCCATAGATATTTCTCCAGATCATCTTGGTGAATTTGAAAAGAATACTAGAGGAATTGGATGAAAATTGTTAAGGTATATGTTGTATGATGGAAAAATGTTAGGGAAAAGAAAACAAGTAATCCTAGGCCCCAATGTAGTTGAACAAAGGGTGAAACATCAAGGTCTGAGTCCTAATGGTAGAGGGGAAAAGGCCACTGAAACCAAGATCACATTTGTTAAGGCAAATGACATTCTAGATTTGGACCACTCATGAGAAGGAAGATAAGAAGAAAACAAAGGTTGTATCCCACTACAACCTTATCCTTTTTGTTAAGGAATACATAAGGGAAGTGATGCGAATAGTTCAAGGACCCAGCCTATATTTTCACTTAGACAGAGAAATGAGTATATTAGCTAGAAGAAAAAGAAGAATTGTCGGTATGCATCAGGTAAGGTATACCTTATTTGTCATTGTTGAAAGAAGAAAGTTAATAATTTGTTTATCTATTGGTAGAAAAGAAATCATAAGGAATTTTTTTAAGAGAAGCAAGACACATGCCACAAGACATATTCCTTTCAAAGAAGGATTGGAAAGAATAATTTTGAAAAACGAGTTAGAATGAATTCCTTTTCAAAGAAAATAATTAAATACTAGTGTGATTCCTCTTGACCAAAATTTAGATGTAATGAACTACCTTATCACTCTATTGAAGAATTTGAAACAATGCACAACCACCAATTTGTATAACCTTAAGAGATGCAGACGGTGTACGAGGGCTATGTACAACTTGTATGGCATGCATATGTCCCCAAAGATATCTTATACACAATGTACAAACCTCACATAGAAAAATAAACAACATACGACTTCAATAAATGTCACAAGCACTGTATAAATTCTAGGTAATGATGCCAATAGTGGTAAGGATTGAATTTTGTTGAATACAAGGAATAATAATAACAATATGGTTGTAAATATGCAACAACTATGTCACTACAATGATTGAGATCATTCCCAATTGGATAAACAACTTGGATTCTCTAGTTTTTGGATTTCATCAATTGATAATGCAGAATGGAATTTTGAGTTGTGACATCCCCAAAAAATAAAGTATTTTTGAAATTTAAATTTGTTGGAAAATTATTCCATTTTTAGTAAATTCAAATTTGGAAAATTTTTGCCATTTATGGAAATTTTGAATTTTGAATTTATTAATTGTAATTAATTATTATGACTGTTGGGTAGAGATCCGATTTGACCCAACTATCTATTTTACTATGACACTTGTATGAAAACATAATATTTTATATTGATTGCAGGAGGACAAATGGAACAACCATGTTAAAATCAGTTGACCATGACTCCATGAGTGGGGAACCTGTTGGAACTACCTCTGGGATGATTATTACAAGTGGCAAATTAGATTTTTGGCCATTGGCAACCCCTGAAAATCAAGGATTTAGAAAGCTGAGAAAATTCCCAAGGGAGGGAAAAAGACCTAGGCAAAAATATTTTATTGATAAATAGCGTATGTGAGGAGGCAGGACGCTGCCAAGTATGGTGGGAAAGGAGACTATTGATTTTTCCTTGCTATTATGAACACTACTCAGTGAGTGTGAGGCAAGAGGAATCTATTGGAATTGAAGGACATTGTTGAAGAGGAGTTTTCCAAGTTCGCCCTCATGGATTTATGGTCAGGCTAGGGGGTGAATCGGGCAATTAATTTTGGCTACCTTATTCTACGGTTGGGAGGAATGTGGTTGTTTCCTTTGTCTTCCCGCAAACTGGTTCAGATATGTAAATCTTCTCCTGTTTTGTTTGAATGATTTGTGTATCTCATATTATGCATCTAATTGTGCTAAGTCGAAATAATTTCCATGGATGACATCTTTTCGTGGTATGAAGTTTATAATCAAAGGCTAAATTCTAGGAATGGTTCCTTTTGAAAACTAAAATGCTAGGCAAAACTATCTATATAAAAATGAACTTGAAAGAAAATATCCATCTACATGATATGTTTAACTCTGTAATCAAAATTCTAGTTAGGATTATTTGTGTATCAATGCGCTTGAAAGGAATAGATCTATTTATAGGCATATGTTCATTTCTGGGACTGAAATATTAAGCAGATCTATCTATGAATAATCGGAGTTGAGTAAGTCTATACATATATAAACGTTTAGGTGTATCTCTGTAATTAATTTTCAAAAAATCGTATCACTTAGCGGAGACTCCCTTTCTAGTATAACTTGGAATTGAAGAGAAATACGAGACAACACGAATATTATGGATCATATATATATTTATATATTATACATATATCTTATTTTGGAAACTGTATAGGCGTCACAACAAACTGAAAGTGGATTATCTACAATAGAAATAGTAAATATTATATATGTTTGTTCATGTATTATATGAATCATATACTGATCAATAGTATGTATCAACAACATGCAAACGAAATGCTAGATGCGTAAAGATCGGTGAAATTGAAAGTTAAAAATCTGGAACCCATTTTTATATATTATATCAGACGCTAGAATCGAAAGTACAATCTTGGAAATTTACATCTATCATGAGATCATATGCATTTCAATATTCCAAATTCTGTAGTGGAATTTCAATCTGTGTAAACCTTAAAAGAAACCTGGAAAGAACAAATTCTTTTGGAGTGATACAACCTTTCAACATTCAAAATCTGTGGCGAAATGTAAATTGGCACAACCCTTAAAGGGATCCGGAAATGAATCTCAGGAGTATTAGATTCATTTATATCAGTGCAGTCTCATAGTCATGGGTGTTAGATAATAAAACTATAGAAGCCATTGACTTCAATGATGCTCAATGATTTACGCTAGAAAACTTAAGTTAATATAGATATGCATATAACCACTTATGCATTCAGGAGTCAATATGTATAATAATTACAAGACCTACTTTAAATTAAAGAAGATAATCAATAATTGACACAAGTAAAGATTTCATTGTAAGTATTCAAATGAATTCGAATCATTGTATAGTCTACCTCTTCCATGTTTTCACAATATCGATATATGTCTGGAATATATCTATAGGATCATTATATAGAGACTAGAAAGGAAAACCTTAATATAAGAAAGCAAATTATAACCCTTATTTAACAAAAACAATTAAGATCTATACATCTAACGATTCGGGTATCAGTCTTAAGCCAAGAACGCTAGAGTAATAACCCAACATCACCAGGGCTTCTCCAGATCCCTCAAAGAGTTCTCTTGTTAGAAACCAGAATACCTTTCTGAGTAGAACCAGAATTTGATCCAACGCCATATTCCACATAGACCTACAAAGGAAACGAAGCATTCAAATTAGTCACAGGACAAAGGTCTTTTCAAGACTCGAATTTTCAACAGAACATACAAGATAATGATTGGATATAAACTTTTGCTTATATTCTATTTTCCATAGGTGGGCTTCCAATCTGAGTCATGATTGACGATAGACTGAAAGGGGAGGAGAGAACTCAATCAATCTGATGGGTACCCTCACATCAAACATGGCCCCATCATTAGTTACAATATCTAGCACAAAGAGATGGGTTTTACAAGAAATGTGATTTTGCAAATGTATAGGAGTTCCGACACCGAGTCCAGCAAACATTAAACAAAGGATGATTAAAATATAGTTATACAGAGGAACAGACGAGTCACAAAGAATATATTAAACATGAATTTCATCAGGAAATATAGTCGATACACTAATAATATGAGAATGCCTATTTTCTTTTAAACACATGAACCTGTTTTAAAGGAAAAAGAAAGTTTAATTTAAACACAGAGTAAAATAGATACCCTCCTCCATATGGTCAAACCACGGACAAGGCCATGTAAAGCCCACAAAATTGTTATCTGTGGCATGATATAGGAATCCTGAACCCAAGAGGTATTGCTAATTCAGGATCTACAGAAGAAATTTATGAATGATTATTTGTTCTTCTCTTTAAGGGTTACAGGATTTTGATGAGGGAAGAGTATAGTCAAAAGAACTCATACAGTTCGGTAGACAGAGCTAGGTTAAGGAAATGATATTCAACCATTACACATAGAATACCCAACCACGACAGATATCGTTGTCAAAGCCTACCATCTGACAGTTCACTAACATCGGTAAACTAAATTGCATATACAGGATGGCTCTCCCCTAACAAATAACTCCTAGGATGGAACCATGAAGAAGTCTCGTAGAGACACAGTGCCAAATGATGATACAACACAATGAAGGAAAGTGGGAGACGGCAAGCATAAAGGCATACTACTTACGAACAACCCTTGGAAGTACCAAGAAAACAAGAGAACGAAGTATCGAACTTTTCAAAATTTGAACGGGTAGGAGTGCGATAAGTTGAGCTACTTACCAGTAGCAAGGAAAAAACCCAGAATGCTTTTTTTTTGAGTTTTATCAATAAGGGAGTAACTTACTAACAGTAAAAAATGTTGCAGTGATAGCGTGAAACTTACCAGGCAATTGGGTAAAAGACCTCGCCTACATCAAGGAAGTCTCCCAGTCATCCATTCCCTTCGCTAAGAATAGGGAGTCGCAGAGCCAAGTTCTCTAAGAACCTTCTCATTACAGAATTAAAACCACTGTAACCTAAAGAAACCTTACCGCATGGAATAAATGTTGTTGGTACGAAAGAGGGGTCGGGCCATGTGATGAAGGAAACTTGGCACAACCACAGTAGACGAAGGGTCAGGTGATGGCCTCGACTTTCACACGCACCATGGCACATTAATGGCCTATCCAGGGTTTAACTCTCGACTCACTTGTCCCTACCGTTCAATTTAATGGGTTACAAATTAACGAAGTGCATGTGCAATTAATGGAAGTTTTAACCCTAACCAACATTAACTCCGTTAATACAACCTTTAGTTGGAGTTTCATATGGAAGAGGTGGAGTCAACGAGATTCTAGCATGGGCAATTGGTTTCAAAATAATCATTACATCAAAATTAAATTGGGAAGCACTTACCCCAATCACATCCTTATCGAAATTGTTTTCAAGAGACGTGTTATTAATTCAAACATTCCACAGAGGGGTATAACCCGACCTTTTACCATTACCCTTATTACATGATTTCTTGGATAAAGTGGTTTTTCAATTTAATGTTACGCATAAGGCTTAGGGACATAAGTCCCAAATATCCTTCGTAATGGTAAGCCAATTATACGAATATATAATTTTTATATAGATATGAAAGTGAACATAATCTGCAGGACTGTAAGTGATCTTTGGAATGTGAAGTATGCACATCTTGAAACATTGATTTAAAGGTTTAAGTTGGGTAGTAATTTTAATCGACGTCAGCCAGGACTCTAGCAAACTTTCAGAGTTTTAAACAAGAACTATAAAGACCTACTTACTTTTAATGACGAACCCATTTAAGGATGAATGCATAATTTTTTTTTATTATTTGACAGTTTTTGAGGTATATTACATGAGTGAACTTAGACATAGCTATAGTTGGGAATGGATTCTCACACCATCAAGAAAACATAGGCAATGATAAAATATAGAGAATTTCCTCCAATATCTCACATATTAAATCCAATGTAGAATTCAACGTCAATTCTACACATATTGTACCATAAGAATCTGTTGAATGGAAATGAAAATTAGAATTCATCATAGACTGATAAAATCACAAACATAATTGACACAAATATTTTATGCTATAAATCCAAATGGGAAATCCAATGTTGAATGGTTTATCAATTACCTTCATTTCCACAATCTCTTGTTACAGTGCAATTCATGACACTTTGTGGATACTCCCTTCCTTGGTAGAAATACCCCTTTAGAGTGAACGCAAAAAAATAAATAGGAAGAGATGGTGTAATGAAAAGGCCAATAGGCATGCCCTTTCTTTTCCCAATTATTAGTTCTTCTCTCCTATTAGTACACTTTTATTTTTTCTTTTATTTCTCTTTTCATTCTCTCTTTGTCTCGTTTACTTTTACATTTTCATTGTATTTAATAGTTTATCTAACCTTCATTAATCACATAATTACACTTTTATGTAATTAGTCTTACAACCATTCATTTTTTTTGGATACATTTTGGATCATATTATAAGCCCATGCTTTCTAACTAGAGAAATACTATTTAATACACTCTTTAAGCTCAATACAAATGATGGTGTGAGATCAACACTTATATTTCTACTACCATTGTTTACATAAGTAATTTTAAGGAATGCCCTTATTTACATCATAGAACTCCCTATCCTTCAACAACTATCTCAACATCAAAAAATTCCATTCACAACCATGGATGGAATGAGATTGTTCTTCAACATATCTAATGATATTATTGGGTCTCAACATTCACTATGATGGAAATTGCTTAAGATTAAAGCTATGTTATGATGGTTGAGATCAATGTTCATATAGTAATAAGTAAAACAATTACAAAACACATAATGAAATTATGAATCTACAATAATTTTTAGTAGCATGAGTGCATTATAACATCTAAGGATTATAAGTAATTATGAGCCAAATATATAATATTTTTTCTAAATAGTAATGTCACACACCCAACCCCTAAGTAGCCTTTTAAGGGATGGGGTATAAAGTTTTTTCCTTCCTATAGCTTCTCTTAGTTTGTCAAATAGGGGCACCATTTCCTTCTTCTCTCTGAGATCTTTCCAACGACTATAAACTCATCCAAAACCGAGCTCTGAGTCAAAATTTATGGCTGCCTGAACTTCTCGGGGTATCGTTGGTCAAAGGCCATGTCACACCCACATTGCTCCACCTCATTCGTACCATCCTACCTAGAACTGATGCGACCTCAGTCTTCATCCTCTAGCAATGATATAGCCATTGGAGGGTAGGTTGTAGGGGATATCTCCCAGGAATTCATGGGTAACATGCCTTTGGCCCCTTCGATATTATTGTACAAGTATACAAAATTCCCAGGAGTTCCGAAGTTTGAAGGACTCTTTCCACTATGGTGTTGGAAAAATGAGAGGGCGAGGTGAATCAGTTGTTACTGTGCTTAAACAATTATGCCCATTTTAAACACTTTACAGAACACTCAATGATGATCACAATAATGCAGGGAAGTAAGCAATAGAATATTCAACATCAATCACACACATGAAATATACAGAGATAGATATTTCATGATGAAACCCATAAAGGGAAAAACCTCTTCTTCTTGATATGATAAATAATAGTTATTTTATGTACATTATCATTCTTATGAGATCCAACTCCTCTTGAGGCTACAACCTCTTTTTTAAAAGCACCAACTTGTTGAGAGAACCAACTCTCTGGTTTCTCTAGCACCCACTAGAATGAAGCACTAATTCCATGAGTTTTCCAACACCAACTGGATGGAAGCACCAACTTCCAATCACATAGGCACCAACCTGTATAATAGAGAAAAATAGTTCTCCCTTGCACCACCCTACCACCCTGGTTTTTCTGGATGCAACCACATGGAAGCTATAACTCCTTGTGTTCAAGAACCTACTTGAAACTATGAGGACAACAATCCTCCCTAGCACCTCCCTACCACCCTGAAATATAAATCTTTGCTTACTAAAATTTATTACAATGATACAATGTTTATCAATGGATTACCAGTCACTTTAATGTTCTGCTACACTGTTCTACTATGCCTGCATCAGTGTCCTCCTTCTCGCATGTATCAGTGTTCTCCTGCTCGCCTCCCTTGCGCTTTTTGTTCTTCTGCACTTTATTCTCTATGTGTCATTCATGTTCTATGTGTTCTGCCTCTGCATGCTCTTCACTGCACCATTGTTCTTCCCTTTAGGTTGTTCACTTCCTCTCGACCTTCCGACAACGTAGATGACCAGAGAATCAACATCTCTTCTATGTTCTGCCTATCTTTCTCACGTCGAGTCCTCTGCCTAATCATCATGGCAACTCTTTGTCTTCTCTGGAGGTTATTGTCAGTGTGTTCATCATCAGTGGGTGTTATGCTGAGATTCCTTAGATTATTTAGCTATTGAAACTCTTCATCTTCTCTATCAGTTACAACTAGTCAATTATGGCTTCTTTGGCCTCTAGTCCCCTTCCTTCAAGTTTCCACTAGCGGTGACCATATGCCTAGGCTTAACAAGCACTTGAGCTCTTATCAATTCAATGATCATGATTCAATCTCCTAAAATGGATGACTATCGTAACTTTTCCATTTCACCCTTCAGAACTTTTGGGTTTCAAACATTTTAAAAATTCTAAATCAGAATTCTCGAACAGATCAGATGGTTTACATTTATTACGTGGAAACGAATCAATCATCAAATTTGATTCTTACAAGGCTTAATCTGACGACCGAGACTTAATCAACTGTTGATATGGATGGCTACCTTTTACTCTAGGCCTTCGACTATTATACTTATGCTATCCTTCCACTGTATCTTGAACAATGGTTGAGAGCACACCCGACATCATATCGATGATCGATATCTCCTTCGGCTCTCTGGACTTCAAATATTTCATCTTACACTATCCTTCCATTGGAGTATATCAACAGATGAGAATGCTACCGAAGTGATCTTTCAGATTAGACGTCTCGTGTCCACTTTGGGACTTCGACATTCGAGACTTCGGAGTTTTTGTCATTTTCTAGTGGTGAAAATCCCAGAGTAATTATTCTGGAGTGATGTAACTTATTGACGTCACATGTTGAAATGGCACGAGTCAGTTTCCTCTTGAAATATGTCATCATCTGATTGTGCCATGTGTACTTGTTGATGTAGTCTTCTGACGTGATCTGCCATATGTCTTTGCTGACGTGGTCTGCGACATGTCTATGCTGACGTGGTATTTTGACATCATTTGCCATAGGTCCTTGCTGACATGGTCTACTGACGTAGATCTCCCTGATATAATGGTCATCGTATTTTCCCCTGATCTGATGGTCCTTATTCATTTTGGATTTCTGGGCTTTGGGTCTTTCAAATCTCAAACTTTCTGGAGTGTAACCTCCTCGCATATTTATATCCAAAGTGAATCTTGTTCGTTGATCAAGATCTTAGATCGATGGTTGGATCTTTCTATAATGCAAATATTTTTTCTTATCCTCTCCTTCCACTTAGAATGATACGACGACCGATGAGAATTCGAATGATCAAATTATCAACCTTTTTAGCTTATCCTGTCCTTCCACTAAAATGTGATCCAACGTTCATGAAGACACTCAAAGTAGATCAATGGTCGACGATGATTGTGGAACCACAACTTGCGAGTGATTTAACTCAACACCCAAACTCTGCAAATTGAGGTTGTGCGTTGTTGGTGAGTGAACCAAAATTGTCGATCTTTGAAGCTATAAGATCGAACGATCTTGACTAATTGTGGGATTATAGCTAGTGCGATATTTAATTGTCCTTTAAATATCTGCAATCTATCCTTATCGTTGATCATGATATTTCACATCTGACAGTCACAACTCAATCTAACTTAAAATGATCACTTGTTGGATCAACCATAGTCGTCGATCTGCAAGTCTATGAGATCTAACAATCTAGACCAATTGCGAGATTAGAACTAGGGAGTTCTTTAATTCTTCTTTCGCTCCCTGCAGTTTATCCCTGTTGTTGATTTGGCTTGTAGATCCGACCGTCATGATCCTCCAATCATCCTCAAGTCCATGATCACTCATATGAGCGACGTCCGTAATATGAGACGATCAACACAGTTGATTTCTTGATCAAACGACTACTGAAGCTTCTCACCCTGAGCTTAGATATTCATTCTCTAACCCTCTTGATATTTTATCTTCATTATCTTCTATATTTCACTTTCCTTTATGAGGTATGATGTCTTATTTTTGTTTGCTCCTCCTCCAGATCTTATGCTTCCTTCTGCTCCACCTTCTGTTCTTGCCATAAATGACAAGAACACTCTTTCTTGCAAAAAATGACAACAATATCCCCCTTTGGCATTGATGGAAACCCTCATAGGTTGTGTTGTACTTCTTCAACCTCCAACTATAGCATCCAGACCACATATTTTCTCCTCCTTTGACATGAATGTTAAAGAAAACATGCTCCCCCTGAGTTGTTGCAGTACTTTTCAAAGGTATCGGATATTCAACCAACACATACTCCACCTGACAGGATGGAATCACTTAGGTGAGAGTATGGATGACACCCAACTTCTTACGAAGATATTCAAAAGGTGTCTTGGCTAGGGGTTTAGTAAAGATGTGTGCAATTTGTTCTGTGGAAGGAATATAATTCAGATGAACATCTCTATTTGTAACCTGTTCTTTGAGAAAATGATACTTTATTGGGATATGCTTCATCTTTGAATGGAGAACATGATTCTTCGAGACACTAATGGCATGGGTGTTATCACAGTGAAGTGGAATTGGAT
Organism: Picea sitchensis; assembly: GCA_010110895.2. Taxonomy (NCBI): domain Eukaryota; kingdom Viridiplantae; phylum Streptophyta; class Pinopsida; order Pinales; family Pinaceae; genus Picea; species Picea sitchensis. The sequence goes on from SNQJ01S0004964.1 coordinate 126,881, forward strand.
TAGTATAAGTTACCTTCAATTGTGCAAGAGTTTGTATCATCCATAAAATATGAGTGCAACAAGTAGCAACAACAATGTACTATGCCTCTGTAGTTGATAATGAGATAGATCCCTGATTTTTACTAATCCATGCTACTAATGAATCACCTAAGAAGAGTGCACCTCCACTGGTGCTCTTTTTCTCATCCAAATAGTTTGCCCAATCAACATCTGAATATGTAGTAAATTATAAGTTCTGATTTATGGGATACCAAAGACCATAAGTCATTGTACCCTTCAAATATTTGAATATCCTCTTGACAATTGCTTAATGACTTTGTTTAGTGGTAGACTGATAATGACCTAACATTCCAACAACCTGCATTATATTAGGACGGGATGTTGTGATGTACAAAATACTTCCTATCATTGATCAATGTGTTCTTTGATCAACATCAGGTGAAATATCATCTTTACTAAGATTGCAACCAACCACCATAGGTGTACTAACAGGAGAGGAATATTTCATCTGAAACCTCTTTAACATCTCTTTCAAATAGTGTTCTTGAGATATAAATATCCCTGCAGAACTTTGATTGATTCGTAAACCAAGAAAATATGGCAGTTCTCCTATCATGGACATCTCAAACTCATTATGCATTGATTAGAAAACCATTGATTTGAAAGGTCATTAGTGCATCCAAAGATAATGGCATATACATAAACCACAACAACTAATAAATAATCACCTTCAAACTTTATATATAGATTACTGTCAACAATACCTTTCTTAAATCCTTTGTCCTGTAGAAATTTGTCCAGTCTATGATACCAGGTTCATGGTGCCTGTTTCAGTCCATATAATTCATTTTTCAACTTAAATCCATAGTTAGGATTATCTGTCAATGAAAATCCTTCAGGTTTCTCCATGTATACTACTTCTTCTAGGTCTCCATTAAGAAAATGTGACTTCACATCCATATGATATACTTTAAAGTTCTTATGACATGCATAAGCCATAACCATTATGATGGCTTCCAATATTTCCACTCGTGCAAAAGTTTCATCAAAATCTTGTCCTTCAACTTGTGCATACCCCTTACAGACCAATTTGGCTTTACTCTTAACAATTTTTCCTTGTTCATTTATTTTATTCTTAAACACCCATTTGGAGCCAATTACATTCTTATCTCCAGGTCTAGGAACAAGCTCCCAAGTATTGTTCTTCTCAATCTGATCTAGTTCCTCATTCATTTATTTTAACCAATTTCCATCATCAATGGCTTCATTGAAGCTCTTGGGTTCCACCATGGATATGAAGGCTATATGTGATTGCTTGGTGTCTTTGATTATCCTTCTCCTAGTTTGTACACCTTTGTCTTTCTCACCAACTATCTAACTTGCAAGATGACTCTTTTGAGTAATTATGGAGGAAGGATTTGAAGTTGTCTGTTGATTTGAGTCTGCCTAGTTATTTTCATCTTTATCTGACTCAGAGTCTTCTTTTCATGATTCTTTGACCTTTTGATGTTCAAATTCAACTATATCCTCTGTTGTTGATTCAATATTTCTCACCTCTCTTACTAGGACTCCTTCATTAGCTTTTATGTCAATACAATCAACCAATTTATGCAGCCTCTTATTATAGAATATGTATCCTTTCTACTTCATTTTTTTGTGGAGTTCGTCGGATTGTGTATTCTCTGTTGATCCCATGTTTATAACATAATTCCTTGAAATCACTTGACATAAATTCTCCTCCTTTGTCTGATCTTACAACCCTTAATCTGTTTCCTATTTGATTCTCAATTAAAGCCTTAAATGTTTTAAATTTCTCAAATGATTCATCTTTTTCTTTGAGAAAAGAAACCCAAGTGAGTCTGGAGTAATCATCAATGATCAACATGAAGTAGTTTTCCTTCCCTGTGCCTTCTTGTTTTCATGGTCCACATAGATCCATATTAACTAATTTGAGTGGTTTCTCTATTGAAGTAGAGTTCTTGGATTTAAACTGTGTCCTGGTTAGTTTTCCTACTTGGCAGGGTTTACACATAGAATCTTGTGGCTTTGATATTCTTGGAAGATCTTTTAGTACCTCAAGATTTTTGAGCTTGATTAAGTGGTCAAAGTTTAGATTCCCAAGCCTCCTATGCCATAACCAACTCTCATCATGTTTTCTTAGATGACACTCTTCTCTATCTTCTTTCAAAACATATAAATTATTATCTATCCTTATGCCTTTAGCCACAACTTTTCTTGAGTTTACAGAGTTTATATTACAATCTTTGTAAGTGAACATCACTTCACATCCTCTGTCACACATTTGAATCACACTGAGAAAATTATTTTTCATCCCATCTACAAGAAGGACATCCTAGGATTTTCCTTTGCCATTACTTAAACTCACCATCCCTTTACCCTTGATTTTACCTGGCTCATCATTTCCAAAGGCCACATTTCCTGTTTTGCCTTTACTTATAGAAAGAAACTTATCTTTGTCTCCAGTCATGTGCTTGGAACATCCAATGTCTATATACGAGGGGTATCTTTGTTTTTGAGTTGAAAGTACTAGACCACAATTTTCACTATATTTCTTTTACCATGTGCTGACAATTTTAGCCAAGGGTTTTATCTTTGTATCTATTTTGTAATTTTTCAGATGGCATTTTGCAGCTTTGTGGCCGAAGATATGACAGTTATAGCATTCAAGCTCATTTATCAATAGGTCAAAGTGATTGGTGCAACTTTGTTTATTCATTGGTGGTTTAGTTATATGTTACAAAGATTGTTTATTTCTTGATCTTCTCAGTTGCATGTCTCTAAACTTAATTTGACAATTTTCAATCTTATGACCAAAATTAGAGCAGTAAAAACAATAACCATGGAAGAAATTTTGGTACCTGAAGGATGGACTTCTTCTTGGTATTTGTTGCTCCATCTTCTGATATCTTTGTTTTTAATCAGGGATCATCTTATTTTTATTAGATTTTGGTGACAAAGTACTCACATGGTCTAATTGTCTGTTGATTTAAAACTTGATCATCTTTACTCATTCTTTGTTTTCTGCCTGTTTGTTGCTTGAACCACTTACATAGCCTAAACCGGTCTTGAAAAAAGGAGATCTATGTTTGTTCATAATGTCATTTAATTATGTTGAGGCTTTAATTCTTGGAATATTTTGGAGCTACAATGCTTTAAACTTCTCCATCTCTTTTCTGGTTTTTACTACCTCTTCTTCCAAGGCTTCACATCTTGCCTTTTTTTTTTTCTGATAACTGTTGTTTCAGAATTTCCTCTATTTTCTTTGCCTCTTCTAACTCCACTTTTAGCAGGGCAAATTCTTCTTCAGGTTTTTTACCATTCTTTTCAAACTGCATCAACAACTATTTTTTTTTTCTCTTCTTAAGTCTGAGTCTGTCAATCTCTTCTAAAGCACTGATTAGTTCACCTTCCATATCAACCACAACTTATTCATCATTAACATCACTTCCTGTGTTTTTATTGTCATAATCCTCTTTGGCCATAAGCATAAATTCATTAACCTTATCTTCATAGGAAGAGTCACTATCTGTGTCTTCTGAAGAGTCATCATTGTTTACACATAAAATTTTCTTTTTACCAAATCTCCTAGGTTTGTACTTCTTTTCACCCTCAAAATTATGATCCTTCTTCTTGTGAGGAAACTTAGATGCAAAGTGACCTATCTTTCCAAAAATAAAACACTTGAAGGGAAACTGTCCTTGATACTTTTCTGATCCTTTCTTTAGTCTTCTCACAATTTTTTCTTCAATTTCATCAGGCTCAGATTCCTCATTCCTATCTTCTTTAAAAGATTCTTCTCTAGTGGTTGATTTATCTTTACCTATCCTCATTTCATATGCAGCCAACGTTCTTAGAAGCTGATCAAAAACCAAAACTTTTATATCATTAAGTTCTTCTATAGAAGAGACCTTTAGGTTGAACTTATCTAGAAGAGATCTCAAAATTTTATGAACTAGAGAGGCTTCCTTAATTTTTTCACCAAGTGCTTTAATTGAATTTACTAGTTCTTCAACTCTCAGAAAGTACTTCCCAATAGTTTCATATCCTTTAATATGTAGATGTTCAAACTGTACTCTGTAGGTTTGGATCTTGGCATCCTTTACCTTCTCATTACCTTCATAACTGCTAATGAGTTTATGCCACATGTGTTTGGAAATTTATGAGTGCATAAATTTTACAAATTTTGATTTTGCAAGACCACTCAGAATAGAATTCATAGCCTTAGCATTGAAGCTAAATTCTAGATTGTCATCCTTATTAGCTAGTACAACTGGCTTTACATAACCAGTCTCTACCACATCCAAGACATCTACACCTAAAGCCATTATGTAGGTTCTCATCCTAACTTTCCAGAAGGCAAAGTTTGTTCCATTCAACAGAGGGGCCTTATTGGTTGAATTTCCTTCATTAATTGGCATGTTTAAGATTACTTATCTACCTTTAAATACAAGGAACCTGATATGATACCAATTGTTGGAAAACTGAGAGGGGGGGTGAATCATTTGTTACTGTGCTTAAACAATTATGCCCATTTTAAACTCTTTACAGAACACTCAATGACGGTCACACAAATGTAGCGAAGTAAGAAATAGAATATTCAACATCAATCACACACATGAAATATACAGACACAGACATTTCTTGAGGAAACCCATAATGGGAAAAACCTCTTCTTCTTGATATGATAAATAATCTTTATTTTCTATACATTATCATTCTTATGAGTTCCAACTCCTATTGAGGCTACAACCTATGTTTTACAAGCAACAACTTGCTGAGAGCACCAACTAAAAGCAAGAACCAACTCCCTAAGAGTTCCAACACCAACTAGATGGAAGCACCAACTTCCAGTCAAACATGCACCAACCTGTATAACAAAGAACACTCTTTCTCCCTTGCATCGCCCTACCAACCTGGTTTTTATGGTTGCAACTATATGGAAGCTACAACTCCATGTGTTCAATCACCTACTCGAAACTCTGAGGACAACAATCCTCCCTAGAACTTCCCTACCACGCTGAAATATAAATATTTGCTTACCAAAATTTATTATAGTGATACAGTGTTTATCAATGGCTTACCAGTCACTTCATTGTTCAGCTACACTTCTCTTCTTTGCTTGCATCAGTGTCCTCCTGCTCACCTGCATCAGTGTCCTCCTACTCACCTCGCTTGCTCTTTCTGTTCTTATGCACTTTATGCTCTGTGCGCCATTCCTGTTCTATGCGCTATGCCTCTGCATCCTCTTCACTGCGCCATTGTTCTTCCCTTCAGGTTATTCACTGCCTCTCAACCTTCCCACAACGTAGTTGATGAGAGAATCAACATCTCTTCTCTTTTTTGCTTATTTTTGTCACATCTAGTCCTATGCCTGATCGTCATGGAAACTCTTCGTCTTTTCTAGCGGCTATGGTTAGTGCGTTGATCACTAGTGGGCGTTATGTTGAGATTCATTAGCTTCTCTAGCTATCAAAACTCTTTGTATTATCTATCATGTATAGCCAGTCAATTGTGGATTCTTTGGCTTCTAAGCCCCTTCCTTCACGTGACCATTGTCGGTGACCATGCACCTAGGCTTAACGATCACTTGAGTGCTTTTCAATTCAACGATCATGATTCAATCTCTTGAAACAGATGACTGTCACAACTTTGACATTTCTCCCTTTGAAATGTTTGGGTCTCAAACCTTTCAAAACTTTTGAAACCTAATTCTTGATTAGATCGGACAGTTTACATTTATTTTGCGAAAATGGATCAATCGTAATAATTGATTCTTACAAGGCTTAATCTGACGACCAGGACATAATCAACAGTTGATATGGATGGCCACCTTTTACTCTGGGTCTTTAGCTATTATACTTACACTATCCTTCCACTATATCTTGATCAATGGTTGAGAGTGCACCTGACATCAAGTCAACGGTCCAGATCTCCTTCGGGTCTCCAGACTTCGGAGATTTCAACTTACGTTATCCTTCCACTGGAGTAGATCAACAGATGAGAATTCCCCCGAAGTGATCTTTCATATCATATGTCTCGTGTCCACTTCAAGACTTCAGCATTCGGGACTTCGAAGTTTTTTTCGTTTGTTAGTGGTAAAACTCCCAAAGTAATTCTTTCGGAGTGACGTAACTTATTGACGTCACATGTTGACATGGCATAAGCCAGTTTCCTCTTGACACATGTCGTCATCTGATTATGCCATGTGTACTTTCTGACATGGTCTTCTGACATGATATGCCATATGTGTTTGCTGACGTGGTATGTTGATGTGGTCTGCCACATGTCAATGCTGACGTGGTCTACCACGGGTCCTTGCTGGCATGGTCTACTGATGTATATATCCTTGATCTAACGGTCATCGTATGTTCCCCATATCCAATGGTCCTTACTCATTTTGGATTTTCAGGCTTCGTCTCTTTCAAATATCAAACTTTCTGGAGCGTAACCTCCTCGCACCTTTATATCCCAAGTTAATCATGTTCGTTGATCATGATCTTAGATCGACAACTCGATCTTTCTGTGATGCAACTCTTCTGGCTTATCCTATCCTTCCACTTAGAATGATCTAATGGATGACGAGAATTTAGATGATCAAATTGTCAACCTTTTTATCTTATCCTTTCCTTCCACTAAAATGTGATCCAACAGTCGTGAAGACACCTGAAGTAGATCAACTATCGACGATGATTTTAGAAAAAAAAAATTGCGAGTAATTTAACTGAATACCCAAACTACACAACTTGAAGTTGTGCACTGATGGTGAGTCAACCACAATCGTCGATCTTCGAAGCTATAAGATCGAATGGTATTGACTAATTGTGGGATTAGAACTAGTGCAATATTTAATTCTCCTTTCAATCTCTGCAATCTATCCCTACTGTTGATCTGGCGATTGCACATCCGACGGTCACAATGAAATCCGAATTAAACTGATCACTTGTTGGATCAACCACAATCATCAACCTCCGAGTCTATGAGATCTAGCGATCTAGACCAATTTTGGGATTAGAACTAGCGAGTTCTTTTATTCTTATTTTTCTCCCCGCAATTTATCCCTATTGTTGATATGGCTTGCAGATCTGATGGTCACAATCCTCCAACAATCCTTAAGCCCACGGTCACTCATATGATCGATGTTCGTAATATGAGACGATCAATACGATCAATTTCTTTATCGAACGACTGTTGAAGCTTCTCACCTTGAGCTTAGATATTCATTCTCTAACCCTCCTGATCTTTTATCTTCATTCTCTTATGTACTGCGCTTTCCTTTCTGAGAAGTGATCTTTGCTTGTTGTTTTCTCCTCCTCCTCAGCTTATGCTTCCTTCTGCTCTACCTTCTATTCTTTCCATCAATGAAAAGCACACTCTTTCCTGTAAAACATGCCAACATATGGAATATATGGTTGATATTCTATCCACCCTTGGATTTGATGGCTAAGATTCATCCATTCTTAAAACATAGCCTAAACCTGACAAGGGGGGGGTCCCACACTTAATTCATGACCAATCCCATGATGCCACATCATCATGGAATGTATTCCCTAAACAAACAAGGTTGGACACCACACACTGGGATTTCGGCACTTCGACACTTCGGTGTTTAACACACCATCCTATATCCTCACATCTCTCAGAGACCGAAGTCCCAAAGTTCTGAAGTTTCAGACTCCCGAAGTAAGAATTCGGAGAAGTGTCTACATTTTATCCCACTAGTTTATTAGATGGTTGAGAAAGGTTCTCAACGGAACCTCGATCAACGATGCATAATTTCTTTGAATTCCTCCCCATCGATATAAAGGTTTGTGGGATTTTTCCACTTTGGGATTTCACGATCTCATGTCCTTTACAGGCCTTAGCCCATTTAACTCTCGAAGAGTTACCTACCAGAAAGATCATAAAGGGGATATGACTGCTTATTGTCGGTCATTATTATGGCTTACCCTATCCTTTCACTAGGATCGATCTAACAGTTGAGAGAGATCCCAAAGGATCCTTAGATCTATGTCTCATGTTACTTCAAGACTTTTGAATTCAAGAGTTCCAACCGTTTAACGCCTTCTCACTCCAAGAGTGATTCAACGTCGAATTTGACCGTAGTGTATATCTAATGGTCATGAAATATTCTTATGTTTCTTGGATCAATGGATCGTGTAACTTCGCAATCGAAAATCTAGTCAGGGTTTAGCAATAAAGTGGATCCCACGACAATGGATAGGAAACCACTAGTTGTTGGTCAATTTTCCGGTCACCATTTTAGCAGGTCTCCTTTAGCAGGATTTGAATACTGTGAGGTTCCAACATCCTGAAGTCTTAGACCTCCGAAGTCCCGAAGGCTAGAAGGCTTAGTTCCCTTTTAGCATAGCGTAGGGTTCCAGGGTTCTGGTCATATGGAGCTTTGATAATCCCTTGAGGGATACACTCTCAAATCTTATCTCGGATTTGGTTAAGGCCGCAGAATTGAGCCTATGGTCACTAGGGAGAATGGCTTGAAGGAAGTTCCTTTCACTTCACAATCCAAATCATGTAACATGACAATGGTAATTCTAAGGGTTTGATAGGTTCAAGGTTATCCCATTGAGCCTGTCCTGAATCTATATTTCCAAGTTTTGTCCTTAGAGAGTCCCTTGAGGACTTTCCCACCAACACAAGGGTCAAATTATTATTCTCCCAATTTCATTTAAAACTCATTAATATTAATTCTCCTTCTGTAAACAGATGTAAGCAAAAAACCATATACAAAATATGATATTCAATCTTTGCTTCAAATTTCCCAGACCGCAAGGCCATTAGAGCCACGAATTCTACCATTAAAACAAGGTAAAATAATTTTCCATCTTCTGTCTCAAGAAAAAAATGCATATTACAACAAAAAATCCAAGACAACATAAAAACTCAGAGTCACACTTATATGAAATTGGAAATTAGTTGGAAATTGTCGAAACAGGTTCTCTTTTCCACCCAAGCATAGGCACATTTTTCTCTTCGAGTAGTATTCATCTAGCCACCCCCTATCTAGATCATGAGGCCATGAGATGAATTTTTCAGTTTTTTTCAACTATAGAAAGGGACAGAGGTTACTCTCCTTTTTCCCACATGGCCCTAGAAGTTCAGTTTTATATCCACCAAGCAAGGGAGGTTACTATGATTACTCACTCAATCACTACAACTTCATTTATGACCTTGATTAGAAAAACATTGTGCAAGCACTCCTGTACTCATAATAACATATATTTCTCATTTGTCCTTATAATCAGAGAGCCTCTCATGCTCCCCTTCCTCTCGAATGGAATTCTAACTTACTCGTCCATATCATCTTCCCTCTGCCCGCAATTTTCCTAAATTTTCTTTAATTTTCCAGCAAGATTTCGTGGTTCATATCAAGAAGTCTCTAGATGATTACTTTTCCCATCTCTTCATTTTATCTTGATGAATACTTCCCAACTACCATCTTGGCTGGTAATTAAATTTTTGGGGCTAGAAGATTGTTCTGGGTATGGGAAATTAATATCCAACAATGTATTGGTCTGGTAGGGTTATCTCAACCATCATTGGTTTTCCTTACCATCCCCTCACGTGCATTATGACCCATACTAGCCACCCCCTTTTAATATTTATACAAAAAAATTTCATTTTTATTTAATAAAA
>SNQJ01S0004964.1:152736-163097 GCA_010110895.2 Picea sitchensis
AATCAATAAAAGTTGGTGACGTAGATATGTAAAGATATGTGAAATGTTTACCCTTGTTATTATATATTATAATTTCCTTTTTCTATTGAAAACCTTAATCTTAAGTTCAAGGTAAAATACATTTGAATGGGAAGCATATAGAAGAAATCGAATCCCTTACAAAACTTTCCTAACGAAGGAAGCGCAGAAATCGATGACCCATTGAAACATGCTTTCACAGAATTTGATGAAGATAGGAGGCACATAAATCTATTGCTGAGATTGTTACCTTCCATACGAATGATTAAATTGTTATTTCATCATCGTGTCGACCCTTTCTATGTAATTCTCACTGCCATATTATTATTTTTGCCTTATTAGAATCATGTAACTGCCAAATGTATTACTGCCTCTATGTGACTGCCAGATTTGGAATTACTACATTCTTACATTATTACATTATGTTAGGGTAATGTAATATAGGACAAGGTTATGGGAATGCTATCACAATGTTAATATTTGTTTCATTTGCAATGATTATACTTGTTAAGGGCAATGTCAATATTGTTTAAATTGAATGCTAATGACGAAGCTTAAATCGCAATATTAATATTTGCTTAATTGCAATGGTAATACTTGTTTAAATTGCAATGATAATGTTTGTTTTAACTTGCGATGTTAATGATGATGGTTGATTTGAAATGTTAATATTTGTTAAATTGAAAGGTTCGTGATGAGTTTTAAATTGCAAGGATATTATTCGTTTAAATTGAAGTGTTAATGATAAGGTCTAAATTGCAATGCAAATATTTGTTAGGTTATTCTAATGTATGGTAAAAATTTGGAAGGGAAGGCACGATAATATGGAGAATGTAAATGTTCGAGGATTTACCATTATGGTAATGATATCGTTGCTCAATTATGGTGATTAACAGAAAAATGCAATGCGCTTGTGATTATTGCTTGTCCTTGAACTAGTGCAAAGTGACCTTATCACTAAATAATGGGGGTTGAGATTGTTGGTTTTTACCTTATGATAAGGTATTCGTCGGTTAATGATAATTAGTGGAGCCATTGATCTTGATTGATGTCTTCGGGTCTCAATAGTTGTGGGTCGATATTAAAGTCCTCCTGACTTCCGTCTCCCATAGAGGTCATGATTGTCCCTGATTTTGTAGTACTTGGTGGTATTGCCTTGCGTGGTCTGCTTGTGTCGGGAAGGATGTAGAAACCTTCATTAGCCTTAGTATATATGTCTGTGTGTTTCTCTGCGTCAAGAATCCAGTGCCGTATCAAGAGTCTCGAGCCCTTTAAAGGCAGGGTTTCCACTCTTGCGACACACCTGAGGGGATTACTATTTTCTGCCTGAGCAGTCGGCCAGGAGCCTATCTGACCTTCTCTCTCTCCGGAGAAGATAACTAAGATTAAACGCCCTACTTTCTTGTCCAGAAATAGTAAACCTACTACCATGGATTCTACCTTCTGTGTTCGTACGGTACCTAACCCAGTATGTCGTTATTGTTGAAGATATTGTGGGGCGCCTTGGTCTTAGGTGTTAATTGCTTGCAGTTACTTGTTGTGTGCCTTGCGTCTTCTTGTTGTGATCATCGTGGTTGCGTCTTGTCAGTCATCGGGGGGCGACGTAGAGTCCAGTGTGTCTGTTCCCCTCCTACACGCATGCACACACTTTTAAAGCAGAAAAAAATTTGCACCTGTTATCAACGTCATTGTCGTAACTAGGAGGGTTGTTACAGTATGTATATCAATAGGTTCTAATAATATAATGAAATACGAATGAATCTAACTGGCCATATATTAAGTTCTGGAATAATAAAAAAAACAAATTGAATCTTTCAATGCCAATGGAATTCTGGAACGAAATGTTAGAGGAGCGAAATCCGCCGAATTCAGAAGATAGAGATTTTGGATCCCTTTAAAGTATATACACATATTCTGATAAGTTCAAATTTCATAATTGTGTTATCAATTAATAAATCGTTCAAGCCTCTGTATAAGCTAGATATCAGTGAAATAAAAGCAAGAAAGTAGCTATGTTGGCCACCACGAAGTTTTTGAAAAATAATATAATACAGGAACAAATTAATTATATTGAAGGATATGATGTCTGGAGTCACCTAAATTATAGGTATACACATATTCGGTGATATCTAAGATTCACTATCCATTTTAGAACTCTAAATATAGCATATTCAAGATATCTAAACAAGGAGTTGACTGATTGAGCTTCCTCCACTTAAACTTGAATATACAACCTATGAACGATGGAGAAATCCCTGTTCATTACACATTAATAATTTATTTTACACAGAGGCAAGGGTTTGGACCTTAGGTATTTTCTTTAAATCTAAATACATAGTTAAATCAAATTCCATAGAAAATCTGGCACTACTACCCACGATAACTGTAGAATAATCTATTCACACAATAAAACCTGACAAGTATTGTTTAAGCGCTAATTTTAGAACCTGAATACATTTTGTAAAGTGTGCGACTCCGAGTCAAGAGACTTTAAACATCAAAATTTCTGCGAGGAAAAAGGACGGTAATGAGAAAAAAAAAATTAATAGAATTCCGAATTCCGAATTAGATTAAAATCCAAGATAATTTCTATGCTACAGAAATATCATATCTATGATTCTCAACATCACTTAACTTGCGATCTGGATCTGTCGTTCCATCCATGTGGTTGAGGAAGACATACATAGACTGGAAGGGAGAAGTTGGTCAAGTTCCACCTGATGGGTACCCTCATAAAAACCAGGGGTCCCATCATTAGATTGCTATAAAAAAATATTTAACCGTGATTACCAGAAAGAAATACAAGGAACTGTTGAAATTGAAATGATTAAAATATACAGAGATTATACACTATCATTATACAAAATTGAAGAACCATTACAACCATGAGACTTCACCCTTGCCACTGTAATAAAAATATATGATAACGACCGACAATAATAGACAACGAGATTCAATAGGGAATAAGGGTGCTTGGAAAAACCCCGTCGTCTTCCCTTTTATAAAGATGAGGAAAAAAACTTTCTAAGTTTCCTAAAGGCCATGTGTCTCTGGATGAGCATAGGGTAAAATCTCTCATGGAATTATTTTAAAGACTCTAAATATTAATAATGCATAGTGAAACCATCACTGTATTCAGATGTGTTGAGCCACAGTTAGGAAAACCCTGTATAAATCTCTATTTTGTACAAATAATAAAGGAAAACCTACATCACCGTACAACAAGGAATTGTGTTTGATAAACCTAGAATTCCAAGACTCCTTACAGTGAGGACGGGAGGTGAAGTATAAAGGTTCAAACAATGAAATGTGACCTATTCCTACAGAAAATACAGTAGGATGTCGACCTTTAGAAAAATGACTATTACACATTGGAGAATTGAATCCGCCCTCAACAAAGAACCCTCGTAAAATTAATTATAACACAGAGTTACAAATTTTGGCCATGATGTTATCCCACATAAACTTTGTAATATTGAAACACTTAGGATTCAAGAATATAATTCTTTGGTTACATATCAGATGGAGGCGGGGAAAACTATGAAGTGACAGAACCCAGTTTCAATCGACTCTACCTCTAATAAAGTAGTCTAATATCCTACTTAAAATCCTTTACAAAACATATAACAAGTCTTTCCAATACATCATAGTCCGAGAGGGTATCGACAGAGCCTATGTATCTTTACCAGACGGTGTAGCCATGTACTATAAAGAACGAATAACCATTGTAGAATAATGCTTACCTTGCAAAGGTTCCAACCAATATTTCTATGGATTCTTCTTTCATTGATGTGAGTCCTAGCTTCATGATGGTTGGCCACTACATCAGCCTGAAGAGTAACAAAGGTTGTTTGAAAGTGTTTTGTGTAAACACAGGGATAGGAATTGACAAAAACAAACAATGGGAAAACCCCTAATGAGCTGAGTAATGGTGACGAGTAAAGATCCATGTCGAGGCCATGTGATCGATGAAAGGTGGTGAGAGTGCAATGGGAACTAAGCTCGAGCATTATCCCAAGGAGTACGCCACAGGTTTCTTTGTTTAATGTTGTAGGTAAGGTCATTAAATATTGACAATACGCCCCTTGGCACCTTACTTATCTTTTAGTTTTGGAGAAGAACAAGTGCAGATTGGTTAGGTTTAGAAAGCACACCCTTTTTTGTCCTGGTTTTGTTTTAAATCTTACCCGTAGCCTGGTAAATGCTTGGACTATGTTAGTTAACATGTGGTTGATTGAACATTAACCATGACCCTTTGCGCTAGTCACATTTTCTCAAGTTTTAATACTTGTATAAAAAATGACCATGATATTAACAAATGATCAGGAGTGTTAACAGTAATGTATATCACGCTATGGTATTTTCACAAATAGGAAAAAGGTCCTATAGTTTGTTGAAATTACTAAGACAACTGAGAGGGGGGGTGAATCAATTGTTACTGTGCTTAAACAATTTTAAGTCAATTAAACCATTTTTAATCTTTCTCCAAGTGACCATCAATATTATACAACATATGAACAACATAAATAATGAGCATCAGTCACACATAAGATATAAACAGAGACAGATTTTCATGAGGAAACCCATAAAGGGATAAAACCTCTTCTTCTTCGAAATTATAGGTAGTCTTTTAATTTTTGTACATCATCTATCATTGAGCACCAAATCAATGTGAGGCTACTACCTCTATTTTACAAGATCCAACTTGTTTGAGAGAACCAACTCTCTGGTTTCTCTAGCATCCACTAGAAGGAAGCACTAACTCCCTGAGTGTTCCAACACCAACTACATGGAAGCACCCACTTCCACTTATACAAGCACCAACTTGCATACAAAAACTTTGTGTTTTCCCAAGCACCATCCTACAACCCTTTTTTCTAACCACAACTAGATGGAAGCTACAACTCCCAATATTCAAGAATCAACTTGAATATCAGAGGACCACAGTCCTCCCTAGCACCACCCTTCCTCCCTGATTATGAATAAATGATTGACAAACAAACAATACAGGTATTTCAAATCTTACCCCTTCTTCATTGTTCTGCAATTCTTCTCTGGTTCAAAACCTATTCTACAGTTCTGCTTTGCCTCATTCTATTCTGCTATTTTTCTCTCACTTCATGCTATTATACTACTCTCCTCTTGCTTCTGTCTATTTGACGACTGTTACTCATCTCTGAGTTTTATCTTATGCTCTGCAATATTTCATTTTATCCTTCTTATAGTTCATCTCATTGTTTCTATTAGAACAAATCCAATTACACGGTCACTGCATCTCGCCTTTTATACTCATCAACCTCATCAGTTACACCTCAAATCTCCTTGGGAAAAGACAAAAACTTCTCAGCAACTGTATCACCAACCAATCAAGAACCATGATTCAATTTTTTAACTGAATTGTAACTGAACTTATTAAAAATTAAAATAAACGATGACCCTTTGATCATATTCCTGATTAAGCTGCACCATTGGATTACCAATGATGGATCTCGCGCCTACTCCATATTCCCACTAGTTGTGACCACGGGCGTAATCATAATTCCTTTTGCATTTCAACAATCTAGAGGTGAAGAGTCTTGACTCTTCATGTTACGATCTCCGAAAAGGGGCTTAGCTCCTCCCTCTCATGTGACCACCGACAGTGACCACAGGATGCACCAAAATGTGCTTCATGATTTCACGTTTCAACATTCTTCTTGTGAGTGTCCTTGACACCTCCAACTCCTAGTATCTGAAACTCCAAAATGGAGTCACATCAACGATCCACGATCTTGATGATTCAACGATCTAGATCTTTTCGTGATCTCGCATATCGCGATTCCTGTGATGAAGGGTCTCGACACTCCAAGTTGTGATCCCCGAAATGGATCTTAGCAATTATCTCCTTCCCTTAAGT
The DNA here is from genome assembly GCA_010110895.2 of Picea sitchensis. Classification (NCBI taxonomy): domain Eukaryota; kingdom Viridiplantae; phylum Streptophyta; class Pinopsida; order Pinales; family Pinaceae; genus Picea; species Picea sitchensis. The sequence goes on from SNQJ01S0004964.1 coordinate 158,651, forward strand.
CTTCGACGATGTGACCTTGTCTATGACCACGAGCCAGACTTTATAGCGATTTCACATATCGCGAGTTGTAAGGTTAGAGCATTTCCTTCATCTGACTTTCCAGACAGAGAAAAGTTAATCCCTTGCCACATGTCCCTCTTGGATCAACGATCAACATCTTATCGTGATTTCGAAACTTCACGGGCCTTCGTCATGCCTGATCAATTGTCCACGATATCCCTTTGATCAATGACTCAGATTAAGTCTTGGTTTCACATTTCGCGATTTCATAGGATAGAGCACCTCCTTTCTTTGAATTTCTAGTCAGTGAAATGCCAATCGCTTTCCATGTTCCCTATGCATCCAACATTCCAGAATATACCTCGATCCAAAGGTCCAGATCAATTCTCAATATTTCGCATATTGCAAGTTCCCACACCATGTTCTGTTGACTCCTCCAATGTGCAGGTCAATGAAATTCTAGTCGCTTGCCACGTGTCCTTCTTGAATATGGATGATCCTCCTGATTTCAGGATTTTGTAGGCATGCTTCATATTCCACGTAAAGACCGTGCTCCTTCTTATGGATCCAATGATGGTCGGTCTTTGGGCTTAGATCTGATGTCTGAGATGTATTTTCTTCTACTGTGTGCTCCTCCTATATGAATTCAGATCTGACAGTCATCGAGAATTCTGAATGGGATCCAACGATCATTGTTTCTCTTTGTTGTTGATATCTCCATTGTCATGCCATTATTGATGCGCTACTAATCGTGGTGATCTTCGCCATCAATGAAAAACATGCATACTTTTCCTCTGTCTGAAAAACATGCCAGCAATCTCCCCCTTTTGCATTGATGGTGACCCCTTGAAACCCCTTGAAGAACATCCAATTATACCACTGTGGCATCCTTAAAATTACCACACTTTCTCCCCCTTTAACATCAATGTCAAAGAAAAAACATGCTCCCCCTGAGTTGTTGCAGTACATAGTCCCCCTGTCAACTATCAGTAGCTTAGAAATACAAAAGATATTCAATAAGTACTCCCCCTAACTAGGTGAACAGATTAGATGAAAGAAGTTATAACCCCCAACATTTGATGAATATATCCAAAATGGGTCATTTCTAGCGGTTTAGTAAAGATATCAACTATCTATTTTATGGAAGGAATATAATTCAACTGAACGAATCTGTTTGTAACTTGTTCTCTAAGAAAATGATATTTTATTGGGATATTCTTAGTCTTGGAATGAAGAACGGGATTCTTGGAAACGCTAATGGCACTGGTGTTATCAGAGTGAATAGTAATTGAAATAGTATAGTTTACCTTCAAATCTTCAAGAGTTTGAATCATCCACAAAATCAGAGTGCAACAAGTAACAACAACAATGTACTCTGCTTTTGTAGTTTATAAGGAAATAGATCCCTTCTTGTTACTAATCCATGCTACCAACGAGTCACCCAGGAAGAAGGCACCTCCACTGGTTCTCCTTCTCTCATCCACACAATTTGCCCAATCTTCATCTGAATAAGAAATTAGCTAAAAATTATGATTTCAGGGATACCACGGACCATAAGTCATTGTTCCCTTCAAGTATTTGAATATCCTTGTGACAACTACCAAGTGACTTTGTTCAGGAGTTGATTGATAACAACCTACCATTCCAACAACTTGCATTATATCAGGATTAGATGTTGTGATGCATAGAAGACTGTCTATCATTGATCAATATGTCCTATGATCAACATCGGGTGAAATGTCATCTTTACTGAGCTTGCAACCAACCACCATAGGTGTACTAACATGAGACAAATCTTCCATCTAAAATTTCTTCAATATCTCTTTCAAATATTTTTCTTGAGAGATAAAAATTCCTGCAGAACTCTGTTTTACTTGTAAGACAATAAAATATGACAATTCTCCTATCATGGACATCTCAAACTCTATTTTCATAGAGTTAGAAAACCACTGAACAAAGGAGTAATTATTACAGCCAAAAATAATGTCATCTACATAAATCAAAACAACTAGTAAATCAACAGTACCTTTCTTGAATCCTTTGTCTTGTAAAAATTTGTCCATTCTATAATACCAAGCTCGTGGTGCTTGTTTCAGTCCAGATAAATCCTTCTTCAACTTGCATACATAATCAGGGTTATCTATCAATGAGAATCCTTCAGGTTTCTCCATATATACTTCTTCCTCTAGATCTCCATTAAGAAATGTTGATTTAACATCCATCTGATACACTTTAAAGTTCTTATGACATGAATATGCAAGAAACATTTTGATGGCTTACAATCTTTCCAATGGTGCAAACGTTTCACCAAAGTCTTGACCTTCAACTTTTGTATACCCTTTACAGACCAATCTGGCTTTAATTCTAACAACTTGTCCTTTTTGATTCATTTTATTTTTGAACACCCACTTGGAACCTATTACATTATTGTCTTTAGTTCTAGGAACAAGCTCCCAAGTATTTTTCTTCTCAATCTAATCAAGCTCTTCATTCATACCTCTAATCCAATCATCATGCTAGCTAGATTCATAAAATAATTTAGGTTCAGTCATAGATAAAAAGGCAACATGAGATTGTTCTGAGTCTTTAATGAATTTCCTTTCTTTCTGAACTCCTTTATTTATATGTCCAATTATCTGATTTTCAGGATGATTCTTTCTAACAGTTATGAGAGGCGAGTTTGTTTATTTCTATTGATTTATGTCATCTTGAGTATATGTATCTTCATATGATTCAAATTCTTCTCTTTTTGATCCTTGGACCTGTTCATCTTCATATTCAACTATATCTTCTATGCTTGGTTCAACACTACTTACATTTCTGACCGGGATTTCTTCATCAAATTTTATGTCTATACAATCAACTAATTTATGCAGCCTCTTATTGTAATATCCGTACCATTTACTATTTGTATCATAACCCAAGAAGATACCTTCATCATTCGTGTCATCATATTTGCCAATATTTTCATCATTATTCTTAATATAACATTTACTCCCAAAGAATTTAAAATGCTTGATTGAAGTAGGTCTTCCAAACCATAGTTCATAAGGAGTCTTGTCACTGTGTGGTCTAAGATGTGCTTTGTTAAGGATATGAACAGTTGTATGAATTTCTTCCACCCAATATGTCTGAGGTATGTTCCTTTCATTCATCATTGATCTTGTCATTTGTTGTACCGATCTATTCTGCCTCTCAACAACTCCATTTTGTTGTGGAGTCCTTGGAATTGTGTACTCTCTTTTGATTCCATGTTTATCGCAGAACTCTTTGAATTTCCATGAGCTAAACTCTCCTCCTCTATCAGATCTTACTGCCTTCAATATTTTTCCTGTTTGATTCGCAGTTAGAGCTTTCAACACTTTGAATTTTTCAAATGCTTCATATTTTTCCTTCAAAAAGGAAACCCATGTTAGTCTAGAATAATCATCAATAATCAACATAAAATAATTTTCTTTTCCTATACCTTCTTTCCTTGATGGACCACATAAATCCATATGTACTAACTGGAGAGGTTTTTCTATTGAGGGAAAGTTTTTAGATTTGAATTGTGTCCGAGTAAGCTTTCCTACCTAGCATGGTTTACAAACATAATCATATGGCTTTGATATCTTTGGAAGATCCTTTCCTGCCCCACTATTTTTGAGCTTGATTATATGATAAAAATTTAAGTGTCCAAGTCTCCTATGCCATATCCAAGTTCAATCATACTTGCTTAAGTGGCATTCTTATTTTTCTTCTTTGAACACATAGACATTGTTTTCTATTCTTATCCCTTTTGCAACTAGCTGTCCTGAATTCATGGATTTTATTCTACAATCTTTAGAAGTAAAAATGAATTCACATCCTCGGTCACAGACTTGACTGACACTAAGCAGATTATGTTTCAAACCTTCTACAAACCACACATATTCATATTTCCCTTTGCGATTACTCAAACTTACCATTTCTTTACCTTTATTTTTCCTGGTGCATCATTTCCAAAAGTTACATTCCCTAATTTTCTTTCACTTAGAGTTAGAAAATTACTTTTGTCTCCATTCATATGTTTGGAACATCCACTGTCAATATACCAGGGATTCTTTTTTTTTTGGGCGGATAACACTAGTCTACACTTGTCATCTTCTTTCTTCTTCCAAATCTTGAAATTTTCAGCAGTAGGATTCGAATCTCGCTTAAATTTCCTTAAGCGAAAATCTGCAGCTTTATGTCCATTGTTATGACAGATGTAACATTCTGGTTAATAATAGATCATAATGATTGTTATGCTCATAACTGTTGTTATGTTTCACCTACGTCCTTCCTCCATCCATCACATGATTTATAGTATGTGGTCATTTGTTTCTTGGCTGTCTCAATCTTTGTTGTGGCAGATAATTATTCTTGAGTATCTTGATTTCAAATATCTAGATCTTAAAGAACAGTTTACAGCTTTGTGACCAAAGTT
>SNQJ01S0004964.1:163147-188225 GCA_010110895.2 Picea sitchensis
AACAGATTTGGTTCTGGTACTTTTTCTTTCATTCCTTCTTGATGGCTGATTTTCTTTCTTTGTTTCTGCAGAGTGGTTGTTGTCAATGATTGTAGATTTGACAAACTTGATGGGTTCTGTATTACTTAGATGATCACTACCTGATCCTTCTTCATAGCCCAAGTCAGCTTTCAACTTTGGATTCCTTTGCTGATTTAGAATGGAAGTTAATTCTTCTGAGGCTTTAATACTTGGAAGATTTTGGTGATACAATGCCTTAAACTTCTCCATTTCTTTTATGGTTTTTACTATCTCTTATTATAAGGCTTCACACTTCGCTTTCTTCTCTGACAACTGTTGTTTCAGTATGTCTTATATTTTCTTTGCCTCTTCTAACTCCACTTTTAGTAGAGAAAAGTTTTCATCGGGTTTTTCACCATTCATTTTAAACTGCATCAACAACTGTTTTTGTGTTCTCTTCTTACATCCGATTCTGTCAATTTATTCCAAAGCACTGATTAATTCACCTTCCATATCCACCACATCTTCTTCTTCATCCATTTCACCTCTTGCGTGTTCATCATCAAGATCTCCCATAGCCATAAGAATAAAATCATTCACTTTGTTTTCACATGATGAATCACTATCTATGTCTTCTAAGGAATTTTCATTGTTTGCACACAAACTTTTCTTTTTAATATATTTCTTTTTCATCATCAGAGTTCTAGTCATTTTTCTGGTGGGGAAACTTAGATGTAAAGTGACTTATCTTACCACAGTTAAAGTATTTGAAGGGAATCTTGCCTTGATATTTTCCTGATCCTTTCTTTAATGTTCTCACAAGTTTTTCCTCAATATCATCTAAATCTGAATCAATATTCTTGTCTTTTCTAAAAGATTCTTCTCTAGTAGTGAATTTATCTTTGTTGATTTTCATTTCATATGTAATTAGGGTTTCTAGGAGTTGATCAATGGACAGAGTTTTAAGATCATTTAGTTCTTCTATTGCAGAAAATTTTGGATTAAATTTATCAAGCAAAGATCTTAAAATTTTCTGAACTAAGAATGATTCTTCAAACTTTTCACCAAGACCCATCATGGCATTCACAAGTTATTCAACTCTTAAAAAATACTTGCTAATTGTTTCATCTTCATTCATTTTTAGCTGTTCAAATTTCAATCTATATGTTTGAAGTTTGGCATCTTTTACTTTCTCATTTCCTTCATAACTATTAATAAGTTTATCCCACATTTATTTGGCAGTTTGAAGATGCATCACCTTTACAAACTCAGCTTCTACAAGTCCATTCAAGATAGCATTCATTCCCTTATCATTAAAGATAAATTCTAACTTCTCACCCTTGGAGGCTAGCACAACAGGCTTCATGTATCTAGTCTCTACTACATCCCAAACATCAGCACCTAAGGCCATTAGATAGGTTCTCATTCTAACCTTCCAGAAAGAAAAATGTGTTCCATCAAACAGAGGAGGCTTAGTGGTTGAAGTCCCTTCATAACTTGTCATGTTTAAGCTTACTGATTTACCTTTAGATAAAAGGAACCTTCTCTTATACCAATTGTTGAAATTACTAAGACAACTGAGAGGGGGGGGTGAATCAGTTGTTACTATTCTTAAACAATTTTAAGTCAATTAAACCATTTTTAATCTTTCTCCAAGTGACCATCAATATTATACAACATATGAACAACATAAATAATGAGCATCAGTCACACATAAGATATACACAGAGACATATTTTCACGAGGAAACCCATAAAGGGAGAAAACCTCTTCTTCTTCGAAGTGATAGGCAGTCTTTTAAGTTTTGTACATCATCTATAGTTGAGCACCAACTCAATGTGAGGCTACTACCTATATTTTACAAGCTCCAACTTGTTTGAGAGCACCAACTCTATGGTTTCTCTAGAACCCACTAGATGGAAGAACCAACTCCATGAGTGTTCCAGCACCAACTGGATGGAAGCACCTACTTCCACTTATACAAGCACCACCTTGCATATAGAAAACTTTGTTTTTTCCCAAGCCCCACCCTACCACCCTTTTTTCTAGACACAACTAGATGGAAGCTACAACTCCCAATATTCAAGAATCAACTTGAATATCAGAGGACCACATCCTCCCTAGAACCACCCTTCCTCCCTGATTATGAATAAATGATTGACAAACAAACAATACAGGTATTTCAATTCTTACCCCTTCTTCACTGTTCTGCAATTCTTCTCTGGTTCAAAAATTGTTCTGCAGTTCTTCTCTGCCTCACGCTATTATTCTATTCTTGTCTAGCTTCATGCTATTCTGCTACTCTCCTCTTGCTTCTGTCTGTTAGGTGACTGTTACTCATCTGTGAGTTTTATCTTATGCTCTGCATTCTTTCATTTTATCCTTCTTACAGTTCATATCATTGATTCTGTTAGAACATCTCCAGTTACACAGTCACTGCATATTGCCTTTTATACTCATCAGCCTCATTAGTTACACCTCGAATATCCTTGGGCAAAGACAAAAACTTCTCAACAACTATATCACCAACTGATCAAGAACCATGATTCAATTTTCTAACTGAATTGTAACTGAACTTATTAAAAATGAAAATAAACGATGACCCTTCGATCATATTCCTGATTAACCTGCACCATTGGATTACCAATGATGGATCTCACGCCTACTCCATATGCCCACTGGCTATGACCACGGGCCTAATTAGAATGCCTTTCGCATTTCGCATTTCGGCAATCCAGAGGTGAAGAGTCTCGACTCTTCATGTTGCGATCTCCGAAAATGGGCTTAGCTCCGCTACATCCTCCTTCTCACATGACCACCGACAGTGACCACAGGCTACACCAAAAGGTGCTTCGCGATTTTGTGTTTCAACATTCTTGTTGTGAGTGTCCTTGACACCTCCAAATCCTGGTATCCAAAACTCCGAAATGGAGTCAGATCAACACTCCACAATATTGATGATTCGATCGTCCAGATCTTTTCGTGATCTTGCATATTGTGATTCCTGTGATGAAGGTTATCGACACTCCAAGTTGTGATCCCTGAAATGGAGCTTAGCAATTAGCTCCTTCCCTTAAGCCTTTGATGATGTGACCTTGTCTATGACCACGGGCCATACCTTATCACGATTTTTCATATCATGAGTTGCAAGGTTAGAGATTTCCCTTCCTTTGACTTTCTAGTGAGCGAAAATTTAATCCCTCACCACATATCCCTCTTGGATCAACGATCAAGATCTTATCGTGATTTTGCAACTTCACGAGCCTTCTTCATGCCTGATCAATGGTCCATGATATCCATTTGATCAATGACTCAGATTAAGTCATGGTTTCACATTTCACGATTTCATAGGATAGAGCACCTCCTTTCTTTGACTTTCCAGTCAGCGAAATGCCAATTGCTCACCATCTACCCTCTGCATCCAACGTTCCACAACATTCCTCGATCCAAAGTTCTAGATCAATTCTCGGGATTTCGCATATCGTAAGTTCCCACACCATGTTCTGTTGACTCCTCCAATGTTCAGGTCATCAAAATTCTAGTCGCTTACCACGTGTCCTTCTTGAAGATGGATGGTCCTCCTTCTTTCGGGATTTTGTAGGCCTGCTTCATATTGCACGTAAAAACCATGCTCCATCTTATGGATCCAACGATGATCGATCTTCGGGCTCAGATATGACGCCTGAGATCTATTTTCTTCTACTGTGCGCTCCTCCTATCTGAATTCAGATCTGATGGTCATCGGGAATTTTGAATGGGATCCAACTATCATTGTTTCTCTTCACTGTTGATCTCACCATTTTCATGCCATTATCGATGCGCTACTGATCATGTTGATCTTCTCCATCAATGACATCGCCATCAATGACAAACACGCATACTCTTCCTATGTATGAAAAACATGCCAACATAGTTTACGAAAGAAAACACCATGTACTCTAGAATGAGGACCAAAGGAACATAATCCTTAAGTAGTAGTTTCACCCTCGCTCTTGTGGAGGGTAGAGTTAACATGTCATACTAGATATGTGCACCTAGACAAGAAGTGTAAATACCAAGTTATGGATGCCAAGGGGTAGTGAAACCTTTCTGTCACGAAGTTATGATTGTTATAAGGTTTCCTCTTTTAAAATAAATGATAAATTATAGTTACCTTATAAAAATAATTTTATTTTTTTATCGTAAAATATGGGAAACATTACATATGGTATCAGAACAAAGGTTACAACACTTGGACCTTGAAAAGGGCCAAAATATTTACTTAGCACATATTTTTGTCTATATAAGAATAACAAACCATTACTGTTACAAACAAAAAACTCTTTCATATTTTGTGTTAATCATGGCAGCCCAGGATGAAGTAGAAATTAGACTAGAGGAGAATCTTGGACAAAGACCCCCTGAAGATCAGACACAGAACAGTGATGGAAGCTCACCTACTGAAGTTCTGGAAACGATGAGGAATCTCATTATTGAGCTGCAGGTTTTCAAAGAAGACAATGAGAAACTGAAGAAGGCACATCAGAAACAATAGGAAATAAATGAAGTCCTGTTGTGTAGTATAGTGACAAAGAAAACCCCAAAGGATGATAACCAGGAAGAAGAGGTCAGTAAAAGGGCCTCCAAGAATTCTGGTCCTGAAGCAGAAAAAGGGACAACTCATTTGAAGGTACACCTTCAGCTGAAGATAAAACAAAAACATACAGAATAAGGAAATAGGTAGATCACATTAAGGGAGAATTTAAGAAAATCAAACAATCCACCTTTGATGGGGAATCTAAAACAAGGGAGGAAGTTGAAGCATGGTTATTAGACAACAAGAAGTATTTCCAGATATACAACTATTCCAGCAATACGAAGGTCATAATGGCCATCTATAATCTGAAAGGGAAAGCCAACATTTGGTGGCAAGATCTGAAGTTGTACAAGGGTATAGAGGAAAAACAGATGGAATGGTCAGACTTTAAGAAACACTTTAAGAAATAGTACATATATGAAATTTACTATGAAATAAAAACCAAAGAATTTTATGAATTGTGACTCGGTTAAATGGATATGGAAGATCTGATAAACAAATTCCTGGAATTGATAAGGTTCGTTCCTTATATCCGGGAGGACAAAGTGAAAATACAATAGTTCCTAAGTTGTTTACCACAGTCCTACAAGGAAAGAATCAAATTTTATAATCCCAAGTCCTTGAGTGAAGTATTCAGGAAAGCCCAAATGTGTTACTGTAAATACAAACAACGGTCAGAATTTCCAAAGGCTTGGAAAGACAAGAAACCAGACCGAATGAACCACTAGAAGAAGGGATATCAGCTAGCTCCTTATCAGAAGGAAGCCAAAATTTTTCCAAGGAAATATTTTTACTCCAACAATCAGAACACCCAAGGGGGTGGTAAACCAAAAAACCTGGGGACAAAGAAGTTCTGGGATAGCCCCCATGAACTGTTAAAATGATGGGAATGTGGAGAACCTCACTTAAGGAGGAACAATCCACGTTTGACTTCAACAGCCAGAACTATAGTTCACAACCTGCAAGAAGCCTCTACAGTGGGAGATGTGGGAAGAATCTTGCATCAGATAAATGCAGCCATGGATGGCCGACAAGATGACCACCAGTCCTCTGTGGTGGAAATTGAAGGTAAAATCAATAACATTCGTATTTTTGTTTTAATTGATCCTGGAGCTACATTGAGTTATATCACTCCTAGTATTGTGGAGTCAAATAAACTTAAGAGAACAAGCCATGCAAAATCTTGGCTGGTACAACTAGCAATAGGAACGAAAAGAAAAGTTATCGACTTTATTTCTGATTATGAGTTTAGTTTAGGTGGTCAAAACATAAAGATAAATCTGAACATTCTACCGTTAGGATCTTATGATGTAATTATTAGAATGGATTGGCTAGAAAGGCATAAATCAATGTTAGATTGTTATGAAAAATCACGCAAGTATAAAGATGAAAATGACACCGCTAGAACAGTTCAAGATATACAAAAACCAATCTCAGTTAGACATATTTCAGCAATGCAATTTAAGAAATGCATGAGGATGGGTTGTCAAGTTTATGCCATCCAAGTAACAAACCTGCTAGAAAAAGAAAATAAACCCAACTTGGAGGATTTTTCCGTGTTGCATGATTTCAGAGATGTGTTTGTTGATGAGATACTTGAATTACCCACAAGGAGGGAGATAGAATTTTATATTAACCTACTACCTGGTTCATCCCCTATCTCTAAAGCGCCTTACCGAATGAGTTTGTTGGAATTAACGGAACTAAAAATTCAACTGCACGAATTATTGGACAAAGAATATATCAGACCGAGTGTTTCACCCTGGGGAGCACCAGTCCTCTTTCTGAAAAAGAAGGATGAAACTATGAGATTATGCATTGATTACAGATAGTTAAACAAAATAATGATTAATAACAAGCACCACTTACCTAGGATAAATGATCTTTTCGATCAAGTAGGTGGGGAAAAGATTTTCTCGAAATTGGATTTACGATCTGGTTATCACCAGGTTAGGATACAATATGAGGACATAAGTAAAACAACATTATGAACGAGATACAAAAATTACAAATTTGTTGTTATACCTTTTGGACCCACTAATGCACTAGCCACGTTTATATGTTTAATGAACAGTATTTTCAGTCAATACTTGGACAAGTTTGTGTTGGTATTTATTGGCGATATTCTAGTATATTCTAAAACAAAAGAAGAACATGAAGACCACTTAAGGATATTTCTGCAAACTGTATGCTAAATTCGATAAGTGTGATTTTTTTCAAAAGAAAATATAGTACCTAGGACATGTAATATCTATGGAAGGTATTGTAGTCGATCCTAAAAAAATAAGAGCCATCATGGAATGGTCGATTCCTAAATATGTAGCGGACATCCGGTCATTCATGGGAATCACCGGATATTACCACAGATTTATAGAGGTATTTTCCAAAATTGCTTACCCTATAACATCATTACAGAAGAAGAGAACCAAGTTTAACTGGTCACAGAAATGTCAAGACAATTTCAATAAGTTAAAGGAATTGTTAACGATGAAACCCATTTTAAAGGTAGCAGATCTAGACAAAGACTTCACCGTCTGTGTAGATGCGAGTATAGAAGGACTAGGTGGTGTCCTAACTCAAGAAAGACACATTATTTTTTATGAGTCCCAAAAACTAAAGGAACACAAACGAAACTATGTCACCCATGAATTAGAGTTGGTGGTTGTAATATACGCCTTAAACATGTGGTGGAACTACATAATGGGAAAAAAATGTATGTTATTTACGGGCAACAACTGTGTGAAATTTTTGTTTAGTCAACCGAACCTTAATGCAAGGCAAGCAAGATGACTAGACTTCTTGAGAGAATTTGACTTTGAGGTAAGACATATCAAGGGTAAGGAAAACAAGGTGGTTGATTCTTTAAGAAGAAGAGTTCATGGGTTGTTTGAAATAAACATTAGCAGGGCAAAAAGCGATCTTGAACATAGGATAAAGGCCGCAGGTAATAATGATGAAAATTACACTAAAACAATGGCAGAATTACAGAACACTACAGAAAATTCAAACAAAATAGATCTGAGTTTGGACATAAATGGTCTACTACGATTTAAAAATAGAATATACATACCAGATTCGGTAGAGTTAAAGTAAACAATTTTGGATGAAGTACACAAGAAACCATATTATGGTCATCCAGGATACAAGAAAACGATAACAACACTAAGAAAGTTATTCTATTGGCCTAATATGAAGGGTGAAATAGAATAATACTTAGCTAAGTGTCAAGATTGTCAACAGGTAAAACCCAAACACCAACATCTAGCCCGCCTGTTGTAGCCCTTACCAGTTTCAGAATGGAAATGGGAGAGTGTATCGCTCGACTTTATTACAAGTTTTCCTAGAACTCAGAAACATAATGATTCAATTATGGTGGTAATCAATAAACTTATTAAGTATGCACACTTTATTCCTATAAATTCTACTTTTAAATCCATTAACATCGCTGAAATATTCATGAAAGAAATTTTTAGACTGCATGGTATTCCTAAAATGGTGATTTCAGATAGAGACGAAAAATTTACATCTTCTTTTTGGAAAGTTTGTAGGGTTAAATACAGACTTGAATTTCAACACAAGTTATCATCCACAAATGGATGGGCAGACTGAACAAATAAACCAAATCATAGAAGATATGCTCTACATGTACGTAAGAACAAAACCAGGCAAGTGGGAAGACTACCTTCACTTGGTATAATTTTCATACAACAATGGGTACCAAACTTCGGCTAAGATGAGACCTTTCGAAGTATTGTATGATAGAAAATGTATGACTCCGATTAGCTGGGATAACCCAGTTGAAAGACTCATGGTAGGACTAGAGATGCTCCAAGAAATGGAGGGCACAGTAAGAAAATTACAACAAAACTTAAAAGACAAGCAAGAAAGGCATAAAAGTTACACAGACCAGAAAAGGAGACACTTGGAATTTCAAGCGGGAGGTCACGTCTATTTAAAAGTCAAAGCCCAAAAAATTTCACTAAAGCTAGGGAACTATGCCAAGTTGTCACCCAGTTTTTGTGGCCCTTTTGAGATCTTAGCTCAAATTGGACCTGTAGCATACCAACTTGCACTTCCTGCAAATCTAAAAATTGATAATGTATTTCATGTTTCCTTGTTAAAGAATTATGTTCATGATCATACTCATATGATTGATTGGAACTTGGTGCAGGTGGAACCAAAAGGCGAGTTCCAAGCGGAACCTCTATGCATTCTGGACAAGAGAGAAATAGCACTTCGAAATAGAGTCGTCGCCCAGGTAAAAGTGCAATGGAAGCACTTTAGCCCTTAGGAGGCCACTTGGGATTTGGAGGGAGATTTACAGAAATATCATCCAACAAGGTTCCAAGAAAAGAACGAACACTGAGGATAGTGTTTTTTTGTAGGGGGAAAGGATGTAACATCCCCAAAAATAAATTATTTTTAAAGTATGAAATTTCTTATGAAATTATTTCTATTTTTGGTAAATTCGAAATTGGAATTTTTTTTCTATTTATGTCAATTCTGAATTTTGAATTTAGTTAATTGTAATTAATGATTATGATTGTTGGGCAGAGATCAGATCTGACCCAACTAACTACTTGACTATGACACTTGTATGAAACAAAATATTTTATATCTATTTTGATGGAAAAATGGAACAACGAGGTTAAAATCAGTTCACCATGACTCCATGAGTTGGGAACATGTTAGAACTACCTCAGGGCTGATTATTACAAGTGCCAAATCAAGAATTTGGCCATTGGTAGCCCCTGGAAATCAGGGATTTGGAAAGTTCCCAAGGGGAAAAAGACATAGACATCTTTTGCTTTTGGATATATAGCATATGGGAGGAGGCAAGACATTGTCTAGTAGGTTGGGGAAATAATTTATCTCTTGTTGTTATGAACACTACTTGCTGAGTGTGAGGCAAGGAGAAAATGTTGAAACTAAGGGACTATTGCTGAGCAAGAGTTCTGAGTTCACCCTCATGGATTCATGGTCAAGCTAGGGGGTGAACTGGAAAAGTGATTTTACTTCCCTATTCTGATGTTGGGAGGACCATCGCTATTCCATTTGTTGTTCGGCAATTTGTTCAAATAAGTCTATCTTCTTCTTCTCTATTTAAATGTCATTGTGAATTATTGGCTTGTAGGATTTCATCTGTTTAAATATGAATGAGGTACTCTATTCATTAAATCCTGAAGGAATGTAATTAAAGTAGGATAGACTCGCACATTTAATTGCAGCTATTGAGTAAACCCTACTAAGTAATTTGACTGGGATGAAAATTGAATGGTGGAAATATACCAGGAAAATGTAACTGTATTAATAGATTTCTACTTCATTATTTTTATGTTAGAAATTATTTCATGTTCGGTGCATCAAATGCATCTGATTATTCTGTTTTACAAGTGAATATTTGTTTAGTAATCACTATTCTAGAAGTAAACCTAAGAATTGCAAACTTTTCATACCTATACTACATATATACATATATGTGGGTTATGTCTTGAGTTTGGATGATTTATCCTATCACATTTAAACTACTGTGTGAATGATTGTATATAATAGGAGACAACTATGTATTTAAATACATATATAAAGATATATGTATAAAGATAACCATACAACTTACAAGAATCACTTCAAAATCCTAAAGTATGTATATCAATAGGTGTTAATAATATAATGAAATACGAATGAATCTAACTGGCCACATATTAAGTTATGGAATAATAAATAAAACGAATTACATCTTTCAATGCAAATGGAATTCTGGAACGCAATGTTAGAGGAGCGAAAGCTACCGAATTCAGAAGACAAAGATTCTGGATCCCTTTAAAGTACATACACATATTCTAATAAGCTCAAAAATTCATAACTATTCTATCAATTAATAAATCGTTCCAACCTCTATATAAGCTAGATATCAGAGAAATAAAAGAAAACAAGTAGGTCTGTTGGCCACCACGAAGTTTCTGAAAAATAAAATAATACAGGAACAAATTAATTGTATTGAAGGATATGTTGTCTGGAGTCGCCTAAATTATAGGTATACACATATTCGGTGATAGCTGAGATTCACTATCCATTTCAGAACTCTAAATATAGCATATTCAATATATTGAAACAAGGAGTTGACCGATTGAGCTTCCTCCACTTAAACTTGACTATACAACCTATAAATTATGGCGAAATCCATGTTCATTACAACTTAATAATTTCTTTTACACAAAGGAAAGGGTTTGGCCCTTAGGGATTTTCTTTAAATATGAATACATAGTTAAATCAACTTCCATAGAAAATATGGCACTTCTACCCATGATAATTGTATACTAATCTATTCACACAATAGAACCTGGAAAGTATTGTTTAAGCGCTACATTTAGAACCTTAATACCTTCTTTATAGGGTGTGACTCCAAGTCGGGAGACTTCAAGCGTCAATAGTCCTACGAGGAAAAAAGGACAGTAATGAGAAAAAAAAAATTAATAGAATTCTGAATAACGAATTAGATTAAAATCTAAGACAATTTCTATACTATAGAAATATCATATCTATTATTCTCAACATCACTTAACTTGCGGTCTGGATATATCATACGATCTGCATGGTTGACGAATACATCCACAAACTATAAGGGAGAAGTGGGTCAAGGTCAATCTAATGGGTACCCTCGCAAAAACCAGGGGTCCCATCATTAGATCGCTATAAACAAATCTTTAATCATTATTACGAGAAAGAAATACAAGGAACTATTGAAATTGAAATGATTAAAATATACAAAGATTATACACTATCATTATACAAAATTGCAAAACCATTACAACCATGAGACTTCACCCTTTCCACTGTAATAAAAATATATGTTGATGGCCGATGATACTAGACAACGAGATTCAATAGGGAATAGGGGTGCCTGGAAAAACCCTATCGTCTTCCCTTATATAAAGATGAGGCAAACATCTTTTTAAGTGTCCTAATGGCCATGTGTCTCTCGATGAGAATAGCGTAAAATATCTTGGGGAATTCTTTTGAAGACTCTTAATATTAATAATGCATAGTGAATCCATCACTGTATTTAGACACATTGAGCCACAGTTAGGAAAACCCTGTATAAATCTCTATTATGTACAAATAATAAAGGAAAACCTACATCCCCATACAAAAAGGAATTGTGGTTGATAAACCCAGAATGCCAAGACTCCTTACAGTGAGGACGGGAGGTGAATTATAAAGGTTCAAACAATGAAATGTGACCTATTCATACATAAAATATAGTAGGATGTCGACCCTTAGAAAAATGACTATTACACATTGGAGAATCGAATCCTCCCTCGATGAAGAACCCTCGTAAAATTAATTATTACACAGAGTTACAATTTTTGGCCATGAAGTTATCCCACATAAACTTTACAATATTAAAACACTTAGGGTTCAAGAAGATAATTCTTAGGTTACATATGAGATGGAGGCAGGGAAAACTATGAAGGGACAGAACCCGGTTTCAA
This sequence comes from Picea sitchensis, assembly GCA_010110895.2. NCBI lineage: Eukaryota > Viridiplantae > Streptophyta > Pinopsida > Pinales > Pinaceae > Picea > Picea sitchensis. Next base: position 175,217 of record SNQJ01S0004964.1, read on the forward strand.
TCGACTCTGCCTCGAATACAATAGTCTAATCTCCTACTTAAAAGCCTTTACAGAACATATAACAATTCTTTCCAATACATCAGAGTCTGGGAGGATATCGACAGAGCCTACGTATATTGACCAGACGGTGTAACCACATAGGATAAATAACGAATACACATTGTAGAAGAATTCTTACCTTGCAAAGGTTTCCACCAATATTTCTCTGGATGCTCCTTTCATCGATGTGAGTCCTAGCTTCACAATGGCTGGTCACTACATTAGGCCAAAGAGTAACATAGGTCATTTGACAGTGTTTTTCATAAACACAGGGATAGGAATTGACCAAAAACAACAATGGGAAAACCCCTAATGAGTCGAGTAATGGTGACGAGTAAATATCCATGCCGAGGCCATGTGATCAATGCAAGGTTGCGAGATTGCAGTGCGCACAAAGGCCAAGCACTAGCCCAAGGAGTATTCCATAGGTTTCTTTGTTTAATGTTGCAGGTAAGGTCATTAAATATTGACAGTACGACCCCTACCACCTTACTTATCTTTTAGTTATGGAGAAGAACAAGTGAAGATCGATTAGGTTTAGAAAACACACCTTTTTTCGTCCTGATTATGTTTTAACTCTTACTCGTAACCTGGTTAATGCTTTGATTTTGATAGTTAACATGTGGTCAATCGAACAGTAACCATGACCCTTTGCACTAGTCATATGTTTTCGAGTTTTAATACTTGTATACACAATCACCATGATATTAACAAACAATCATGAGTGTTAAGGGTAATGTATATTATGCTATGGGATTTGCCCAAATAGAAAAAAGGTCCTATAGTTTACAAAAGAAAACACCATGTAATCTAGAATGAGGACCAAAGGAACATAAGCCTTAAGTAATAGTTTCACCCTCTCTCTTATGGAGGGTAGAGTTAACATGTCATACTAGATATGTGCACCTAAACAAGACGTGGCAAGAACAATTTATGGATTCCAAGGGGTAATTAAACCTTTCTATCATGAAGTTATGATTGTTATAAGGTTTCCTCTTTTAAAATCAATGATAAATTATAGTGACCTTATAAAAAGATTTTTTTTTTTTATCGTAAAATATGGGAAACATTACATATCAAGCTCCAACTCCCATTCTCCATGCTCCCAATCCTGACAGCTTCCACCAAGATTTGCATGCAATGCCTCTCCGAGGTACCCTAGCTAAAAGGGAGAAAGCAATTTCCCAAAATCAATTCTAGAATATGCAAAACTAGTATAGCTATGCCACTCTCAGAGATCCAGGGAACCCATCAAAGAATTCATTCCTTCTCTCTCTCCCATGAGCCCAAGAGAGGATTCATCTTTTCAGAGTAGATATCTGTGAGGAAGTGAGCTTTGAGTCTGCCATCCATGGCTTCCACAACATCTTTCATGTTGCAACTCCCAGAGATTTTGGTTCCCAAGATCGAGAGGTAAGTTAAACAATAAAGAAGAGAGTTACCCCTTTTTTTAGCACAATGATATTAATATGAATCGAATTGTTGTACATAAAGAAGTCATTGAAGATGTCATGAGAGGAACTCTTAATGTTCTCAAGTCCAACGCGACGACAAAAGTGTAAGGCGTGTGGTTTACACTTCATCTACAAGTGTTGCTTATTTTCTAGAGAAACCAGGGGAAATAATCGATGAATCATGTTGGAGCGCAGTAAATTTCATCAGAAAAAATAAACCCTAGGGTTGGGTAAGTTTATTGTAGGAGTTTATGGTTTAAATTAGAAACTGCAAAAAAAAATACCGCTTTCATTGATTGCATGCATGCAGATGTATTATGTGTCAAAAACCCTAGTAGACCAAGTTGCCATGCAGTTTGCTAAAGAAAACAAAATGGAAGTGGTGAGTATTGTGCTAGTGATAGTAGCGGGTCCTTGTCTAACAATGAGAGTTCCCTCTACCGTGTATGTAACCATGTCCCCCATCACAGGTTTAACAAAATTTACATCATTTATTTGCTATTGATAAGACACAACAATTAACCTTTTTCCACCATCATGTTTTATTTAATAGAAAACACAACTATGTGGAATTATTTTTCTAATGCAATGATTTTTATGTGAGAAGTTTGAAGTATATAATGCAATTCTTTTTTTTTAATCTTTGAGTCTCTACATATTTTCAATTCAAATAAAATCATATCAATGACCCAAAATCATGGTTGATTTTTTTATCTTTAACTTTGTGCATATTTTTAATTCAAATAAAATCATATCAATGACCCAAAACCATGGTTGAATTGGAGTAGCAACTCGGGTGGAGGTGGATGCAGAGGCAAAAGCAGGGGTATAAATGGATCCAATATGAGATTTACGTGTGGAAACAAAAACATTTCAACAACCACACACAATTTAGTAGGAACTCGTGATCTTTGTGTACTATATTGAGAACAAAAGCCATTTTTTTTTTTAATTGGTAATAGTTACTAGCTTCATGTATAGGTTGATCTAGATGACATTTGACCTTAAAAATGTCACTGTCTAAATAAAAAAGAATTAAAGAATTTTATGGTGTTCTTGATCTTTGTGTGCAATATTGAGTACAGAAGCCAGTTTTTTTTTAAATTGATAATAGTTACTATCTGCATGTATAGGTTGATCTAGATGACATTTGAGCTTAAAAATGTCACTGTCTAAATAAAAAAGAATTAAATAATTTTATGGTGTTCTTTGCTTGTCTCATACGCAAGGAATTAAGACAACACACCATGGACATTCGCTATTATATGCTATGATGTTGCTCCCTTGGGAAAAATCTTTATATAAAACTTGTATTGTTGTCTCTGTATTATGCTAATCACTTCTTGCATCGTAGAGATCTTTGAAGAAAACTTGTGTTGTTGTCAATTTTGCGTTGGAACTTGGATTCTTGTTGGAGATATTAAAATGTCGCATTTTGTCAATAAATAACAGAGGAAGAATCTACTCCATGTCTTCCTTTTGTCAACTCAAGTTTGCGCCATAAATCAATCAACAAACATTGTCTTTCACAACTACGTTCATCATTGCACTGTTACCCTAAGACTTCCTTGTTCCAGAATTTTAATTCAAATAAAGAATGCTTGCGTTTGCGTTCACACACACATATATATTCTGATTCTCCAAACTATATATTATTGTGACATAATCACTATAAAATTCTTATTGATATTTGGGGTGGGCTCCTGAAAATAACGTCGTGCTTCAAACTCTCTAAGTCTCTGAGTCTCTCACATGTTTCTTCATTTCATACATCTATGTTTTGTTGTGTGTGATTTGGTCCACTATTAGCAGGCAATCCTTGGTCAGTCATCGCTCTACATAAACGAGTAAATTAGATTTGCTCGATGGGTTTTTCGTCTCTGGTTATTCAATTCAAGGCTCTATGGTTGCTTTGATGCGCCACTTATAAAATGTGTTCAGGGTTGGGTTATTTAATATGTCCACTAAAATTGTAGTTGTATTCCATAGGATCTTACAATTCATTTTTCATTCATTCTTAAGATCTCCCTCCGAGGCTCTCAGACAACACGGGGGTTCTAAAAGTCCACATTTTGAATCTCCAATTCTAGGAGTCCAGGTTTTGAATCTCCCTATATCTTTGATTTTCCTTTTTCCATTTAGTTTACCCCATGAATTTAGCCTATCTAACAAGTAAATTAGATTTGCTCGATGGGTTATGAAATCTCAAAATACCATTTTACATGTTTTACAATTCTCTATATTTATCCAAAGTCGGTAGAGTCGTACTCGCTGCAAAATCGTGTCAAAAACTGAGCAACTACAACTATTATTTTATTATACCTACATAGCAACACGTATACGGTCCCATGCAACCTTGTTAAATACATAGTTATATATAACTCAGCTAACATAAATATTTGTTTTATATGTTTTTCTTGTATCATATTATATTTATATAGTATATGGTTTTTAAAGTATTAATTTTTATAAATTGTGAATAACTTCAATTTATATTAATAAAATGTCATTTTTAATCATGATTTTTTAATATTTTAATGATGATGATGATGATGATTAACGTCCACTAAGAACTAATTGGTCTATCGAACCTTAAGAGGGTAAGTGATTACTTGTGATTCTTTAGAATTTTGTTTCTGTGCTTGAAAAGCATTAAGAGAAGGTTTCTAGGATCACCATACTTTTGTTGAGTTAAGAGGTTAGGAAGGTTGGTAGTGTAATCAATATTTTGAAAATGAGATCGAATATGGGTATAGGCTGGACAATATAAGAGAAAGTGTTTTTCATCTTAAACCTTCTTATTGTCACAAAGGTGACACACTCTTTCATCCCATGGCGTTTTAGGAATTGACCAACGCCTAGTTTCACTATGGAGCTCATGAGAATTTGTTCTTATCTTAGAAATGCTTATTTTTTTCTTTACACTTGGTAAAACATATAGATAATTTTGATCTTTAGGGTTGATTACATCTTTATAATAGCTTCATTTTCTTTTTTCCTCTAACTCTTTATCACACCACATTTTTTCTTTAAATTTTGATTTGACATTTTTTTAATAGTATCTTTATTATGAAAAATTGTTTCTTCCATGATTCCCCAATAGTTTAGCCAAGACCTGACGTCTTTATGCCATCCTCACTTGAGTCGATGGTGGTTATGACTTGATTTTCAAGCAATTTTAGGTAGCCTCTTGTCTTCCATGTTGTTTAACTTGTTCTTATACATTAGATATCTAGTCATAGCCATGCTCTCAATGGGGGAGACCCTTGTTTCTACGAGGAGGATGGGATAGGGCGTATTTCCTTTAATTTTGAGATTATAGGTTATAATTTTTTTTTGTATTTTTTCTATCTTTCTCCAGGATTCACGAGAGATACTACAGCCGCAAACTTCACATCCATAAAGAATAATAGGTGTAACAAGAGTCTCAAAGAGGAGTTTATTCTTATCCCAACTCCAAAGATCAGTTGATTTACAATTGTTTTCAAGCCCATAATAAGCTTTCCATCCCCCAATAATCCTTTTCTCAATGTTATAATTCCAATTAAGCTTGTGGTGAATATCAATTCCAAGATATTTGTATGAAGTCCACCTCCTCCTCCAAGTTGTTGTTGTCATATACAAAGGTATCATAAGGGGATCTTATTGGATTTATTAATCACTATCTTAGTCTTATAAATTAATACTTGATCATACCCATATTGGAGCAAGAAATCCTTGAGGATTCTTAGTTGGTTTTCAAGTCATGGGGACTTCTACCTTTCCATAAGAGCGATATGTCGAATAAAGAAGAAAATTGCCAGCTATACGGTGAGTAAATTAAATACAACTTGTTTTAAGCATTCTTTCTAATTTATCCAATGTATATACCAAAAGGGTGTGGAAAGGGACAACCTTAACGATTCCGATATTGCATTTAATCTGTTTTGACCAGCCCTTGGTGTTTTTAAACTTAGCAATAACATGCTCATACATCCTTATTGCAGCAACCCCTCAACACAAGAGGCACATTTATCTCTTTCAACCTATTCAAAAGGTTTTTCCTAGGAAACATGTCAAAATCTTTTCTAAACTCAACAAAACAACAAAATATTGGTTTTAATATTGCAAAAATCCTATGCAATGATCCCAAAGGTAACAACATGGTCCACAGGTTAAATGATATCTCCCTAAGCTTCGGCAGCCTTTGGCTCTTTACCGCTTTCTTGCCAAATGTTAATCTTCTTTTCCAAAATAATTCCATAAAGCTTGGCCTTCGTCCCGGGCTAATCCTTGTTGGTCCCACTATAATTAGGGGGAATGTTTTTTATCCCCATTTTAAAAATACAGGAACAATGAGGCTTTGCATCAGGGTTTAAAACCCTTGACTTCTAATTGAAGAGCTTGTGTATGTGAGGGATAAGGATTGACCCTCCAACTTTAAAAATTTCATCTTGGTAGCCAACCAGCGTCCTTGGCTCCCATTTACTATACAACAACGAACTCTATGTCATCTAAAGAGTTATTAAATGGCACAATATAAACTTTAATAACATATATTATATAGAGCCATAAACTCCACCATATAAACAAAATAAAATTAAAATCATGGAAAAATCCTTCTTTCTATACTATAAAAAATTGCTTTTCAATGCATAATTAATGTTTATTAATTATAAAAATTCAAATATCTTTTAATACACACATCCATCCATTTAATGATAAAATAAATAATTAGGTATTTATAAGAATTCAAATATCTTATAATACGGATCTATGGATTCTAATGATAAACATTTAATAAATTTAGAATTATTAATTCTAAGTATCCAACATATCATATTGGCACAATATCAACTTTAGTAACATAGATATGCTCAATTTTTAATTAAAATTAGGCTGACAATATATAGAGCAAACACAAAGAATTTTTGTAGCCTATAATCTCAAAATTAAAGGGAAATACACTCTATCCCACACATCCTCTCATAGAGCAAAGCCTCTCCCCCATTGAGGTATGGCTGTGACTAGATACCCTAATGTATAGAACAAGTTAAGCAGCATGGAGACAGGGGCTACCTAAGAGTGCTTGATCAAGTCATAGCTCATCGACTCAAGCAAGGGATGGCATAAAGGTGCCAGATATTGGTAAACTATTGGGAGATCATGGAAGAAGCCATTTTAGAACAAAGATACTATTAAAAAATGTCAAATCAAAATTTAAGGAAAATGTGGTGTGATAAAGGTTAGAGAAAAAAAGAAAATTAAAGGTATTATAAGATGTAATCAACCCTAATCTGAGATCAAGAGTATCATCTATTTTTTGCCAAGTGTGAAAAATAAGCATTGCCAAGATAAGAACAAATTCTCCACGAGGCTCTTGGTGGCTTCGGCATTGGTCAATTCTAAATACATGGGATGAAGAGTGTCACCTTTGTGACACTCTGAGAAGGTTGAAGATGAAAACACTTTCTCTTAGATTGTCCGATATACCCATATTAGATCTCATTTTCAAAATATTGATCCACTACCAACCTTCCTAACCTCTTAACTCCAACAAGGTATGGTGATCTTGAAATCTTCTCTAACCTCTTAACTCAACAAAAGTATGGTGATCTTGGAAATCTTCTCTTAATGCTTTTCGAGCACAGAAACAAAATTCTAAAGAATCACAAGTAATCACTTACCGTCTTAAGGTCCGATAAACCAATTAGGTATTAGTGGATGTTAATCATCATCATCGTCATCATAAACTTTAATAACATAGATTGTATGGAAACCATAAACTTACACCATATAAACAAATAAAATTAAAATCATGGAAAAATCATTTTTTCTATACTATATAAAAAATATTTTTCAATACATATTCATTTTAATAATAACCAATTAATTATTATTAATTCTAATAATTCATATATCTTTCCATACACATCCATTTTAATGATAAAAAATAATATTTATTAATTACAAACATTTAAATATCTTTTAATACACATCTACACATCCATTTTAATGATAAAAATAAATAATTATTAATTATAAGAATTCAAATATCTTATAATACAGATCTATGGATTCTAATGATAAACATTTAATAAATTTAGAATTATTAATTCTAAGTATCCAGCGTTTCATATTTATTCCAATATCACTAAAAAATAATGGCATTAAGCATACGGATGTTACATGAGTATCGATGTAGAAGTATGTATTATTTCCTTCCCAATTGGGATGTGAGATGAGTTTAGGACAATTTTTTAATTTAAAGATATGTATTTATATTAGAAAGTTTCTATATATTATCAAAACGATGAAGGCATCAACCACCTCCCATTGTTCGGCGCCTCAAATATAACCGTTGGGTGTTAACTATGGTGGCATGGCATGGAATATTTTATGATTTGTATAGCCGTTAGCTATTATTAGCATGATGGCATGGCATATAACCGTTGGGTATTATTAGCATGATGGCATGGCATAGAATATTTTATGATTTGTATAACCGTTAGGTATTATTAGCATAATGGCATGGCATATAACCATTGGGAATATTTTATGATTTTATGGAATATAACCGTTCGGTATTATTAGCATGATGGCATGGCATGGAATATTTTATGATTTGTTTACTGAAATGTAGTTAGTGTAATGATAACGACATGCCAAATCACTATCACCATCCTCGATATTGAGGAATGGTAAAAATAATTTGGCACTTGGTGAGTTAATATGTTGTCACGTGGCATTATATAATCAGATATTAATTATAATAATAATAGTAGAAAGTCGGAGGTTCAGGTTTTTCTGTAATAGCACAGGTTTCGAAGGTGGGAGGTTCGGGTGTTTTCGAATAACATAGGTTATGAAGGTTGATCGAAACGACTGGAAAAGGATTTGGCACCGTCGATGAGAAATTAGCCGTTGGTGAAAAAAAGCAATTACCCAGATTTATATAATTATGTTTCTCATTCATCTCCTCATCCTTTTTCTCATTCTCCTCTCCGTCCATGCAGTATTGAGTATATCTGGTTAATGTGGTTTCAGTCTCATTAATTTGTGCATGGATGTTGACAGTTTCTGTGGGTGTTGACGTCCAGGTTCATAGTGCATTGGTTAATGTTCTATTATTAGATTTGTTTTCCTGTGTGTTAGTTTGCTGGTTAGGGTTCATTGTGAATGAAGAAGAGATGAAGTGAACCGAGTCCATAGACTCGCCCATAATTAATTTGCAGTGGATCGATCAACTACAACTACAGACATGCATTCCGTTAAATTCAGGTACGGTCAGCTGATATTGTTTTTCATTGGTAATTAAATCTTAATTGCTGATGGTTAGTGGAAATTCTGTTGATGCTCTCAAATAAATATCATAATCATGACCCTATTCTATTACCATTTCAGCTCATAATATGCTAACAAAAATATCCAATAAGGATTGAGTTGAGTTTGGTCTGTATCCTGCAGTTCAAATTAACCTGTGCTCCGCGAAATTTTTGTAAAAGTTTTGTTGGTTTTTTATTGTTCATGTAAAGGTGTGATGCATGTCCTTATATTTCATTTTGCAGTTTGAAATTACTCTTCTTGAATCTGAGAAATTTGATCAATCGTTATGGCCCTTCTTCTGTAAAGTGAAGCCTCGGCATATCCATCATTAATACCCAGATCACACCAGACTGGAATTCGAACGTGGTGAACGAAAAAGCACAGGTAAACGATAGACAATGGGCATTGCGAGATATTCCTAAGAGAACATGTATCGATAAAATGAGGAGATAAACAAATAGATTCTAGATCAAAAATATCTTATTTTTCTTTTGTTTACAAACATGAAGTTCTTTATTTTTTATTAAGTCTCTCCTATTCTAAAAACGGATCGAACTGCATGATAACCTTGTCTAGTTTTCTGGGTAGTTTTTCTCGGATATTTAGATTTTCTGTAGTGTTGTATTTTCAGAACAAATCCAGAAAACACGAACAAATTCACTCAACTGTGTGTAAAAAACACAAGATATAAGAAAAGCCAGTTCAACCCAACTACACGTAGGTTTCTCTCTCCCTTTTTATTTTTCTCTATGATTTATGATGATTTATGATTTGTTTCATAGATGAAGAAGACATGGACAAACTCACACTTGGCTGCCTACAAAAGTCTAGGCCCCAATTCAACTCAAGAAGAGGTTGTCTACCTCAATTTTTGGTCTCTTTTTTAAGACTAATACAAGACAACCTTTCTCTTCAACATTGAAGGGAATAAACGTTCCATGCACCTCTTCAACATTGAAGGGAATAAATGGTTCCTGTTAAATTTTAGGGTCATCGATTCGTTACGTAGCATCAGGTCAGGTCATCCGTTTTAACCCTACCTGTTGAGTCTCACACTACCCTACAGCCCCAAAATATAGTAAAAATTAAGTCACATCGACAGTGGACTTACCGAGTTAATCTCACAACACCCGATGGCCCTAAAGATCTAATGAAAGTTAGTTTAATGTATTTCCAAATACAAGATTAACTTAGCGATGTTGTATTTGCACACCCTTCCTGATTCTTATCTCTTTTCTTTTTTTCCCTTTTAACAATTTAGAACTCTATTTTGAAGTTTTTGAACTTCTGAAATTTTACTAAACTCAATCTTCTCTAGTATGGCGCGGCGCGGATGCTACTTACAATTTATAAAACTTTTATCGGCCATAATTAATACACACCCTTTGCTTATTGGTTGTTCGATTAATATAACATTTCTACAGAATGTGTAGTTTTTTGTGTGTTATTATCAGATGAATCTCTTCAGAATTGGGTATGGGTTAACATAATATTTTGATCAAAATTGTGTGCAGGTTTTTGTGTGTTATTTTTGAGATGAATATTTTCAGAATTGGGTATGGGTTAACAGAATATTTTGGTAAAAATTATGTGCAGTTTTTTGTGTGTTATTTTCTGAGATGAATCTCTTCAGAATTAGGTATCGGTTAACATAATATTTTGATCAAAATTGTGTGCAGTTTTTTGTGTTTTATTTTTTGAGATGAATATCTTGTGTGTTGCTCCTGTTTTCTTCTGTTACTCAGTTAATTGTTGGGTATCGTTTAACATAATATTTTGATCAAAATTCCGTGCAGGTTTTTGTGTGTTATTTTTTTGAGATGAATATATTTTGTGTTGCTCGTGTTCTCTTCTGTTAGTCGGTTAATTTTCTTCTGTTACTCAGTTAATTGTTTTGTAGTGTTTAAATAATTTTGTTAATTATAAAATTTGTATAATTAATGATAATATGATAATTGTTTTGTAGTGTTTAAATAATTTTGTTAATTATAAGATTTGTTTAATTATAGAATTTGTATAATTAATGATAATATGAGGGAATTGTTTTGAGGGAATTCATTAGGATAATTATAGGTTACTCAGTTAATTGTTTTGTAGTGTTTAAATAATTTTGTTAATTATAAAATTTGTATAATTAATGATAATATGATAATTGTTTTGTAGTATTTAAATAATTTTGTTAATTATAAGATTTGTTTAATTATAGAATTTGTATAATTAATGATAATATGAGGGAATTGTTTTGGGGGAATTCATTAGGATAATTATAGGACAGATAAGAAACAAATAAAAGATGAGGCTCAAGCCGACTTTTGTTTCTTAGTTTTTGTTTTTCTTCCATATAATTTCTTAGTTTCTGTTTTTCTTTCTTTTAATGTTGTTATTTAATAATAATTTTTTTTTTCTTAGTTTCTATTTTTTTTTCTTCATGTTATATAGTAATAATATTTTCGTTTTCCTGTATATCATTTGTATTTGGTTCTACTCATATCACCTGACACAACATCTTGGATGTAGACTTTAAGCATCTGTTATAATCTTTGATCGAGGGGATGTATAGATTACTAAATAAAATGTGGTTATAAGGAAACCTTGATAATCAAGATATAAAAATTAAAATTACTAACACAAGCACAAAAAAAGACATCACAGATGTAGTTTACAGATTTATAATTACATTTATAACATAGTCCAACTAAAATGTGTATTTTTAATAATTAAATAAGTATAATATTTAGTAAAACTCGGATGATACTCCTGTCCCGGATCGGCCTATATTTACTCCTGTCAACCCAACTCCTCCGAATCGATGTCTTCTTGTCCTGCCCGGGGTTCCGGGTAGATAGTAGATAGCAATTGAATTGGCCCTTGATTTAATCAGATAGGAGAAAATTATATATTTAATTTGTTTTTAGATTATGCTTGATTTTTTTTTTTAATTTTAAAATATATATAACTTTTTGTGTAAGAACTAAATTAAATGAGTTGTTTCTTTTTAGTATCTGGTGAATTTTGACTTTTTGTTTATGGTAATATTTTTGTTCTCATTGAATTCATTTTAACATATTATTTTATTTTTCAATAGACATTTCCAAGTTACTTAACTTCATTTTAGCATATTATTTTATTAACTTCATTTTAGCATATTATTTTATTTTTTAATAAAAAGTTCCAAGTTACTTATAATCATTTTAGCATATTATTTTATTTTTCAATAAAAAGTTCTAAGTTACTTATAATCATTTTAGTATATTATTTTATTTTTCAATAGAAAGTTCCAAATTACTTATAATGATATAGAATTGATTATGTGAATTAGATAAAACTATTTGATAATATTTTGTTTCCATTGATATTATTTTATATTTCAATAAAAAGTTTCAAGTTTCTTATAATGGTAAATTTTTTCATAGGTTTGATTATGTGATCTGGATGAAACTCTTTATTGGTTTTTAAATGCATTTCAACTGTACTCTTACAAGTGTATCATAGTTATTTATAAATGCCAAAAAATCAATAAAAAATGTTTTTAGTGTTAAATTACTTAAATATTAAACATTGATTATTGGACATGAGACACAAGTTATACAAAATATCAGTTAGGGAAGTTATATAAAATATCAAATCAATTTTAACATAGCTATTAAACTTAAAGTTAAACTGGGAAGAATCAACATAGTTATTTACAAATACCAAAAAATCAATAAAAAAATGTTTTTAATGTTAAATTGCTTACATATTAAACATTGATTATTGGACATGAAACACAAGTTATACAAAATATCAGTTAGAGAAGTTATATAAAATATCAAATCAATTTTAACATAGCTACTAAACTTAAAATTGAACTGGGAGAAACAACTTTATATATGGTGATGCGATTGATCATAAGAATTAATTTGAAAATCTTAACGGGATCACTGGCAAAATATTTCGATGAATTCTGGTCAATGGCCCGAAAACGATAGTTCAACAGAGTTCAAACTTGAAGCACCGATCTTTGTGCATGCTATTATATACCAATTAAGTTAATGTATCGAGGGAAGGTCGAGGCATCGAAATGTTATTGACTTTTTTAATAAATGAAAAAACTCAACTTAATGAATGTTACTGTAGGGAATGTTGAGGCATGGACATGTTAACATAGAAATTTTAAAATTTATTAATATATATTTTTATTTATATTTTAATAAATGTTTTTAATATATTAA
>SNQJ01S0004964.1:196093-222497 GCA_010110895.2 Picea sitchensis
AAGATATGTACAAGAACTAAGAAGAGTATTGTTACCTTCAAAAGAAGAAGTCTCTTTTGTCCTGCTTAGTCTTCTTTGTAGGTTCCTTTTCTCCAGCAACTAATTCTTCATGTTTCTCCTTCCTTTTCTTTAGCTTGGGACAATTATTCTTTTAGTGGCCATACTTTCGACAATTGAAGCATTGTACTTCTGAAATGTATTTCTCTTGATTTTAATTCCTCCTTGAACAAAACTTCCTTTTGTTCCTGAAATTCTTGAATCTTGTTGTAAAGGCTTGATCATCGTACTTCTTTTGGGGTTTCTCTTTTGCATTAATCCTTGATTCTTCTTGAGCATAGCAAGTCCAAAGTTCTTCAAATGTCAGATACACCTTCCTTTTGTTCATGATTGTGAAAAATGCATCCCACATCTTGGGAAGACCATTGAGTACTATGTTTACCAATTCCTTCTCTGAAGTGATCTCTTCAATAGCTTGTAGTTGATATTTTAACTGGGAGATCCTCATAAGGTATGATGTTATGTTGTCATCATCATTCATCTTCATGTCACGGAGCTCATTCTTCAGACTCATAACTTTTCCAAAGTTTCTGATCGAGAAGAGATTTGTTAGGGAATCATACATATTCTTTGATTAGTCAAGATGGGAGATGTAGGGTATCAAGTGGTCTTTAATGGATTCCACTATGATACTCATGGAATTGATGTCACCGTCTTTGAACTTCTCCATAACTGCAATGTTTTGTGGTTCCTTCTCTTCTCCTTCTTCAAACTCTGGCTCCATGATCTTTCCTTTTACGATATCCAACATTTTATTCTTGGCAAGGATGAGGTCAATCCTTGTCTTCCACGCTCGGAAGTTAGAGGCTCCATTTGGCTTGTTCTCTGACTTCATAGAATAAGTCATGGTTTATTTGACTTGGTCAAACCCTAGACTTGACCACAAACTCAAACTTGACGTCTTGACTTGCTGAGAGTACCAGGAGATGCACTAGGCTAGGGCACACTGATCTGTCCAAAGATTAGGTCAATCTCTTCACTTAAGGTGCCTCAATGAGAGGATTAGGGTTTTTTCAACTACACCTACTAGTAACCCTAGCGACAGTGCTTTGGTGACTACTCCTGCTAGGAAACCCTAGCGACAGTTCCTTAATGATCTTAATATCCTTCTAGCTATGTTTCCTTCCAGCGGTTAGACTGAATGAAGGAGGTGTGGGCCCATAACTTGTTATAATATAATGGATGTGCTCATTTTACCATTGACAATATCTATATTCTCACCCAACCATATGTTGAAGCCACCCTCCAAGCACCTTAACCTTGATAAAGAATCACTTTGGAAGCAAACCCTAGGCCAGATATCTAGAAAAAGGGTAGTGCACCTTTCCCCAAGGATAGCGCACCAACAAGAGTTGATCAGATAGTCCAAACCCTAACCAAGAGATAGTCCAAGACAAACGTGATTCTGGGTATTTATCTGTTCAATATATATTATTATTTCTGGCTGACTTCTTCTCTTGGAGGCTAATAACCTAATATAAATTATCTTCTTGATACGACAAGTCTTCTAGGGTTATTAGCCAACTCATTAGGGTTTCTTCTTGCTTCCCGGAGTATTCTATCCTTCTCAGGTTTACACATGGAGGTAAATACCTCCCTGAGCTACCATAATATCAATAGATTCTTCTGGTGTTATATTTTTAAGAGCTTTGGTGCGAGTGTAATTTACTATGTAATTTTCACAAGTGATGGCTTCTACCCAATACTTATACTTAATCCCTTAGATTGGATCATACAATTATCCATTTCTTTTAATGTGCGGTTCTTTCTCTCAGCAACACCATTTTGTTGTGGTGTATATGGAACAATGTGTTGCATTTGGATTCCCTTTATAGTGCAATAACTTGTAAAATTATTGTTCAGATATTCGCCTCCATTATTTGTTCTTAACCTTTGAATTTGATCTCCAGATTGCTTTTCTACAAGGGCCTTGTAGGCCAAAAACTTGTCAAAAACTTCGCTCTTAATTTTTAAGAAGTAAACCCAAGTACATCTGGAAAATTCATCAATGAAAGTTAAGAAATAATTGCACCCAGAAAAAGAAGGAGAAGATGGTGGACCACACAAATCACTGTGAACAAGTTGCAAAGGACCCGAGGCGTGCCAAGAGGCACGTTTATCAAAAATGTCTTGATTATGTTTGTTGATAACACAACCGACACAAACACTATCTTTTCCTGAAATAAGAGGAAGACCAGTCACCATCTCTTGATTACATAGTTGTTGCAATGAGAGATATTTTAGATGACCAAACCACTCACGCCAAAGTTTTCTCAAGTCATCGCTATGAGCAACAAAAAATGATGAAAAAGATGATGACCCAAAGTTGTCAAAATTGTACAACTTAGTAATATCATCAAGAATTCAAGTTGCAAGAACATGCTTAGGATATTTTATATCCTTGATTACAACTTGGTGAGGTGAAAACTCTACAGTTTTACCTTCACCTGAATGAGTGATTTGATATACTGATAGAAGGTTACAGGAAAGAATTGGAACACATAATATACCATTGAAATGACCATTTTCTACTTGAATTGTTTCAGATCCTTCAATACTAATAGAACTATCATCAACAACAAATATTTTCTTGGTGTTACATTCATTTAGAGTAGAAATCCTGTCTCTATCCTTAGCCATATGATAAAATGCTCCAGAATCAATAATCCACTCATCAAAAGTAGAAATAGAAGTTGTATTGAAGGAGAAACCAGAAGTTGAAAGTGCATGTCCATGAGAAGAAGAAGAAGTAGAATTATTACTGATGTCGTGCTTCTTCATCA
Source organism: Picea sitchensis (assembly GCA_010110895.2). Lineage (NCBI taxonomy): Eukaryota > Viridiplantae > Streptophyta > Pinopsida > Pinales > Pinaceae > Picea > Picea sitchensis. Next base: position 198,934 of record SNQJ01S0004964.1, read on the forward strand.
CTTCTTCCAAAGCTACCATCTTCTTGAAACATTTGGACTCATCATGGCCATCTTTATCACAAAAGTTTCAATGTTTGTTAGTCTTCTTATTTTTATATTTTTCTCCTTTGTCTCCATTAGGAGTGGAAGATGTCTGAGTGGGTTTGGGACCCTTATATTGCTTTTTGTTGTGGTGAGTATGTTGCTTCTTTGGATTCTTGGGTTTATATTTATGATGGAAAACTAAGGCTTTGTTGGAGGTACCTGCAGTGTTGATCAATCCAAGTTGTATTATCTTATCTTGCTCTCTAATCAAAGCATCACAAAAGTTCTCAAGACTGAGTTTTTGATAAGCTACCCCTAAAGCCCCTTGCATGGCATAAAGGGTATATACAAACACATAATATGAACTACCTATATTAGAAAGAATAATATAGATGCAACGATCTTCTTCTATATTTATCTTACATTCCACACATAGAGTTCTGAGTGTTTTAAACTTAGACAGATAGTCTTCAATGCAAGAGAAATCACTTTTACTTAAAGTTAGTACTTGATTTTCTAAATGTTGTGCTCGAATAATATTGTGTTTACAAAACACATATTCAATATATTCCCAAGCTTATTTGGGTTTATCAATCGATTGAAGGTGGAACCTTAAATCATGAGAGATGGACATTCTCATTAATCAACATGCTTCATCATTTCTATTATCCCATTTGAATTTATTATCAACATCAGTGGGTGATGTTTCCTTTCCCAAGGTAATCTGGTACAAGCTTTTACTTCTTAATAAATCCTCCATATGGGATTTCCATTGAAAGTAGTTGGTGTTGGTAAGTAAGAGATTACTTGTAGAATCCATATTAAATATGCAGATAATATGGATTTAAAAACTAAAACTGATGATCTGAATGGAAAGACCTTAAACAATTGTACCCATTTTAAACTCATTACAAAACACTCAATGATGATCACAATAATTCAGGGAAGTAATAAATAGAGTATTCAACACCAATCACACACGTGAAGTATACAGAGGCAGATTTTCCTGAAGAAACCCATAAAGGGAGAAAACCTCTTCTTCTTCATATGACAAGTAGTCTTTATTTTCTGTACATTATCATTCTTATGAGCACCAACTATTTGTGAGGCTACCACCTCCGTTTTACAAGCTACAACTTGCTAAGAGCACCAACTCTCTGGTTTCTCTTGCACCCGCTAGAATGAAGCACCAAATCCCTAAGTGTTCCATCACCAATTAGATGGAAGCACCAACTTCCAGTCACACAGGAACCAACCTGTATAACAGAGAACAATGGTTCTCCCTTGCACCACCCTAGCACCCTGGTTTTTCTGGCTACAACCAAATGGAATATACAACTCCCTCTGTTCAAGCACCCACTTGAAACTTTGAGGAAAACAGTCGTCCCTAGCACCTACCTAGAACCCTAAGGTATGAAATTTTGTTACAAAAATTTATTACAGTGATACAATATTAGTCAATGGATTACTAGTCTCATCATTGTTTTGTTATACTTCTCTGCTCTACCTGTATCAGTGTATTCCTACTCGCATCATCTTGCGCTTTATGTTCTTCTTCTCTATGTTTGCATGTACACCTCTGCCTCTATGCTCATCTTTTCTTCTACGTTTCATGCTCTCTTTTTTTTCCCTTCATTCTATGCATTCTACCTCTTATATACTCTTATGGTCCTCTGCACCGCTTCCTTATACCCTATGCAAAACTATTAGGAAAAAGGCCCGCTCTTTTCTTTGTTCTGCATGTTTTTTTCACGCCAAGTCCTCTGCGATATAATCCACTCAACTCTTCATCTTCTTTGATAGTTATATTGAGTATGTTCCTCATCAGTGGCTTGTCCTGAGATTATTTTCCTTCTCTAGAAGTGAGACCCTTCATCTTCTCTATTACAATTACAGTTGATCTTCACTGATAGTTATATGAGGTCTTCTCTGCCAGTTACAGGAGGTCCTCGTGAAGGATCTCCTTGCGAACTTCACTCGCGCGAACTAGCACTGGGTGCCAGTTTCCCCCATGTGACCACCAGATGTGACCACACACCTATGAAAAAGGCGCTACGTGACTTGGTGTTTTGGGTATTCTACTGTGAGTCACCCAAATCGTCTAACTAAGCAAGGCAATGATTGTGTATTTTTGGAAATTGGTTAGTTTTCAAATATGGCCATCCTCACAACCTACAAGAGGAAAATCACAGTGGAAGATACTGCTAATATCTTCTTCGAACACGTGTGGGTACATTTTGGGATACCACATACCATAATCTACGATCCGGAGAAGACGTTACTCAACACATTTTGGTTCAGTATCTGGTCACTATTGGACACCAAGCTCACTAAATCCACTTCTTTCCACCCCCAAACTGACATCCAAATAGAGGTCATCAATCATATGATTATGCACATCCTACTCATGTAAAACTCTAAGAATCTACATACATGGGATGACAGTCTTCCCTATATTCAACACAACTACAACAGGGCTCTCCATAGCTCCACCAACCATAGCCTATTCAAGTGGGGTTGAGATTCCAACCCTCAGGCCCCATTTATGTTGCACTACCTCTTGTAACCACACAGGAATAATCTTCCCATGTTTAGTCCCAAAACGACAAAGACACCAGATTCATTGAGAAAATTCAGCACATCTTCCAACAGGTCCATGAGAGTTTGCAAAAATCCAATGCTAAGTACAAGCAGTTCCATGATCAACGTAGGGTATCGCACCAGTTTCAGGTGGGATACAAAGTCTGGTTACATTTTTAGAAAGAGAACTTTATAGGCCCCCCTCTAAATATCCTCCCATTGCGCTATGGGCCTTACACTATCACCAAGGTTGTGGGTAGCAATGCTTTTGAACTCAACACTTCACCCTTCCTTGGATTTCACTCAGTGTTTAATGTGGACCTCCTTCGACCATATTTTCCACCACTATTGGACACCTCAAATATCAGAGAAAAATTGAAACCAATAGATCTCAATCGTGACTACATGGAACATGCACCCACTGATCAGATAATAGACACAGAGGTCAAGGGCACTCACCAGTAGAGGATATAGCTTTATCGAGTTGTCAAAGTAGGGAAGCTCCTACACCAAGGAAACTGGATCACCCAAGGCCAAATTCAAGTAAATTTTCCTCACCTGATGCCAAGGGAACTCAATGCAATGGAGACCATTGCTTCTTAAGGGGGGAGGATGGATCCAAGTGGATACTGGTGGCCACCCAACTATTCCAACTGGCTTCTCTTGACAATTTTTAGTTCATCACGTTCTTCTGTACTTCTTTGTAATTATGGGTTCTAAACTTCTGGGGATGTATAAATCCCTACACATATTATGGGTGGAGATTGGTGGCCACCCACCTAATCCAACTGGATTATTTGGGAATTTTGATTTTCAACACATCTTTCTCTACTTCCATGGCCGTTTTGGGGCCCTAAACAATGCTTTTTTGTCTTTCCACAGTCAAACTATAGAGAGAGTTAGAGTTTTCAGAAATAATGTGTATATCTTGAAAATACCTTTCCAATGGGCTATCATGTTCCTAAAACAAAGGTCATATGCAAAATTTACGACCCCAGAAAGTTAAGGTACCAACTTACCCAGTGGGGCCCACATATCTTTTGGCGTTTCACCTCCTAGGGTTTGGTTTTTGGATGTCTAGGGTTTTGGAATTCATGAGTAATGTTGAAAAGGCCTTTGGAGCCTCAATGTAATCATTCTTCTCATATGGATGGAAGTAGCAGCCACATCTCTTCTTAGAGATAGCTACCACCATTCAAGCAAGTTGTTTTCATTTTTGTAGTTTTACAGTTTTATCTTATTTCAGTTATTCAATAGAAGTTATTTTCCATTGGATATATGTTGTTGTTCTTCATATCTACGTGTTATTGTATTAAGTATGTTAGTCAGTTAATTGCACTCATAAATATAAATCAATTAGGGTTTATGTGTTATATGGATTAAGCATTAGTGGTTGTTAAATTCACATGGGATTCATCTTTAGGTGACAAAGTTTTGTAGTTATATGGTTTCTGGGAATTTAGGTTTATAGGTGTTAGTTTTTTAGGAAGTGAGAACAAATAAGGGTATGGGTCATTGAGGTGATTGGGTTAGGATATTATGGGTGACAATTATTTTTATCATTATTAATTAGGGTTTGTGGTTAGAGTTTATTTTTCATAATTTTTAGGGGTTAGGTTTTGATGTTGTAGTGGTTATAGGGGTTTGCAATTATTATGGTGAAGAGTTATACACTATATGACTTAGTGGCTATAGGGTTTAAAGGTAAGCGATATACATGTTAATAGTTGAGGTAAGTAGTGATTATATGGGTTATGAGGAAAATTTGTTAAAGGTTAAATGCCTTAAGGACTACAAGGATTCATTTTTATATGATTATGGATTGGAAATTGTAAGCATCGAGAATCATACAAATAAGTTATTGCATAGTTTATGGGTTATATTTTCCAGGGTTGATAGTGATTATAAGTGATGCATCATAGTGGTTACCAATTTTAAATTATAATTTTTCATACTTAGGGGTTATGTGGGTTATACTCATTAATGGCTATAAGGGTTATAAAGGTTTGAATATAAATGGGTTAGTTAGGGTTAAACTCATTGGGTCGTTATAATAGATATAGATTGTAGGGGTTAATACTGAGGCCATATAGGTTTTGTCATACAAGGTTAAACTCATTAGGTGTTTATAATGGTGTTGGGTTTAGGACGAGTAGGGAAGAAAGGATATTTTTGGAGGGGAAGCATGCAAGGAGGAAAAGATAGTTGGAGGGAAAAGAAGCACGTGTAAGAGAAGAAGGCGAGGCATGCATGCAAGGAAGACCTAATGATGATAGGGTTAGGGTTTTTTTAATGCATTGTAATGGTTGGTGAGCCAAGGAGATAAATAAGTAGTACTTAGGAAGAAGGGGAGAGGAAGGATATACTGATATACATAGAGGAAGAGAGAGTTGAAAGAATTGTATGAGTGATTCAGTTGGTGATATAGGGGAGTAGTGAGTGACTCGATCACGAGGTTTATGTCATAGGATGAGGGGCTTGATGTGATCTAGTCATCCTCGTAGGGATTGAGGAGCTTGTGGGAAAGGATGAGATCTAAGATTGTAAACATGTGCGGTGTGATATACTTTTGAACTACAATAAAATCCTGAGAGCCAGATATTTATGGATGTATCCTAGGAGGAGGTGAACCACGGTAAAACCTGTGTTATGTGAATGAATGTATACATTTATATGTATGATTAATTGATGAATGTTAGATGAATGAAGTAACTACGTATATCCGATATTCCACATGCATGCATAGAATGACCATTATGGTTAGATTTTAGACTGAATGAATAAAGATTACAATGCACAACCAAACATATTTGCTCAGTCTTAGGTTGTAAACACTTGAGTATTGCATCCACCCAAAGATTTATCTCGGGTGAGACTGCACAGTGCACTCTGTGTGATGTGTTGCCTTCTAGTTTACCAAAGGGGGCGATAGTTTTAAAGGGATTTTGTTGGGAATCTTATCAAATATGAACTAGGGTCAATATAGGATGGTAAGTTCGAATCAATATAAACCATAAAGAATCCCCTAGACCAATAGAAGAGGAGAAAAGAAAAAAAATGGTTTTGTTTCCAGTTGTGTGGAAGAAAATGGGACTAGGTATGTGAGATTTGGGGAATACACGTCCAAAGAATGTCAAATAAGACAAATATTTGTTGAGAGAATGAGAATATAGAAGGGAATGTTGAGACCGTGGAATCCAACGAAGGAAGAGATAGAGAGATGGTTGAAGACAAAGGAGTTAGAGTTTGTGCAAAAATATAACAGAAATCTAAAGTTTACACCGGGAAAATATCCGGACAAGTACGTATTCAGTAACTTGCATGAAGTATTTTTTTGTGATTTCCCACATATATTTGAGGGGTGGATAAAAGGATTGAAAGAGAACTATCCTATAAATCAGATTAGACAACCAGAGTGGAATCCAAAAGAGATTGTGCAGTTACAACAAGTTGATAATAATTTTACACGTGTAGTATATTTCTGGTTAGATAGCATTGTTGCAGGATTTATCACAAAATGAACAGTAGATACAACGCAGGTGAACAAGATTTCTTTAAGGGACCTTGAGGTAGGTACATCAGATCATTATATACTTTCATTAAGATATTACTATATAGCAAAGTTGTAATGAAAATGGAGTCATACAACTAAACTTCCCTACTTTCATGGGGGAAGGGGGGAAGCACCGATAGGAGAAAGAGAAATGGAAGGAGAAGGGGATAAAGGAAACAAGGAGGAGGCCTTGGAACCAATTATGATGGGTGAAGACCAGATCAAGTGGATCATGGCAACAACTAGAAATACATGCAGTGGAGTACCCTACCAAAATAAGGTGAACAACAAGAAGAGATCCATAGCCGTGAGGGAAGGCTTGGCAAGTGATGAAGAGGAGGTAGAGGATCTTCGGGCTATGGAGAATATTGAGAAAATACTGCACTCGAAATATGAGCAGAATACGAGAGGTCCAAGAGGAGAAATATAAGGCAACAATCCTATCCATATCAGTCTCAGTGTGGAACAAATAAACCCATGTGTGACTAATACACCAAGAACAACACCTCCATTTAGACAACCGGATTTCGGAAGAAGGAAGACAACAAGAAGTACATTTACACAAGGAAAAATAATTGGGGGAACTAGTTCAGAAATCATTAGTCAAGTATCTACACCGCGCGGAGGTAGTATTTCAACATTTAGGATGGCAGGACATGATCCCACAATCAGGTTACCAGAATTGAAAGGAGAAGCATTGGAGGACACGAAGAAGCACCTATTTATCTGTGAAAAGATATGGGAAGAAAAACAGATTTCAGAGGAGAACACTAAACTGGAACAGTTAGCTATCACGCTAAGAGATCACGCACTAGATTGGTACATGAGTTTAGCTTTAAACAATCCATCAGGAACAACTAGAACAATTGGAGAGATCAAGAAGTTGTTGATAAATGAGTTCCAGAAGCCTAGTTTAGAGGATCAATACATGAACAAGGTTATAGATATTAGACAGAAACCAGGAGAATATGTATGGGATATTGACCATAGATTCAAACAGCTGAAGGGAAAGATGAAATATGTCATGAAAAATACGCAACATAGGCACATGTTCGTCAATTCACTACTACCACACTTGAAATACCCATTGTGACAACAAAAGTTTCAGACACAAGCATAGGCTCTATAGGCATCCCTACAACTGGAAGAGAACGAATATCAGAAGACAGATCCAGCCATAGAGGAGTTGAAGGAGGATATGAAGAACTTAACATTCCATATAAATCGAAACAAGGGTAAGGACAAAAGTGAAGTCGTTTGGTGTACCACATGTAGGACAAAAGGACACCATAAGAACAAATTTCCAACATTCGTGTAGTTCATGGTAGCAGGAATTCCAAACACATTTCCAACAGGAGGAATATGGTGTGAGATATGTAAGAAACGGGGTCATGATCCATACCACCTTCCAATGATGAAGAAGTACCAGATAGTACCAAAGATCTCATATTACAAATTTTGCAAGTCAATAGGCCATGGCGACAAAGATTGCAAAACCATGGACCTTATGAGGGAAAGAACATCAGATGCATATAGGGTGCAGGAAGAAATGATGACCGTGCAAGACACACCACAATTTAACCAAGTACCATCCTCGTACAACAACGATAAACAATCGTATAACGATGTGAAACAATAATATAACACTGTAAAGACACAGTAGAATACCGTGCAACCACACTATAATACCACACAGTATAACCGGGCCCCTCTGTGTAACGTGTCGTGAGGGGATCGAGTTGGCTATAGAGGTGGAGGAAGAGAAAGATGAGGCTTTGGCAGAGGTACAGGATGAGTGGTATGTCACAATTGTCAACAACCATGACACTATTCAACAGAATGTCCACTTCCACCAGTGACTTGTATGTATTTTCACACATCATATCATGACACAGAAGAATGTCCAACACTATTAGGGAAGATCCAGGAGAAGGGGAATCAAAAAAATTAGAATGTTCAATGGATTTCAACAGAAGCACATGATGAAGGAAGAAACATCAACATAGTTACATGAGGAGGAGCTAAAACAGGGAACGACACAGTAAGACAAGAGCCAACACAACACCAATGGGTGAAAAAGAATGCAAAACCAAAGAAGCAGTTTGATGCACAGAATAAAAAGGAGACATTCAAGCAATCTAGACACAAATTCATGAAGCCAAAAATTGTATCAACATGGACTGCACAATATAAAAGGGAAGTACCAGCATACAAGATGCCTCCATCGCTAGATCACATCGAAGAAACAAAGCCACTGGGACAAGTAAGTACGATTAAGGGTTTTTTACAACCTTGTGTTAGACTACTAAATGATCCATCCATTGCTAAAACATTACAAAATATGCTAGAAAGATGTAGAATAGAGGTAGAAGGAAAGATAGAACAAAAAACAGTTAATCATTTGCATACTAGAAGGAGAACAAAAAGGGAATTCATACTGAATGCCAACATTAGAGATTTCAACATGGGATATATTATATTGGATTTAGGATCCGAAGTAAATGTATTTGCTAAAAAGACATGGCAGTGTATGGAAGAACCCACATCATAAAATTCACCTGTGCAACTGAAACTAGTAAATAAACACAAAGTTCTACCAATCGGAAGACTAAAATGAGTGACAATAGATCTGGAATGAGTGCGGACCAAATATGACTTCGAAGTAAATGAGATAGTGGATGCCACAACACCTTATCCGATATCGCTCATCTTGGATTGGGAATTTGATAACCAGGCCATAATCAACTTAAAAATGAGGAAGATGACCTTCGAGTTAGGAGAATACAGAGTCATTGCACCATTCGACCCATCAGAAGGGGAAAGGTTTGTAGAACCTACTTGCTTGGACCTGGAGGAAATTAAACAGTTGTATAGAACAATTGTGCGAGATGAATATTATGTGAACCCAAATGCAGATGGGGTACTCAGTTCGCAAAGAATCACCTCATGTGCGTCAGACTCAGATATGGGCTTATAAAATTGGCAGCATAGGTTACACGAAGTCTCCAGAAGAAGATGCGCAAGAATAGACCATGTAGTAAGATGGGTAGGTATGGAGATAAGGGAACCTCCCCGCTTCCATAGGGTGAATGAATTAGAAGCATTCTTAACACGGTACAAATATGAAGTGTTAGAAAATCATAGGATCTTATCTCTCAATATAGAACTCAGGGAAACACCTGCAAGATGGTGGGGTGCGTAGAAATAAATAGTTAAAGATTGGTACCAATGTAAGCGGTTACTAGACATTGGGTTTAGCGTAGTACAAGGAAGAAACCAATTCCAGAAATATGACGGACAGGGGGGCCCATCAGAACAATTGGAGAAGTGCAGAGCGCTATGGAAAATGACACCACCATAGGACTGGCCTCATCATTTTGTTCACACATTAGAAGGCATCCCAACAAACTGGTATACCGACCATGAATTGCGTAGAGGAACTACAAACTGGACAAAGTTACAACGAACATTTACAGTCAAATTCTCTTTTGATCATGAGAACCCCAACATAGATGCAATTCTTAAACAAATTAGAGGAATGATATTCATTAAAGAACCATAAGTAGAACTCATGACAGAAGAGAAACAAAAAAAAAGATAGACAGTAAAAAAACTACTATCATGCTACCATGTGCAGGAAGAAGCACCAGATGAAGATGACTAATGCGATATTCAGATCGAGGAAGTTGAAGGAAAAAGAGAAGTGGAAGTTCCATGTCCATAATCAGAAGTAATTGTTGCGCCGATCAAGGTGAAGAAAGTCAACATTGGGACAATTGAGAATCCCAAAATGACAAACATTGGAGACTATTAGGATGAGAAAATAGTGGAAAGCATAATAGAGTCACTGCATGAGTACAATGACCTATTCCCAACAATGTTAATAGAAATGAAATGCATAGCAGGAGACCTAGGAGAAATTAATATACCGCTCAGGGATGAGGCAAGACCTATTAGACAACGACCATACAGAATAAACTCGATATATAAGAAAAAAGTCAAAGTTGAAATCGATAGGATGTTGGAAGTTGTAATCATAGAACCTGTAGAGGAATTAGAATGGTTAAGCCTGATGGTAGTTCAGGAGAAGAAACAAGGGGGGCTAAGAATATGTGTCGACTTGAGAATTCTGAATGATGTGTGCCTACATTACCTATTCCCTACTCCTTTCACAGATGAGGTGTTGGAGAACGCAGGAGGGCGGGAAGCTTATTCATTCACCGACAGATTCTCAGGATACCATCAGATCAAGATAGCACCAGAAGACATATGCAAGACCAATTTTTCCACAGAATGGGGATCCTACTAGTATACATTCATGATGTTTGGATTGAAGAATGCACCAACAATATTTTCTAGAATAGTCATAGATGCATTCAAAAAATTCATCCACTAGTTTCTAGAGGTATATCTGGACGATTGGACAGTCTATAGTCTATTGAAATACCATGTAGGAGTGTTGAAGTTGATGTTATAAATATGCAGGCAGTTTCATATATCGTTAAATATCAAGAAGTGCATATTCAGAACACCTTTTGGGATACTATTGGGACATAAAGTATGCATACAAGGCTTACTAGTAGATCCTACCAAGATTGCAGTAATTGTTAATCTACCACCACCAAAAACAGTCTTCCAATTGAGAGTCACATTGTGACACACATGATACTACATGAATTTTATAAAGGGGTATGCACAGATCATTGCGCCAATGGAGAAATTTCTAAGAAAATACATCAAGTTTCAGTGAAATGAGGACTGTTAGTGTATATTGGACACCCTGAAAGAGAATATGGTAACCACACCAATACCGATTAGGAAAATACATTCCATGTACATGTAGATGCATCATCCATAGCACTTGAAGCTATAGTGGCACAACCAAGAGTAAGAGAATTGGACCATCCTATAGCATTCGCTAGTAGAAAATTGTTAGAATCAGAGAAAAATTACAATACCACATAAAGAGAAGGCTTAGCCATGGTCTATGTGCTTCATAAGTTCATGAACTATTTATTGGGAAAACATTTCAAGATGTTCACAAACCATTCAAATCTCAAATGCCTCGTAAAAAAGCTAGTGTTGGGGGGGATAATTTGTATATGGTTATTGTTGTTCCAAGAATTTGACTTTGAAGTGATAGTCAAGACAAGGAAGTTGAACAGAAGAACTGATCACCTGTCAAGGATCACTAATGGGGAGGAACCTATGAATCTAGAGGAAAAATTTCTGGACGCACAACTATTTTCAGTCGAGATAGCTGATGAATACTTTGCAGACATCATCCAGTACTAGAGTATAGGGACTGTGCCACAGGAATTTAACACTACATAGAGGAAAAATCTAGTAGTCATGGTTGCAGACTACCAATTGATTGTAGGACACTTATACAAAATTGGTGGAGATAACATCTTGAGAAGATGTGTGCTATAACATGAAAGACCTAGTATTTTAGGAGTAACCCATGAGGGAATAGCAGGAGGACATTATGCAGGTAAAGCTACTATGCGGGACTATGGTGGCTGACTTTTCAAAGAGACTCAAAGGACTACTACCATAAATGTGATGTATGCCATAGGGTTGGTAAACCAAATAGAAGGGACAAGATGCCCCTCACACCACAAGTAACCTTGCAAGTATTTGATAAATAGGAAATAGATTTTTTGGGACCAGTTAAACCACCAACAAAAAGGTCAGGAGTGAGCTACATTATCACTTCGACAAAATACTTAAAAATATGGGGATAAGCAGCTCGAGTAAAACATTGCAGCGCAAATACATCACCACACTTCTTGTTTGAGCAAGTGATCACTAGATTTAGATGCCAAAGAATTTTGATGAGTGACCAAGGCACTCACTTCATTAACAACACTATTAAGGATATGACAGAGGAGTTTGAAGTTTATCATCAAAAGAGTACACCATATCATTCTCAAGCAAACGGAACAGTGGAATCCTTTAAGAAAATACTCGATACTGCACTGCAAATATCTTCAACATTAATAGGGATGATTGAGACTTGAATATACCAGTAGGATTTTGGCCGTACAAGACCACATGCAAAAAATATACAAGGTAGACCTCGTTCGGATTGATGTATGGGAAAGAAGCAGTGGTTCCATTAGAATTTTTGCTACATAGTTTGTGCGTAGTAGAAATTACAAACATGACAGAGTGAGGCACGGTATAGGAAAGGATAAATCAATTGATGATCATGTAGGGAAATAGGATTCTAGAAGGGTTTCACCAAGAAGTACAGAAAGCAAGAGACAAATCTTGGCATGACAGACATATAAATAGAAAAAATTTCAAGTAAGGAGACTTAGTCTTGGTGTATGACAACAAATATCTTCAACACGTAGGAAAACTTAGAATGCATTGGTTAGGAACATATGAAGTAAAGACTGTCATAGATGGGGGAGTTGTACAATTGAAGGATTTAGGAGGAATAGAACTTAGAGGGATGATTAATGGGAGTCAAATGAAGTTGTATAGGAACACTCGACCTCCCAACACTTGAAAAGAAAAACAAAAACAACAGAGGGGTTACCGCATTGGACATCAAAATATAGCAATAAAGGTGTAGCATGCCAAAAAGAGAATGTGCATGCATAGTTGGAAACGTTAGCACAACGAAGAAAGGAACAATGGTCACTAAAAGGAGGAAACAACAGAAATTGAGGGTATGAAAAATAAGCGCCAATGGACGACAGCTATCAAAATTGAATGACAAGAATGATTGAAAGTACGCCACATTAATCGCGCCAATTGGAGACGACAAAGGAATTCAATGGAAAGTACGTGGGAAGCACCAGTTCATTCGAAATGCAAGCTGGGTAACATCTCCAAGAACTTTTACATGATCCCTATATAAGGTAAGCATGCGAGAATCAGAAGGGTTATTGAGAAATTGAGAAAAACACAGAGCGATAGAGTATATGGAGCAGAGAGTGAGTTTTCAGAAGTTACAGAGCCAACTAAGCCCGACGGAGAATATCTTTACCACCATGACACCACCCAAGCTAGGATATTCGAGCCATACTTGTAGACGACATCGAATAAACATCATAGCACTTCAACAACCATAGGGAAGCGAGCCACAACCACCTCGGCCTCAGGAAATCATCAACGTGGATGAAATATTTTCGCCCGAGATGGCATCAAGAAGCCCCACACTAGTGGTAGAGGAAACCTAACAGAAAACACCATTAGGCATGGACATCGACATGCTGAAACTAGGATAGAGTAAAAAGACACAGGATACAGGAATTACTTCATGCTCGAAAACCCTGAAGAAGCCCGGATGGTTAATGGGACGGTCCCGAACCAGACAGACACAACCATTCCAGAAAGGTCACACACAACCATGCAGGAACAACCAAATGAGGGCACTGTGGAATATGTCACTAGCCTAGCAGAGGAGTATGAAAAAGAGAGAGCAATGGACGTTGGAATTTCAAGTTAGGAACCATAGTGCAAGGGAAAAAAACCAGTAGCAAGATCACCAAGCAAGAAGACTCCCACAACCATAGTATTGACACACATTCCAGAAGGGGTGCGGGTCACGGGTAACCTGTTATGCCATGTGGAAAAAATATGGTACTCCTACCATGATGTGACTGACATAGACAAGTTTCCAAAGTTTTCCAAGAAAACTTACCTGGATACTGTGGGTTTAGGACCCTTCGGTGAACCAATTAACCAACCAAAATATTGGGCATCCAGACTTGCCAAAACCAATATTTTAGTTGTGTTGGAAATCCCTCACTTTGGAAGGGGTCAGGACGTAAACAACTACATCAATAAGTTGATGGAATTTACACCTGAAGGATACATATCGATGGAACAAATTATCTTAATAGATGTGGAGCTCATTACATACATCACATGGTTGCCACCATGAGGGAGACACTTGTGCACTTCCTCAATGAAAATACAAAGGAGAAGGCACTGGTTGAGGAAATGAAGAAGAAGTATGTTACAAAAAGAGGGTTGTGTGGAATCATAATTAAGCATATTAGTGACACAACAATAAGGATGGACACAAAAATCATGGCGTGCACGTTACTCAGGAAATGCCACAAAGAGGAATTCCCTATTATGGTTGTCGTAACTGCAACACAGTGTTCAGAGGGCACCACACTCAGCTGGGACCTGTACTTGTTGAATTTGTTCTTGGAAGATTGCAAGGATGCGCAGGACCTGGGGACATAATTTCACTATTCGTGGCTACTCATCCTAATTGTATTTTTTAGATGGAGGGAGCCTAAGTATTCATACTTTTCCACGAGAACCAATCCTTGCCAGACAATGTGATACCTATTGTTGGGGATCACTTCAGACCGCCCCAAAAAAAGTGTGAATGCAGACATGTTCGCAGGATATTACAACGACCTACATGAAAGCATCACCGACACTTGGGGGATTACGCCAGAAGTGGTTGCACAGCACCAGGGGATAGCCAACTTCAAAGAAACCAGGCATACAATGTGGATCCAATCAAAAAAGGATCCTGAGAAACAATGGCTACAATTGATGTACTGCGTCAAGGAAGAGGACATAGAAATGGCAATCAGGGATTGGCACGATGATTGGAGGATTCTGGACTTGAATCGAGAGATGTCTACAGATAAGGAGGCTAAGGTAGGGCATGAATAAATACTTGCAGGAGACAAAATAACACCCAATAAGCTAAGGACAATCAGAACCCACTGATGTGAGGTTAGCATAAATACCACTTCCATGGCTTAATTAAACCTTGTCCGAGACATTATGGCGTTCTGTAACATAATCCCTTGGAAATATCGCTCATTGACTTTTCCCACTGTATTTCTGCCACCTCACTCTAATCACATGGCCTAGGTACAACTTGTCACTATCACCATTGATCTATTCAGTGGAGGGTTTCCTAATGCCATTATTTCAATCTTCACCTTTGGCTCTGTGTATTTTAAAAAATGATACAACTCTATAGCATGGCCCGACTCATGGAGTTCTGGCCTGTTCTGGGCGGAAAGGAGACTTGGAGGCACTCACCGATCGACTACCATCTTATGCATGGTAAATCTCTTCTCGGTTGTTTTTTTGAATTCTCTGTGAATTATAAAAGGTCACCATGCACACCATTATCTCTCTATCTCCTATTAAGTCTACTAGTCCTGACTTTTGTGGTCTTAGATAACATTTTTAAAGGTTGGTGGCATACTCGGTAATATCCATGGTTTTTCTATGGCTCAACTTTAAAATATTTGTATTAGTTTTTCTAAAAACCCTTATACCTTGCGATAGGAATTGATTTAAGAGTACACCCATGGGGAGTCTCGGACTGTAATAAAGCCAAAGGGAGTGAAAGTTTCCCCATATTACAAGATCTAGTTCGGTTATATTAAAATAAAGTCGTGTTTATTTTATCTTTGGTTCTTTTTCATTTTGTAATATTTATGATTACTCAGCTCGATAGAGGTACGAGTTCTTGGCCTGAGCCTTTAAGAGGTTTTGTGGATTTGGCATAACATTGTTTGTCTCATTGTTTGTTTGTGTGTATCGTGGTTTCCTTGAGTTTTTAACCTAATTAGTTAGGAAAATAATTACAATTATATACCTTTGTGTACACTTTGGAATTTCCAAACTTCAAAGATGGGAGTATACCTCCTGGTGCTTTCACATATTTAAATTGGGTTAAAAGGGGCATGCTATGTATAGATATAATCACAGTGTTACCCACCATTGTATCGAGAGGATCTCTTTGACTTAATATCCGCCTTTAGTATATGGCCTGTGACCTCATTTGTATTCCAATAACTATACGGTGAAGAGTTAAAATCATGAAACTCTATTCTTGATTGTGTTTCATAAGTCTGTGGATTGTTAGCTAAACAGGAGGACAATATCTCGAAACCCTATCTAAGATTTGAATCGACAATTCTATGAAACATGTTTTATACAATGTACTTTTATCGTTCTCGTTATGCACTAGATGGATTACATATTCAATTGTTCTAAATACTTGGAATTATTTTGAGCAATTATCTTAATGTATTCAGTTGCAAGACTAATGATGGGACCCTTGTTTCTATGGTGAGGGCACCCATCAGCTACTTCAAAATCCACTTCTGCCCTCTAGGTTATGGATGATTCTCTTAGCGTCGATGATGGAGCAAGGAACCGCACATCATCTTCAAGCTAAGTGACTGTCCATGTATTTACAAACTGAAAAGTGTCGATTCATAAATTAATTTTTGAACATTTACTTTATCTTTGATATTTAATTTTTCGTTGATTTGATTGCATAACTCTGTTACTAATGTTATTGGTCTTCTGTTGTAGGACTTGATCGCTTGGTGGTTGGGGGTTACAAGGTCTCCCCACTCGAAAGGTATTTGAGTTTCAACTCACTGCATTGAAAGGATGATACCCATCCATGCTTATTACAAAGATACAGGTTTCCCTACAATGTTATTCTTGTATTAGATTCATACCAGGTGCTTAAAGTAGACTGGTTATTTGTATCTTTAAGACAAAAAGGAAAGGAAAGAGGGGAATCCCCGTATTAAATATGAATTTCATTGTTTAAATTATCTTTGTATATATTGCGTAGAGTTTTACATGCTTGTCTTGTTCCATATCTGTATTAAATAACATGTTTTATGTATTTTCATCGTTGGACACTTGCTTCTGAGATTACTAGAATGAAAGATACAGGAATCTTTTGCTACACATAATTTAGTTGGATTTAATGGAAAAATACCTGTAGTAGTCAATATATAATTTATGTGTATTAGATATTCATGTGACTCTGAAAATTTATATGGGAAACAACCTGTTTACACACACACACACACACACACACACATAAATATTTCTATTTATGGCAATTACTCAAACTTTGTTGGGTAGTTGTACAGTTTAAATAGTTCCTTGAATAAACATACACACACACATATATAGATATGGTATAGTTTACATTTATCATAGTAATATTTATGCTCTGAGTAGATGTACTGCGACCTATAAAGGTACACATATATTTTTCCTTTAGATATGTTCTTAACATTCTTCAACCTGTAACAATCTATACTAAATATTTAAACATATTTACATTTGGATCTATATTTAGATTGTGGTTCAACGAGTATGATACTTGAATAGGAAACTTTCACATAATCACCAACAACTATTATGCAAAGTAATTCTCTCAACTCTACTTACTGAATAATTCAACTGTAAAATCTTAGTCTACCATTCACTCTAGTTATGTCAGCCTAAGTAGATGAAATCTATCAACCATTTATCAATAAGACATTTATCCAGAATTTAGTCAATGTATTCTACCAACAACAAATCAACAGAACATCCAACCAGGGAAGAGTAGAGGAACATATCTGAACACAGTACTGAAACAACAAAGGAACAACCAAGTTCCTCCCAACCATAGAACAAAAAAACCAATCTATTTTCTTTGCTCACCCCCTAGCCTGACCATGAATCCATGAGGGAGAACTCCAAAACTCCTCCTTAGCTATAGTCCTTCTTCAGTTTTAGGGAAAAAAATTCTCCTTTCCTCACACTCAAAAATAAGTGCTCATAACAACAAATGATATTATTCTTCCCCAACATACTAGGGATAGTCCTACCTCCTCCCATATGCTATATATGCAAAAGCATCTTGTGCCTAGGTCTTTTCCCTTGGTAATTTTTGCAGCTTTATAAATCCCTAATTTTTAGGGGCTACCAATGGAAAAATTCATGATTTTCCACTTGTAGAATTTAGCCCCAAGGTAGTTCAAACATGTTCCCCGGTCATGGAGTCATGGTCAACTAATTTTAACCTAGTTGTTCCATTTGTCTCTCAGCAATAAATGTAAAAAAAAATGTTTCTTATAAGTTTCATAGTCAAAACGTTGCTTGGTAAAATCAAATATTTTCCAAACAGTCAAAATAATAAATTACAATTAACTAAATCCCAAATTCAGAATTTCCATAAATAGCAATAATTTTCCAAATTCGAATTTACCAAAAATGGAAATAAATTCCTAAGTATTTTCAGACTTCAATAATAATTTATTTTTGGGGGATATGACATCCTTTCCCCCTTCAGTACAACACTATACTTAGTGTGTGTTCCTTTCTCAGAACAGGGTTGGATGAGACTTATGCAAATCTCCCTCCAATTTCGAAATGGCCTCCTCAGGACTAAACTGCTTCCATTGCATTTTTACCTAGGCGATGGCTCTATTCTGTAGTGTTATTTCTCTCCTGTCAAGAATGCATAGAGGATCTTATTATAACTCACCTTCTGGTTCCACCTTCACCATGTTCCAATTGATCATGTGAGTAGGATCATGAACATAATTATTTAACAAAGAAACATGAAATACATTATGAATTTTCGGATTTGTAGGAAGTGCAAGTTGATATGCCACGGGTCGAGTTCGATATAATAACTCGAAAGGGCCACAAAACTTGAGCACCAACGTGGAACATCTTCCTATATTTAGTGAACTTCTTCTGGATTTGAATTTTAAATAAACATGGTCTCGAACTTGAAATTCCTGTTGTTTTCCTTTCAGGTCTGCCTAACTTTTATGTCTGTCATGTACTTCTTTTAAATTTTGTTGTACCTTTATTACCGTATTCTCCATTTGCTCAATCATTTCTGGTCCTACCATGAGTTTGTCAACTGGGTTATCCAAGCTAATCGGAGTTGTACACTTTCTTTCATATAGTACTTTGAAGGGGCTCATCTTAGCCGAGGTCTAGTAACCATTATTGTATGCAAATTCCACTCAGTGCAGGTAGTCTTCCCAATTACTTAGCTTCGTCCTTACGTACATTCATATCATATCTTCCATGATTTTGTTTGTTCATTCAGCCTGCCCATCCGTTTGTGGATGGTAGCTTGTGCTAAAATTGAAGTTAGTATTTAACCCTACAAACAATTCTTTCCAAAACGTAGATGTAAATTTTATGTCTCTATCCAAAATCACCATTTTAGGAATACCATGCAGTCTAAAAAATTCCTTCATGAATATTTCAGGGATTTTAATAGCTTTATAAGTGGATTTTACATGAACAAAATGCGTAGAATTTCTAAGCTTATCAATTACTACCATAATTGAATCATTATGTTTTTGAGTTCTAGGAAAACCTGTGATAAAATATAGTGATATAGTCTCTTGTTTCCATTTCGGTATAGATAGAGGCTGCAAAAGAGAAGTTGGGTGTTGGTGTTCAACCTTCACCTGTTTAAAATCTTGGCACTTAGACAAGTACTATGTTGTCTCACCTTTCATATTAGGCCAATAAAATAACTTCCTTAGTGATGTTATCGTTTTCCGGTATCTCGGATGACAAGAGTATGGTTTCTTGTGTACTTCGTCCAAAACTGTTAAATTTAATTCAGTAGAATCTAGTATGTATAATCTGTTTTTGAATCTTAGTAGACCATTTTTGTCCAAACTCGGATCTATTATGTCTTAATTTTCTACATTATTTTGTAAATTTGCCACTGTTTTAATGTGTTTTTCATCATTATTACTTGCAACCTTTATCCTTTTCTCAATGTCACTTTCTGCCCTACTGATTTTCATCTCAAACAAACCATGAATTCTTCTACTTAAAGCATCTGCCACATTGTTTTCCTTACCCTTGATGTGTCTTACCTCAAAATCAAATTCGCTCAAGAAGGCCAACCATCTTGCTTGCCTTGTATTAAGGTCTGGTTGACTAAACAAAAATTTCACACAATTGTCATTAGTCAACAACATAAATTTTCTTCCCATTATATAATGTCGCCACATCTTTAATGCATGGATGAAAACTGCTAACTCTAAGTCATGAGTGATGTATTTTTGTTTGTGATTTTTTAGTTTTTGGGACTAGTAACAAATAATGGGACCTTCTTGAGTGAGGACACCTCCCAAACCTTTTTTTCTCGCATCGACGCAGACTGTGAAGTCTTTATCCGAGTTTGCTACCCTTAGAATTGGTGTGGTTGTGAACAATTCCTTGAAATTATTAAAATTGTCCTGGCACTCCTGTGACCAATTGAGCTTGGTACCCTTCTTCTGTAGTGATTTGATAGGGTATGCAATCTTAGAGAATCCCTCTATAAATCTGCAGTAGTACCTGGGGATTCCCATGAATGACTGGATGTCTACTACGTCCTTAGGGATAGGCCATTCCATGATGGCTCTTATTTTCTTTGGGTCGACTGCAATACCATCTTCAGATATTACATGTCCTAGGTACTATATTTTGTTTTGATAAAAGTCACATTTGTCGAATTTAGCATACAGTTTGTGTTTTCTTTAATTTTTCAGTATTATCCTTAGATGTTCTTGGTGATCTTCTTATTTTTTAAAATACACTAGGATATCGTCGATAAATACCAAAACAAACTTATCCAAGTACAGACTTAAAATGTTGTTCATTAAATGCATAAATGTTTTTGGTGTGGTAGCGAGACCAAATAGTATAACAAAAAATTCATAATGTCCATATCTCGTCCTGAATGTTGTTTTACTTATGTCCTCATCCTTTATTCTAAGATGGGGATAACCAGATGTTAAATCCAACTTAGAAAAAATATTTTCCCCACCTACTTGATCAAACATATCATTGATTTTAGGTAGGGGGTATTTGTTCTTAATAGTCACTTTGTTTAACTATCTATAATCAATGCATAATCTTAGAGTTTCATCTTTATTTTTAACAAAAAGGACTAGTTCTCCCCATGGAGAGACATTTGGTCTAATATATTTCTTGTCTAATAGTTCCTGTAGTTGAATATTTAACTCTGTTGATTTGGGTAAACTCATTCGGTAGTGAGCCTTAGATATAGGAGCTAAACCAGGAAACAGATTGATAGAAAAGTATATCTCTCTTCTTGGGGGAAGTTCAGTTATTTCTTCAACAAACACATTTCTAAAATCATGCAAGACGACAAAATATTATAGGCTTGTTTTTTTTTTTTCCAACAAATTTGTCACTTGGATAGCATAAATCTGACAACCTTTTCTCATGCACTTCTTAAATTGCATTACTGGAATTTGTGTAACTGATATTGGTTTTTGTTTTCCTTGTACTGTCCTAACAGTGTCATTTTCATCTTTGTAAGTGAGTGTTTTTCCATAACAATCCAAAACTGCTTTATGCCTCTTTAACTAGTCCATTCCAATATTAATTATATCATAAGACTCTAACGGTAGAATATTTAGATTTATCTTTGTGTTTTGACCACCTCAACTGAACTCACAGTCAGAAATGAAATCAATTACTTTTCTTTTTGTTCCTATTGCTAGTTGTACTAGCCAAGATTTTGTGTGTCTTATTTTCTTAAGTTTATTTGAATCCACTAGACCAGGAGAACTATAACTCAAATTAGCCCCTAGATCTATTAAAACATAAACACGATTATTGTTATCTTTACCTTCAACTTCCACTAAAGTGGACTGGTGATCATCTTGTTGGGCATCCACGATTGCATTGATCCTATGTAAGATTCTTCCCACATATCCCACTATAGAGGCTTCCTACAGGTTCTAAACCGTAGTCCTAGTTATAGAAGTTAAACGTGGACAATTCCTCCTTAAATGAGGCTCTCCACATTCCCAGTATGTTAACAGTTCTCTGGGGTTGTCCCCAAACTTCTTGGTTCCCATATTAACTAGTTTACCTCCTCCTTGGGTGTTCTGGTTATTGGAGTGAAAACATTTCATGGGAAAATTCTTTGCTCAATTACGGAAAGGGGATGGTTGATATCCCTTCTTCTATTGGCTCATTCTTTCTTGTTTCTTGTCTTTCCAAGTTTTGAAAAATTCCGACTGATGTTTTTATTAGTAGTAACACATTCAGGCCTTCCTGAAGACTTCACTTAAGGTCTTGGGGTTGTCAAACTCGATTCTTTCCTTATAGGACTGTGGTAAACAACTTAGGAACCGTTGGATTTTTACTTTGTCCTCCCGGATATAAGGTATGAACCTTAATAATTCTAGGAATTTGTTTATCAAGTCATCCATAGCCATTTGACCGAGTCGTAGCTCATAAATGTTAGGATATTTAGACACTTAGGAGTTAGTAATATCTACTTGGTCTATTGTGTCGTTAGGTAAAAGTGTGTTTTCTAGTGTGTTTCTTTAGTATGCATTAGTATGCATTTGTAGTTAGGAAATCCAACAGTCACGATATGTTCCTGACATAGAGTGATCTGACAGTTCATACTCTCCTCAATCTTAATGACCATTGATCTGTGGCTTAACACCTGATTGGTCCATGATCTCTATTTAAAGAGCATGGAGGGTCATTTGTCGATGATCGATACTGAGAAGCTCTCTTGTAAAATCTCTTTGTAATCTTTTTATTTGCATTAATAAACTGATCCAATTGGATGTGTTGGTTGGGGCCGTGGATGTTTCCCCGTAGGGGTTTTACCACGTGAAAACATCGGTGTGTTGACCTATTGTAGATCGAGATCATGAAGCCGAGTTTCCTCATCTCCACTTTATATCACTTCCATACATTTCTAGGCTATGATGACTATTCCATTGCATCCAGAGTGCTCATTTTAGTTAGGAACACTTTTTTTTTCACTCGAAAAGGTTTCCGTTTGCCCAAGATATGACCATTATAGTGAGATCCGAAGGTATAAAGTTTGAATACTCATTTTTTTTAAATTTTTGCAAAGTAGTATTTTGGTTTTATTTTATTTATTTCTGGGATGCTACACTTTTAGATCTGCATATGATATTTTCCCTGTGCCCTGTGTGATCTTGGAAAATCAGAAACAGATAGGAAAAGGTGCATCTTTCGAGTAAGCTAACCAAGATCTAACACTTCTTGTCATCGAGAAGCGAAATTTTTTCTTGTGTGAAAAGAGTTTTTTTTTAGCACGCTCTCTAAGGCCGTCTTCCACAACAGTAACAACAACACCCCCAATCCTCCTTCTAAACATTACAATATGTTTTGCTAGATCATTTGGTTAAAAGTTGCCTTATTAAGTAAGAGGTCTTGAGTTAAGGTCTCTCTTTTATTACATTTTTTGAAAAATTTCATGCTAAAATTGTAAATTGTATTTCACTTCAAGTATAAAAGTGAATCACTATAAGTAGCTTTAATATTTTATTTTAGAGTTATTTATTTTGCATGCAACTTTTCTGTTATAAAGTAACTTCATTGTAAAAGTGATCCCCACTTTTGTTTATAAAAGTGGGTCACTTCATAAAGAAACTTACACAATCGCGTGGTCATTTGGTTACCGATTGTGCATTTTTTTTAAAATGACATAACACTAACATCGGAAGTCCATTTTTAGTGCCTTTTTTTTTTAAACCGCATAACTTTTCTAGCTCTTTCCATCCAGATCATCAGTTTCAGTTTTTAAATCCACATTATCTACATATTTAATATG
>SNQJ01S0004964.1:223893-245915 GCA_010110895.2 Picea sitchensis
ACCTTAGAATTTCCATTCTAATCACACTAACCATAGGGAATACTACGGAATTATATATATGCATACAATGATCCCTAGGAGAAATGTATTGATAATCCATAGGTCGTATGTGAAAAGTATTCATTAACCGAGTTATTGCTAACACAACACCAGTACGTAAAAATTAAAAAAATCAGAATGGTTGAGACTAGATAGTTGGTGCAGGATGATTGTTTCTTGTAGTTTTCCATTCCCATTTAATTTAACATTGGCTCAAGGATAACGAATCCAACAGTAAGAGTAAAACCCTAACCAAACTAAAGGAAAAGACTAAGTTATAATCCTAACTAAATATCATTGCATTCCCCATAAACTTGATGTGAGGTCGGTAGAAATACGACTGTCATGGCTTAATTAAACCTTGTTCGAGACATTTATGGTGTTTTGTAACGTTCTACCTTGGAACTATCGCTCGTTCACTGTTCCCATTGTATTTCGGCGACCTCACTCTAATCACATGGCCTAGGGTTTCCTAATGCCATTGTTTCAATCTTCACCTTTGGATCTATGTATTTGCAAAAATGCTACAACACTTACCCTGATGTTAAACTCGGTAGCATGGCCCGACTCGTGGACTTGGGGCTCGTTCTGGGTGGAAAGGAGACTTGGAGGCACTCACTAGTCAGCTACCACCCTATGCGCGGTAAGTCTATTCTTTGTTGTTTTTTTGAACTCTCTGTGAATCCTAAAAGGTCACCATGCACACTAGTAGCCCTATATGTCCTATTAATTCTACTGGTCTTGACTTCCATGGTCTGAGATAGCATTTTTAAAGGTTGGTGGCATACTTGGTAATATCTAGGGGTTTTCTGTGGCTCCACTTTAAGATCTCTGCATTAGTTTTTCTAAAAAACTTATACTCTGTGACAAACATTTTTTTAAGAGTACACCCGTGGGGAGTCCCATAGTGTAATAAGGACAAAGGGAGAGAAATTTTCCCCACAGTGCAGGATCTAGTTTAGTTGTATTAAAACAAAGTTGTGTTTATTGTATCTTTGGTTCTTTTTTGTTCTGTAATATTTATGTTTACTCAGCTCGATAGAGGTACGAGTTCTTGGCCTGAGCCTTTCATAGGTTTCACGGATTTGACATAACTTTGTCCATCTCGTTGTTTGTTTGCTTGTATCATGGTTTCCTTGATTTTTTACCCTAATCGGTTAGGAAAATAATTACGGTTCTGTAGCTATGTTTACACTTTGGAATTTCCAAACTTCAAAGCTGGGAGTATACCTCCTGGTGCTTGCCCAGATTTAACTCAAGTTAAAAGGGGCACGATATGTATAGATATAATCACAGCATTTAAATTATGTTCATATATATTGTGTATAGTTTTACATGCTCGTCTTGTTCCATCTATGTAATAAATAACATGATTTATGTATTTCCATTGCTAGACACTTGCTTCTGAGATTACTAGAATGAAAGATACATGAATCTTTTGCTACACATTATTTAGTTGGATTTAATGGAAACATACCTATAGTAGTCAATATATAATTTATGTGTATTAGATATTCATGTGACTCTGAAAATATGTATGGGAAACAACCTCTTTACACACACACACACACACATATATATATTTCTTTTTCTAGTAATTACTCAAACTTTGTTGGGTAGTTGTACGGTTTAAATAGTCCCTTTAATAAACATACACACACACATATATAAATATGTTATAGTTTACATTTATCATAGTAATATTTTTTCTATGAGTAGATGTACTGCGACCTATAAAGGTACACATAGATTTTTCCTGTAGATATGTTCTTAACATTCTTCAACCTGTAACAATCTATAATAAATATTTAAACATATTTACATTTGGATCTACATTCATATCATGGTTCAACGAGTAAGACACTTGAATAAGAAACTTCCATATAATCACCAACAACTATTATGCATAGTAATTCTACCATTCACTCTAATTCTATCAGCGTAAGTAGATGAAATCTATCAACCATTTATCAATAAGATATTTATCCATAATTTAGTCAATGTATTAAACCAACTATAAATCAACAAAACATTCAACCAAGGAAGAGTAGAGGAACATATATGAACACAGTACTGAAACAACAAATGGAACAACCAAGTTTGTCCCAACCATAGAACATAACGACCAATCTACTTGCTTCGTTCACCCCCTATCCTGACCATGAATCCATGATGGAAAACTCCAGAACCGCTCCTTAGATATAGACCTTCTTCAGTTACAGGAAAAAAACTTCTCCTTCCCTCACACTTAGAAAGCAGTGCTCATAACAACAAGTGATATTATTCTTCCCCAACATACTAGGCAGCATTTTGCCTCCTCCCATATGTTATATATGAAAAAGCATCTTGTGCCTAGGTCTTTTCCCCTTGGAAATTTTTGCATCTTTACAAATCCCTGATTTTTAAGGGCTACCAATGGCCAAATTCCTGATTTTCCACTTGTAGAATTCATCCCTGAGGTAGTTCAAACATGTTCCCCACTCATGGAGTCATGGTTAGCTGATTTCAACCTAGATATTTCATTTTTTTCTCAGCAATAAATATAAAAATATTTGTTTCTTACAAGTGTCATAGTCAAAGAGTTGGTTGGGAATTTACCAAATTCGAAATTGCCATAAATGGCAATAATTTTCCAAATTCGAATTTACCAAAAACGAAAATAAATTCCTAAGTATTTTCAGACTTCAATAATAATTTATTTTGGGGGGATATTACATCCTTTACCCCTTCAATACAACACTTTCCTTACTGTTCATTCCTTTCTTGGAACATGGTTGGATGAGGTTTCTGCAAATCTCTCTCTAATTCCCAAGTGGCCTCCTCGGGACTAAAGTGTTTCCATTGCACTTTTACCTGGGTGATGACTCTATTCCGTAGTGTTATTTCTCTCCTGTCCAAAATGCGCGAAGGTTCTGCTTGGAACTTGCCTTCTAATTCCACCTGCACCATGTTTCAATCGATCATGTGAGTAGGATCATGAACGTAATGTTTTAACAAAGAAACATGAAATACATTATGATTTTTCAGATTTCTAGGAAGTGCAAGTTGATATGCTACGGGTCCAATTCAAGATAAGATCTCGAAAGGGCCACAAAACCTGGGTGCCAACTTGGAACAATTTCCTAGATTTAGTGAACTTCTTCTGGCTTTGACTTTTAAATAAACATGGTCTCCAACATGAAATTCCTGGTGTCTTCTTTTCAGGTTCATGTAGCTTTTTTGTCTGTCATGTGCTTCTCTTAAATTTTTTTGTACCTTTCTTACCATATTATCCATTTCATGGAGCATTTCAGGTCCCACCATGAGTCTGTCAACTAGGTTATCCCAGCTAATCGTATTTGTACACTTTATTTCGTACAATACTTCGAAGGGGCTCATCTTAGTCGAGGTCTAGTAACCATTATTGTATGCAAATTCAACCAAGTGCAGGTAGTCTTCCCACTTACTTGGATTTTTCCTTATGTACATTCATAGCATATCTTCCATGATTTGGTTTGTTCATTCAGTATGCCCATCCATTTGTGGATGGTATCTTGTGTTGAAATTCAAGTTAGTATATAACCCTCGAAACAATTATTTCCAAAACGTAGATGTAAATTTTACGTCTCTATCCGAAATCACCATTTTAGAAATACCATGGAGTCTAAAAATTTCCTTCATGAATATTTCAGTGATGTTAATAGCTTTATAAGTGGATTTTACAGGAAAAAAATGTGCATACTTGCTAAGATTATCAATTGCTACCATAATTGAATCATTCTGTTTTTTATTTCTTGGCAAACCTGTGATAAAATCTAGTGATATAGTGTTCCATTTCCATTCTGGTACAGGTAGAGGCCACAACAGACCGACTGGGTGCTCGTGTTCAACCTTCACATGTTGACAATATTGACACTTAGACCAATATTATGTTGTCTCATCTTTCATATTAAGCCAATAAAATAACTTTGTTAGAGTTGTTACCGTTTTCTGGTATCCTCGATGACCAGAATATGGTTTCTTGTGTACTTCATACAAAAATGTTAACTTTAATTCAACAAAATCTTGTATGTATAATCTGTTTTCGAATCTTAGTAGACCATTTTTGTCCAAACTCAGATCTGTTTTGTCTAAAATTTCTGCATTATTTTGTAAATCTGCCACTGTTTTAATGTATTTCTCATCATTATTACTTCCAGCCTTTATCCTTTTCTCAATTTCTCTTTCTGCCCTATTATTGTTCATCTCAAATAGCCCATGAATTCTTCTACTTAAAGAATATTCCACCTTGTTTTCCTTAGCCTTGATGTGTCTTACCTCGAAATCAAATTCTCTCAAGAAGTCCAACCATCTTACTTGCCTTGCGTTAACATATGGTTGACTAAACAAAAAATTTGCACCATTGTTATGAGTCAACAACACAAATTTTCTACTCATTACATAGTGTCACCACATATTTAATGCATGGGGGACAATTGCTAACTCTAATTAGTGAGTGACGTAGTTTCATTCATTCTCTTTTAGTTTTTTAGACTCGTAAAAAATAGCGTTCCCTTATTGAGTGGGGAAACCTCCCAAACCTTCTTTTCTCCCATCCATGCAGACTCTGAATTCTTTATTTAGGTATTCTACCCTTAGAATTGGTGCAGTTGTTAACAACTCCTTTAGCTTATTAAAATTGTCCTGACACTTTTGTGACCAATTGAACTTGGTACCCTTCTTTTGTAGTGATGTGACATGGTATGCAATCTTAGAGAATCCATCTATAAATCGGTCGAGGTGACCACAAGAGCAAGTGAAACATCTATGGGACCCAATGGTTGGAATCCCAACTCCACCTAAAAGGGGTTGTGGCCAGTTGAGCTATGTAGGGCTCGGTTGTAGCTATGATGGACATAGGGAAGGCTCCCATCCCATGTGCAAGGGTGATTTGAATTATACATGTGAAGTATGTGCATAATCATTTGATTTACGAACTTAGTTTGGCCATCTGTCTGAGGGTGGAAGGTTGTGGATTTGGTGATCCTGGTGTCCAGCAGTGACCAGAGGATCAACCAGAATGTGCTGAGAAATTGACTGTCCTGATCTCAGATAGTGGTTTGTGGGATTCCAAAATGTACCTAGACTCGTTCATAGAAGATATTGGCAGTGGACCCTGCTGTGATGTTCTTCTTGCAGGAAACCAAAATCGCCATCTTAGAAAAGTGATCAACAATAACAAAAACACAGTCGATTCCCCGCTTGGTGGATGGGAGGCCCGACATGTAGTCCAGTGAGATGGATTCCCATGGCATGTTAGGAGTAGGAAGAGGGGTGTACATGCCCTATTTATTAGTGGTAGTTTTGGCAATCATGTAGGCAGTGCAGTACCTAATATACTTGCTAACCTCATATCGAAGTTTCAACCAGTAGAAAGTTTTTTTTAGCATCACCACTGTCTTTTCGACACCAAAGTGTCCTACCACTTGACTGTAGTGGTATTCCCAGATCATTTTCGCTTTCTTTATTTATGGAACAAAGATATATCCTAGACGACACAATAACCCATCCTGAATATGGAAATTATCAACAATTGCATTTTCCCCAACATTTGGTAGGTGGTGGCGAAGTCCGAATCTATCTCATAGAGTTGGGGGGATCCATAAGTCTCATGGCCACAAGAGTATAGCACCATGGTGAGTGTCGTGACTAGTGGTCTACTGAGGAAATCAATGACATGATTGGTGTTTCTTGTTTTATACTTGGTGTTGAGGTGGAATTGCTGCAAGTATGCGGACCACTTTTGATGGTGGTCATTTTGCAATTTTCCTTGTGTCTACATGAACTAAAATGGCTTATGATCTGTGCAGATGACTGTCTCCTTCCAAATAATGTAGTGTCTCCACTGGCGGCAGGCTTGCACAATGGATTACATTTCTTTGTCGTAAGTAGGGAAATTATGGACAACATCTGATAGTGTCTCACTATTATAGGCCACGGGGTTGTCGTGCTGAGTGAGAACGATGCTCACAACATAGTATGAAGCATCTGTCTTGATATCAAAGGGTTGTCACAAGTTTGGGAGTGAAATTACTGGGACTGATCAGAAGCGCCGCTTCAAATCATCAAACGCTTGTTGTTGGGACCGGCCCCATGCAAATTTTGCCTTACCACCACCCCTGGTTATTTAGCTAAGGGACCATGCAATATGGGAGAATCCCAACACGAAACTACTGTAGAAATTGGCAAGGCCCAAGAATATTTGAAGCTCAATGAGTGTGGTTGGGGCTGGACAGTCACGAATGACTTG
This sequence comes from Picea sitchensis, assembly GCA_010110895.2. NCBI lineage: Eukaryota > Viridiplantae > Streptophyta > Pinopsida > Pinales > Pinaceae > Picea > Picea sitchensis. The sequence continues at coordinate 230,201 of SNQJ01S0004964.1, forward strand.
GATCTTGGGTAGATCCACATGTATGACATGCTGATCAATGATGTAGCCCAGGTAATGGACCCTTTCTATGTCTAAGGAGAATTTTTCTAAGTTGGTGTATAGCTTGTGCTATTGCAAGGTGTGCATAACCTGTTGGATATGCTACAAGTGTTTGTCCCAAGTCTTGTTGTAAATGACAATGCCATCGAGATACACCAATAAAAAACTATTGGTGAATGGTCGCAGGATATTGTCCGTCAACCACATGAAAGTGGCTGACACATTTTTCAAACCAAAGGGCATGACCAACCATTCAAAAAGGCCTTCCTTTGACTTGAAGGTGGTCTTCCATACATTTGCTTGTTCTATCGGGACCTGGTGGTAGCCAGACTTCAAATCAATCTTACTGAAGTATTTTCCCCCTGTGAGTTGATATAGGAGGTCATCGATTCGGGGAATCGGGTATTGGTTTCTGACTGTGATTTTATTCAGAGCCCGGTAATCAATCCAGAGTCGCCAGGTTCCATATTTCCTCTGTACCAACACAATTGGGCTCCCACAAGGTGATGAGATGGGACATATGTTCCCCTTGTGGAGAAGTTCTTGGATCTGTCACTTGATCTCCTTATTCTCTAACAGAGAGCGACAATAGACTGACCCATTGGGAAGCAGTGCGTCGGGGGTCAGATCGATGGGGTGCTTGAATTGGCAGTGTAGAGGTACCCCAGTAGGTGAGGAGAAGATATCTGAGTACTCTTCCATGACCTTATCTACTTTATTCTACTATGTTGAGAGATTGGTCGTAGAGAACCTGGATGTGGCTGTGATATTTCTCTTATTCTGAGAGAGAATCATGAAGAAGACAAACTTCCCCATCTGAAATATGACCTTCCTTCATTGCTTAACAGAGATCAAGGAAATAGAACTAGGTGGGACTACCTCAGGTATCCTGTACAATTTCCTTTTCAAGGTAATAATAACACTACGAGGCCTAGACTCATATACAACATGGATTTTCCATAAATAAGGTTTTCCCAAAAGAACATCAAAAACTTTGAAAGGAGAAACATCACACAATACCTTGTGTTTGAAGGGCTTGATTTCATACGATAGTCGATACTGTTGGCTGATGCAGAGATCGCTTCCTTGGAGGAGCCATCCAATGGTGTAGGGTTGTGGGTGTGGTGTTGTCGACATGGCCAGCCACTTGACAACATCTGTTGAGATGAGTTTCTTCTAGCTACCGCTATCAATGATGAAGTGAATTGGGGTTCCTTTCACCCACATCTATGAATGCAGGAGGTGCTCCCCTTATTCTGGCTCATCTAGTTCACCAGGATGGAGCTTAGTTGTAGAAATGGTGGCACTCGGTTCCACATTAATGATCCATCTTCCCCTTTATGGTTTTTTCTCAGAGTCACAACCTGCATCTAATTCAAAGGATTTCACTTCGTCCACTAGAAACTTCTTTGAGTGGCAGTCACCAGTGTTATGCCAAGGGCTCTTATGGAAGTCGCACCACTTCCCGATATCTTTCTTTGTCTTTCTGGTGTCCTTGTTTTCTTGCATCTTGCACTGATTCTTTTGATATTGTCCATATTTGATCTGTCATTTGTTCTATGGGTTGGGGCCTCCCTTTCTTGGCTTTTTTTGTGTGGGTTTCCCAGGCCTAAATTGTTGTGTCTTTTGTTTGAACGTTTTCTAGATTTTGACGGCATATTGATAGGCCACACCCAAGGATGAGATATCCAAAAATTCCATTTTGTTCTGGATGTATCTATCAAGAGAACCATGATACTTGAGCACCATATGTCACTCTGAATCTTTGATACCCATCTTGGTGTGCAAGGTATGGGAGATATTTGTGAAATCTGGCACTGCTTGGTCTCTTTCTTGCCGCAGTGTGGTCCATTTGGTACACAAGTCGTCATAACTTTCGACAGTATATTATTGTTCCTTAATAGCATACCTGAAGGATTCCCAGGTGGTTGTGACTATAAATAATGAGGTTTCCTCTATTTCCTTTTTCTCACAGAAGGTTTCCCACCAATATTTGACATGGGGAATGGCTTTGAGGAGCGCAAAAGTAATATTTTCTCTATTTGAAAAGTTATGGAGATAAAAATATGCTTCTAGTAGATTCAACCACTTGTCTACAACATCTGCATCTATCTGACCTTCAAATATAGGAATATCGAATTTTATTTCTACCTTGAAGGGGGCGGCTCCTCTGCTCGAAGAAGATGCATCGCCTGTTGGTATATGTCGAAGGATTTGCATGAAACTTTCCATCATCTCGTTCCTTTTTTGAGTGAGGGCTTCCTCAATCAATAGTTTGAAAGGAACTCTTGTCTCGTCATATTTATTTTCTCCTTCCATGAGAGTTCGCTTGGGCGTGAGAGAGCTTTTTTCCTCAAGAGAAACAAGCTTGAGACCTAACTCTTTGTACTCCAACCTCGTTGGGGACATGCATTAAGACGAAAAGGATCAGACCGGTATGATACCACTGATATGGATTTTATGAGAAGAACGAAATGAATACATATTATTAATAGGTACTTAACACAAAATAGTAGAGATACAGTAAAACTGATTTTATATTCATTAAGGAAATAAGTTGAAACTGTAAAATGCAGTGGAAACAAGCTTGTTGGAATGGTGGCGGCTTATCTTTGAGAAGAGATGTGACGGTTGTGTTCATTCACAGGAAGTTGATTACAATGAGGCTCTGAAGGCATTTTTACAATAAACAATAATTCCAAAAACCCTATACATCCAAAAACCTAACCCTAGGAGATGAAGTGCCAAAAGTCATGTGGGCCCCGTTTGGGTAAGTTAGTACATTAACTTTCCGAGGTAGTAACTTTTGCATACGATCTTTGTTTTTGGAGTATGATAGCCCATTGGAAATGTATTGTTGAGGATATTCATTTTGGAGGCTAAATCATTCCTTTGACTATAATTGAAAAACTCAATCTCGAAAAACCTTCATTTAGGCCCTCAAAATGGCTCCAAAAGTTAAAACTGCTAAAAATAGTAAATTGCCAAAATTGCCAGAAAACTGTTTTGAGCTAGCTGGAAAAGGTGGGTGGCCACTGATATCCACCTGGATCAGAAATACACTGTGCGACAAAATCCATTGTGTGATGACATCCTATGTGTGACAACATCCTATGCACGACAGCATCCCATGCACAACAAAATCCACTACGCGACGAAATCCACTACCCAATGAAATCCATTGCATGACAAAATCCTTTACGCGGTGAAGTTCTCTACGTAGCACGTAGAAAAAAATTCAACGCGCAATTGCAAATGGAAATGAAAATAATAAATGATAAGATTCTTTTTTAAACTAACCCTTGGAGATGTTAGATGATGCCAAGCATAAAAACAATATGGGTGGTAATAGGCATGACTATGCAAATTTTTGACAAACCTCTAACCTTAGCTATGAAAATTAGGGTTCTAGTAGTTGGTTCCAATGGGGATGCTATCCTCCTTGTGAGGTAGCAAGGAACAGTAGATCAAGTTCCTATCCATTGGGTTTCTCCCAAACTCAACTTTCCAACTGTAACTTGTAACCTCCATCCGCTGAAAACCCAAATCTGTATATGCTCCTAAATTAAAACTGAAACTAAGCTGAAAAAGAAAACTATAGATAGCTAAAAGAAATTCTCATAGTACCGAGCTTATTCGAACTCCTACCTACCCTAACTGCTAAAAAAGATGCCAATCAAGTGAAATTAAAATGCCAATGCAACCATGCAAGAACTTTATCCACTTTTTTATTTCTTTGCGCATGCTTGATCCAAATCCTGTTTACTGTTAAATCATTAAAAAAATTATATATAAATTCAAATATCAAAAAATTTAAAACATTGGGATTGTTTACTGCCTCCAACAAAACTAAAAATGGATCCTTTAGGACATACATAAAACAACAATCATTTTTCACCCCTTCCATTGCATCCTTGTTTTCATGTAATTCAACTTGTTGATCACCACAAAGAGGATGAAAAATCTGTTGAGACTGCTGGAAATAACAGTCTTTTGAATCAAAAAACAATGTTGGCTGAAATGAAACCCCTAGTGGCAAGAAATCCATATCTAACATTGATGTTGATTGACCATCATATTTATTTCCAAGCTAGTAGTTGATCATAGGATGCAAATATGAAATGAAATAACCTTCCATGAAATCAACAATAAGGTCATTAAAAGTATGAGAAGGTTGTTTGTATTCCTCACTGATAACAATTTTCTCATGTAAAACAATGTCACTGTGAATGGAGTCCGACTCCAGTGCTTCCTCTGTGATCTCATGATTTGATTTCAACAATTCAAAAGGAAGAAAAGAATAATGAAATATAACTTTCATTTGCAAGTCCACCTCTTTCTTCATATTCAACATCATGCCTAGAGGATTTCTGATTTGAAATATTATAAACATTTTTCTTTAACAATTTGAAAGAAGAAAAACACAATGGCAAGGTTCTTTCACTTGATTCAAAACCTTCTTCATTTTCTTCACTATTTTCATATGCACATTTTTCAATTTCTTTGGATTGTTGAACACACTCTTTTTTCAGATTCATCTTTGACCAATGGCTGCAATTTTGAACTGATAAAACCTTCCATATAACAAGAAACATGGTCATTAAACACATGAGAATATTGTTGCAATTTCTTGTCAATTTTTTCCCATGAATCAATGTGATTTTGCATTAGAACACATTTATCTGCCTCAGTGATGATCTTTAAATTTTCCTTCAACAATTTAAATGAAGAAAAACATAAAGGTAAAGAATATCCTTCAATTGATTTGATACTTTCTTCATAATCTTGTTTGTAGCTGTGATATGTAGGCTGATTTCTCTCATTACACTGTTGAAAAGGAACATTTTATGATAAAAAAAGTGAAGCTCGTTGTTCTAAGAAGTCAACATCATAACCATCATCATATTCATCATATATAGGCAAATCAACAACATCTGCAATGTCATCTAAGAAGAAAAAACTTGGGAAATCAACCTGCTCTTCAACAAGTTGATTTGCAAATTCATTTTCTTGACTGTCTACAAATGAATACATAAAACAATCAGCCCCGTTCTTATCATGGGATGGATAAGAAGTTAAATTAGCACCTTCTTTTTGAATAAGTGGAATATAATCTTTTGAAAAATCATCAACATTTAAAGTTTCAAGAGGACATCTGATATTATTAACCCTCTTCTCAAGATTCCAATCAATTGTTCTTTGTTCATATTCATTGTTATGTTCTTTATCATCCAACTCCTCATTTCAAATATGTTTACATACTTGAATATTGTGTTTAATCTCTTGAGAATCATTAAACATTTGTTGTAAGGATTTAGATCTTCTTTCCATCAGAAGGAAAGACAAATCTCGATGAAAGGATGTTTCATAAAATTTGATATGGTTTCATCTTTCATTCTTCTCATGGCATAAAAATTTGAAAGTAGTAGATTCCATGACTTTCTCTCACCCCAAAATCTATGGAAAGTTTCCCTCAATTCATCCCACGAGATAATCGTCTGAGGCTCAAAATGTTTGAACCATTCTTTGGCATATCCTTGTAAGGACTGAGAAAAGTCCCTCATAGACACATCATCATGTTCAATCTCAAAAAAGTATATGAATTGCTCCAAGACATGAATATGTTTTTCAGCTAAATGTCCATCAATCTCTCCATTGAACCTAGGAAGGTACTTATAATGTTTCAAAGGAAATTCATGAAGGGTGGAAGGAAATTTAAGAGGATTGTATCTTTCTTGAATCTTGGAGGGTGTAGGATTAAGAACAGAAGGTACAAGCTCAAATTTGGTTTCATTAAGCTCACAATAATGATCATGGACATCATATGGCTAACAGGAAGGAGCTTGGTGAATATTGGTTATACAAGAAGGAGATATACCTACAGTTTGCAATGAAGGATATACACGGGCATATCTCTGGGCCTCATTTGAATGTACTAGGTGAAGAAATATCCTTTTGAAAAACTCAGGAAAGGACAAGAAGATATTAATAAAACAAAAAAGTACTTCTTAGACTAAAATTAAGCTTGAGTACCTGATTTATCCATACTTCTCTTCCATATCTCTGTCAACATGTCTCATTCTCCAATGGAGTCTTTGAATCACATTTGAAGCTTGATTGGAGTGTCCATGAGAACTTTAGCTCTAGATTCGTCTACCAATGGAATCACCTTCAACTGATTTTCTGATGTGTGTAATTGCCAGATAAGAAATACAGACAATATGTGCCTAAGTGTCTGCAGCTCTTAGACCTCAGAACTCAACCATGTTGTTCTTTCCCAGGGAAAAATTTTCAATTTCATCCCCGACAATGGTGCCAAAATGTTAGTACTCGGTAATTTCTTTGGGCTGTATCAAAGAAATCCTCGAGGTAACTGTTTCAACCAACTTTAGATTGTATTCTGACCTATACAACTAGAGAGGGCTCTCTCATATGTCTAATGACTAGTAATAAATCAAATATTTCATCAATAAATGCACATAGGTCAAATTCTGCAATAGAACAAGTTTATTTTTGTTTTGAAAGGGATGGTAGGACAAGCAAGAGAGAAAGTACCATTGGGAAATGGAGTCGATTTAAGAAAAGGATAGAAACAAATGACTCGTTGAATGAACTTGAGAGGATAAAGGCTAAGCAAGACAAATTTTTTAGTTTAAAATCATTGTGTGTGGTGAGGGGAGAAAAAACTTGAAGCAACTCGGAGAACCCCTGAGGATGAATTAGGAGTTAACTTAGAGGAAAATGGTTTTTCTAAATGGTGCAAATCACAGGGTGCTACGCAACAAATCCCAGGTTCGAAATTATGTTCCTATTTAGCCATAAATAGATATGAATAAAGAATACATGAAGTATGTACACAAAGAAAGGAAACAATACATCTGACTGCTACAATTAGAATATTTTCATCAAAGCTTTAAGACTTTTTCATTGAATTTTGATCGAGCTCAAACTACATTCAATAGTCTATGTCTACTTTGGTTTGCCAACCAACCCCTTTTACATCAAAATAACCCCCTTATATAGAAAAATAATGACACATTTGGATATTAGGATCGCACTACTACCTCTTAGAATCATGGATCTAGTTTCTTTGAAATAGATCAATAACTTTAATGGGTTTACTAAAAATAGGAAACACGACTTTGCCAAATCATAATCGTAAATGAAATATTCTTTACAATATTTGATCATGATCACAATTAAACCATATGGTTTTTATAAGTCATCATGTGCATTGTTCGACACTCTGTCTCCCCTGCACAACAAGTCTACTACGCAACAGTAACCTACAACAAAAAACACAGTAGATTGCACAACAAATTGTGAAAATAGTCATTAACGATGAAATCATATATCACTAATAAAAAAGTATTTTTCAAAACTAAGAGAGTATTTTGTATTTAATCTCGTTATAAATAAAAACCTCTCTCAGTTTCTTGAAATTAATCTCCATATGGTTGGAATACATGTTAAAACAACATGTCTTTGATAAGAAATCATGAAAACTAAAAATCAGGGCTCAACGATTCTTTCCAATATCCAAAAATATGAAACTGTTTTCAAATTTGAGAGAGGTTTTTATTATTTTTTTTGTCCTAAACAAAAATCTCTCAGGGAATTTCAAAAATCCTCTCGAGTTGGTCAGAAATTGATCTTGAATATTACCACTAAACCAGTCATTTGCACAGTGCGATCTATAGCCTGTGTGCATGAAAATCCTCTGCGTGAAAGAAACCTTTGCACGATGAAATCCACTGCACGATGACATCCTCTATGCGAAAACATCCTATGCATGACAACATACACTACATGACGAAATACACTGTGTGATTAAATCCACTGCGCAATGACATCCTCTACACGACAACATCCTATGCGCGACAACATCCCATGCGTGAGAAAATCCATTGCGCAATGAAATCCACTGGGCGATGAAATACACTACACGACAAAATACTTTACGCGGTGAAGTTCTCTGTGAAACACGTAGCAAATTTTGTAGCGCGCAATTTCAAATGGAAATGAAAATAATAAATGATAAGATTCCTTTTGAAACTAATCCTTGGAGATGTTAGATGATGTCGGGCATAAAAAAAATATGGGTGTTAGCATGCATGACTTTTAAAATTGTTGAAAAACCTCTAACCTTAGCTATGAAAATCATGGTGCTAACACCTACATTTCTTAATGATGGTTGTACTACAACACTCTATGTTTTTAACCAAATCATCACTCGCTTTGGTGTCCCACAATCTATTGTGACCGATCATGGCTCACATTTCTAGAACCAGATGATGAGTGAGTTTCACCTCAAGCTGGGTTTTCTCTATGAAAACACATCCCCCTACTATCCTCAAGAAAATGGACAAGTTGAAGCTATCAACAAATCCTTAAATACCATGCTCCAATGCATGGTGGGGACAAAACAAACCTCTGGGCACTTGCAACTTTTCTCCACACTCTGGACCTATCGCACTTCGGCGAAAACTGCAACTGGATTCAATCCATTCAAGTTGGTATATGGAGTAGAAGCTATGTTACCAATCGACTGTGAGATCCCTTTGTTGAAACTCACCGTGGAACTCCTGCCTCATACCTCTGCTAAAGAGGAACAATTCTTGTATTTAACCAAGTTGGACGAAACACATCGCAATGCTTCTCTTGTTAACGAGACATATCAAAAATTAATGAAGAGTCAATATGAAAAATCCCATTCAACCTCGTTCTTTTGCGCTAGGATAATTTTTCCTAGTTTATGAACAATCTCACGATAAGTTGGGGACAGGAAAGTTAGAACCTTTGTGGCATAGACCTTATATCATAAAACATGTATTACATAAAGGCACCTACGAGTTAGTCGAATGCTTTGGAGTATCTCTCGGTGAGCCCTGAAATGGGATTTACCTCAAGAAGTACTATGCATAGAATTTTTTTCATGTGTGCTTTGTACACTATTGTATTATATTCTTTTGATTTGGTGTTTATTTTCTCTTCCATGCACGAGTTTTATCTTAGCTTCTTATACTTTGTATTGTGATTGCATGCGCATATGACATCTCCCTTTCCCATATTTGTTGGGTTTGCGTATGGCACTAGTCGACATACCCAGAACATTTCTTCTACAACTTGGGTCATTTACCACTATGGTGAGTTGGTGAGTTCAGAAGGATTTTTTCTCGGATAGACAACCAATAACATGGAAGAATATCGTGTTGTCATCGAAATCTTAACTGAAGCTTTTCCTCTAGGTATAATTCATCTGATTATAAACCTATACTCTCAACTCATGGTCTGTCAACTTAATCGATATTACTTCGTTCGCAACCCAGTATTACTACGTCTCCACCTAAGAGTTCATCATCTCAAAAGATCATTTGAATTTATCCAATACAAACATATACCGAGAGAACTTAGTACAACGTCGGATTTGTTATCTAATTACAATTTGGATCGGTATCTTGCACATAGATAAAACATTTTTGAAAAAACATGAATCAAATGTAAACAAAAAAATCACATAAGATAAAATGCAACATCGATAGGAACCAAAAAACTCGAATATATATACATATACATATATATATATATGCGTAATAGAAAATTTTTGTTTTAAAATACATTGTCAAAAGGTACATAACAGGGAAAAAACGTTTGGGCCTTCATGCCCATAACATCATCATAAAATACTACAAAATTAGTTGAGGATCCTAGTCATCCCCCTACATCTCGTTGTGTTATGTGAAGCACACTACTACATAGGCCCCTCGACAAAGTAAATGGTTAAGACTCTCAATAAATCCAACTATGTGTCATTGCAAATGGAGAGGCATGTCTCAACTCCTGATAGGTGGGACACCCATGGTCAAACCTCGGAGGTTCCTCTCTTCCTCTCGATGTCCTCCCACGACAACCTCATGCTCTACTGCTACCTGTGCATCTCCATGATGCCCCAGTTTCAGCATCTCTGCCATACATGATGCCCCTCTATCTGCATGATGAAACCAAAATATATTTAGATACCTTATTGTACAAATAAAAAAAAATATAAAATACAAAAACCAAAATGCGTGGCAAGGTTTAGTTTCGTACCTAACGCATTCCACTGGATTCCCTCGGGGAGCACCAAGTCTGCACTAACTTAGAATTCCACTCCAGCATAAGGGAAATCCTCGATAACATGTAGTTGTCTCCTCTACCAAGTGGAGAAGTCAGTTGTAAATCTAAATGTTGAAGGTTCATTCCCTAATATAGGGGATATACTAGTCTGCCTCTCCATTCATGGCTCAATTGCAAAATTCGCTATCAATGCAACCTGTGGCTGCATCTAGGGAACTCTCTCTAAGAAGAACGAAACTAGAAAAGAACCATACCCAAATTACTTTTGTCTGCCTATCTTGCACTTCCATATTTGTTCCTTGACATTTCGAAGAAACCCTGCACTCCAATTAAACAACATGGGCTCTAGACATTGTAAATCATATGACATTTGTGATTTTGAGGCCAGATGAGCACTAGTACTACCCACAAATTTGGTGAGAGAGAATAGAATCGAGCGAAGTGCCAAGTCCCTTACATATTTTATCATGATTCGACCACCTACCAATCGCGATCCCGATATAAAATGCTCAGCTACATACGTCTCAGTCAGCTGAGGAGTTTCCCAGTGTTTGAACAAGAGGATAGGAATCCCTCTCCTCAAGTTCCCCATTAGAAAATAGACATCATCAAGTTCAATCTAGAGCATGTGTGGCCCAATGAGAAACTCTTTTTCGGCATTTTCCCATAAACCAATCAAGTACTCAAATAATAATACTTGCTTCCTCATGTTTTGGAGCTTTAAATACTTAAGTAACCCATAATTTCACAAAGCTACCCTTGCTTGAGGGATTTGAAGAGAAGAAATTTCATCGAACTCATGTTCACATTCTTTCCACTCTATCATGGCTAAATGACCAGTAAAATATGCAAATTCAAACAATTTAACATCTTTATTCAACTTTTTATGGAAGAAAACTTTGTCTTTTTACCCCAAAAGAAAAAACATATTTGAGTTATGCACCAATGCTCCCTTAAATCATCGAGTGATCTTTCTTACTTTCACACTCATTAAAAGGTCTTGAAAGGGCCTCTCCTGAGTAGCATTTTTTTTTTTTTTTAGACTTCAGAGACTAAAATTATGAAAAAGAACAACCCTAGAGTTTCTTTTAAGTTCTTCTCAGACTCTCTAAACATGAAAAAAAACTAATTTTTCCTTCTCTAGACTTGCTAAAATCACACATTGAAGGGCCCATACGGGACAAAACCCTTACTTCTTCCAGTTTGTTATGTTGAAATAATGTAACTACAAAGTGTATTCTAATTATTATTGTGGTATTATTCATTAGATTAATCCCCTATTGTGGATTGATCATGTCAGCTATTGTAAAAGATCAAATCCCCTTTTGTGGACTGGTCAAAACATAATTGTAATAGGTAGAATAAGAAGTCAGCCCCATAATATATTAAAGAGGCCCCAAAATATATTAAAGGTGGTTATAACCACCTAGAAGAAGAAGTCGGCCCTGCCAGTGAAGAGACACTTCCACACGTGCCATATTTGTATAAATAAGGAAGCTAGCACCTCACTTAGACACACACTCACTTGCTCATTTGAGAGAAAAGTTTCATAATTGCAGTTGAAGAAGAAAGAGAGAGAGTGGCACATCTTTTGGATAAGATCTTCTTTATTAGCTTGAGTTATCTCTTGGCATTGTATTAGTTATCTATAATAAGGAAGTTTTGTGGGTTTTCTTCTCCTAGAGGGTTTACTAGGATAAATGGTGTGTCTCTTGTGATTGTGTATTTATCAGTGATCTTGTATTATGATATTGTTATCTACTGAAATGAAAAGAACTATAATAATGTCTTAAACATTAACATGGTATCAGAGACAAGATGAAGAGAGCATCTTTCGCAAGAGAAAAATGTCACTGTTGTCGTACATGTAAATTAGGGATTTTTGATGGTGAATCTTTTCAACCCAAAAACCATCTAGAAAAGTGTGCCCTCCCTCAAGGATTACTTTGGCATCATCAGCACACCTTTTCCAGTGGGTGGATCTCTCGGAAAGTGAAACCCTAGTTTCACAAAAGTACCAGAAGTACCAGAAAACTAGTGAACCAGAAGTACCAGAGTACCAGAGGTACCAGAAAACCAGAAGCACTAGTCCAGAAATCCACAAATCAAGTTTGGAAGGGTAAAAGTTTGATTTTTTTAGATCCAAGCACACCAGGCTACTCGCCTCATCCAAGCACATCTCCTGGTAAGTTCAAAATTTGATTTTTAGTACTTTCATATTTTGGTCATTTTCCTAGCTCTGGGTAAAAGATGTCTACAAGAACGAAGCTTGTTGACAAACTGGAAGGCATGGAAATTTTTTGTGCCTGGAAGTATAGGATCAGCCTGATCCTTGCAGAGAATGACCTAGCAAGATTCATCAAAGAAGAAGTGTTGGAACCCAAAGATGCCATAGAGAAAGAAAAGCATCAAAAGGACACAATCAGGGCCCAAAGAATCATTGCAGATTCAATCAGAGACCACCTGATTCCTTATGTATCATCAAAGAACACTCTGAAAGAAATGTTTTATTCCCTAAGTAGACTGTACAAAGGAAATAACATAAACCATAATATGAATATAAGAACTCAACTAAAGAATACGAGGATGCAGAAAGGAGAATTGATCCAAGAATATTTCTCTAGAATTTCAGAATTCAAACAACAGTTAGAAGCAATTGGAGACACCATATATGAAGATGAGCTCATAATGATGGCCCTAAATGGTCTCATAAGACCTTGGGATGAATTCATCCAAATGATATGTGCCAGAATGAAGAAACTAAAGTTTGCTAGTCTATGGGAAGAATGCATCTAAGAAGAAACAAGAGTAGCTAACCGTGAAGCACTACTAGCAAGATATGATGATCAAGCCCTAGCTACTCACACCAAAAGAGGAAGGAAGAAACCCTACTTCCACAAGGAGATTCATAAAGAGCCTCAACCACCAAACAAATTCAATAATAAAGAATCTCATCCAAGGAGATTTTAGAAGAGAGGATAACGAAGGGAAAGAAACTACTCATATGTACAATGATATCATTGTGACAAGATGGGACACATTGTGAAATTTTGTCCAACCAGACGAGAAGAATACAAGAGGAAACATAAGAGGCACCATGCCCATGCAGTCAAAGATGAAGAGCCACCTGCAAAGATGATAAGAGAACAGATCAAAGACTATGTCTTAATCTCAGCCCTCTCAGGATTGGTAACACATGGAGAGGACATGTGGCTCATTGATAGTGGTGCCTCCAATCAGATGACAGGTCAAAAAAAAAATTTTCTCTTGTGTTTTAGAAAAGAAGTTTTCTCAGAAAGTGACACTTGGAGATAATTACCAATATCCCATCAAGGGAGTGGGAGAATCAAACTACAAACTGAATTAAGGGAATTCAATAAAAATGAAGGACATGCTATATGTACCAGGTTTTAAAAAGAACCTACTCTCCATTTTAGCTTTAGAAAATAAAGGCTACAAAGTTGCCTTTATAGATGGATAAGTTCTTATGTGGGCTAAAGGAGAAACCATAAATGAAGTAATCATCATTGGAAGTGAAGAAAATGGCTTTTATAGACAAAAGGGTCACTCAGAAACTACCATGGCCCATGCCATTGAAAACTCATGTGAACTTTGGCATTAAATATTATATCACAACAACTACAAGGCACTACCATACATATGCAAAGCGGTCATGGGTTTACTAGAACTTAAGGTCGACCATGAAGGCATATGTAATGGATGCGCACAAGGGAAGAACATCAAGAACCCTTTTTCGAAGAGAGGCAACAAATTAGAAGGAGTCCTAGAAATCATTCATTCAAATGTGTGTGGCCCAATTCCATCGGCCTCCATTAGTGGGCATGTATACTATGTATCATTCATTGATGATTATTCTCATAATACCTGGGTGTATCTCTTGAAATGTAAAGATGAAGTGTTCAGCAAGTTCAAGGAACTCAAAGCCTTGATAGAGAATCTTTCTGAAAGAAAGATTAAGATACTCAGGTCAGATAATGGAGGAGAATACACCTAAAAAGAGTTCATGAACTTCTACAAAGATGTTGGGATCAAGAGGGAACTCACTAGTCCCTACAATCCCCAACAAAATGGTGTAGCTGAATGGAAGAAAAAAACAATAATGGAAGTTGTGAAGACTATGATCCATGATCAAGATATTCCTATGTGCTTATGGGAATAAGTAACAATGATGATTGTTTATGTGAAAAACCGATTATCCCATAGTGCACTTGGGTTCAAGACCCCGAAAGAGATGTTCACCAGAAAGAAGCCAGAGGTAAGCCATCTCAAAATATTTGGCTACCCAATATTTATTCATATACCGAAAGAGAAGAGAAACAAGATGGAACCTTCTGGAAAGAAGGGAATATTTGTGGGATACTATGAGGTCTCCAAGGCCTTTAGAGTTTATATACCCAGTCACCACCACATTGAGATCAGCAGGGATGTGACCTTTGATGAAGATGTAGTTCTCAATAAATCAAAAATATGAAAGCTTGAAGAATTATATGAAGAGGAACCCGTAATCCCTAGAAATGTAGAGAGGGAGGTTCCCAGAGTAGTAGAACCATTGAGGGAGGATGTAATTTCCCCTGATGAGGAAATTCCAGAAGATCATGATACAATGGAATTTCAAGAACCACCTCAGATGAAAATCCTCCATAAAAGAAAGACAAATTGGGCTAGAGATATTATTCAAGATGGGGAGAAGTATGTTGTTCCCCAAGGAACCACGAGACAGGTGAAAATACCAAAGCCATTTTCCAATTATACATCTTTGATGTGTGACCTCCTAGAGAAGGAGACTACCGTCTTTAAACAATCCTTTCAGATGAAAGAATGGGAAGATGCCATGATAGAGGAATACGAATCCATAATCAAGAATGATGTATGGGAAATAGTTCTCAGAGAGAAGTGTAAATATGTGGTATCCTCCAAATGTCTCTTCAAAATAAAACATGTTGCTGATAGAAGTATTGAAAAATATAAAGCAATATTTGTCGCTGAAGGCGTTTTTCAGAAAGAAGGCATTGACTATGAAGAAAAATTCTCTCCTGTAGCCAGATACACTTTGATCAGAACCATCATAGCCCTTGCAGCTAAGATGAAGTAGAAGTTACACCAAATGGACATAAAGACATCCTTTCTAAATGGTGTCATCGAAGAGGAAGTGTATATAGATAAATCTCAAGGATTTTAAGTTGAATACAGGAAGTCTCATGTCTATAAATTGAATAAATCCTTATATGGATTGAAGAAAGATCCTAGATCTCGGTATGGCCATATAGACAATTTCTTGACGAGATTTGTCTTTACCAAGAGTAAAGAAGACTCTAACCTCTACTTCAAGGTCATGAGCGATGATCCAGTAATATTACTGCTATATGTGGATGACTTATTCTTAACTGGAGAAGAAAATCTCATCACTGAATGTAAGAAGAGACTTGCCTCAGAATTTGAAATGAAGGACCTTGGCCTAATGCATTATTTATTAGGTCTTGAGGTATGGTAGAGTCCTAAGAGGATCTTCCTTAACCAAGGGAAGTATACAGTCGAAATC